>PYAF01000447.1:190880-223458 GCA_007407185.1 Glycine tomentella
TTGAGAAGTCTCATTCCCACTAAGAGCAAATACTCTTCCTATGGCTTTAGGTTTCTCTGGGGGATGACTTTGACTTCCTTCTTCTTTCTTCCTGCGGTTCAGAGGGCAATTCATGGAGAGATGTCCCTTTTTGCGGCACATAAAGCACGTAGGGTCTACGTCTGGGCATTGAGAGGAGTAGTGTCCAACCTTTCCGCACCTAAAACATCGCATAGGGGCAGACGAAGAAACTTGACCAGCGGGAATTCTAGAATGAGGAACATACGAACGATCCTTGTTATAAGGTTTCCCTATATTTGGACGATTCTTCCCTTTGTTTCTGATAGGCCCTACGTTCTTATAATGAGATGCTCTTGCCCGAGAATCTTCATCATAAATTCTGCACATATTAACCAATTGAGGGAATTGTCGTACTCCTTGGTAATTCACCGCTTGTTTAATCTCTGGTCTTAATCCGTTCAAAAACTTAACACATTTTGACCCTTCACCCTCGACTCCTTGGTAATAAGGAAAATATCTGACTAATTCCTCAAATTTAACCGCATACTCTGCTATAGTTCTACTCCCTTGCTTTAACTCTAAAAACTCCATCTCTTTCTTATTTTTAATATCTTCCGGGAAATATTTTTCTAAAAAGACTGTCTTGAAAATCTCCCAAGTAATTGGTTGATTTTCCGTTTTTAAGCGTAATCGAGTATTTTCCCACCAATACTCTGCTTCCTCCGCTAACATATAAGTATCAAAAAGTACTTTTCTGTCATCCAGACAGGCCATTACTCGAAAGATCTTTTCTATCTCTCTCAACCATGATTGAGCTCCATCTGGATCATATCCTCCTCTAAAAGTAGGTGGATGATTTCTTTGAAAGCTGTCTATCCCTTGATACTCTGCATTCCCATTTCGTTGCTGGTTTCCTACTGCTTGTGCTAAAGCTTGTAAGGCTTCGGCTATAGCACGATCATTCCTACCCGCCATTTGCTTCTTGTGCAACAAACAGAAATTTTAAATAAAAGAGTTAGGACGTTATAAAATAATCATAACATCATTACCATAATTATACATATTGATACAGAAAGTGGTTAAATTTAGTGCTAACCGCTTTTATACAAAAGGTAGTTAGATTAGTGCTAACAACCCTTATTTCCCTAAAACATTCCCCAAGTCTATTTTACACATTATTTAATTTCTTCTACTAGTCTTACTTCTACACCACTTAATCTTACATTTATATCACGCAGTCTTACATCCATACCACTTTTATTTAATACCTAGTGCTTCTCCTTCTTTCTTATCTCCTTGAGATTTTTTTTTTAATAGTAATTTTGATCCACCTCCTCGCCTATATTCTCAAAATAGTTGTTCTCATGATATTGCTCCGAACGGCTGACTGAAGCATTGGGAGGTTTTTCGGTTCCATAATAAACGATATTCCCTACCACACGATATATCATTCTTTCAATGTTCCATGGTACTACAGTTGTGTCATGGTACTCCTTGGTAATAGGGGGCTCATCAACAACAGGAGTAGCTTGGTATATGGCTATCTTCCTATAGGTAGTAGTTTGATCTTCCACTGATTCCTCTTGATATTGTTGAAAATCCATCAGCACAAAGATCATACTGTGAGTACCATAAATGTCCATCTCCCTAAAGACACTTATTTGAGCAAAAGTTAAATTCATGTAAGGAAAAGTACACACAACAAATATAAAAAAAAACTTTATCACCCCCCAAAACATCTTAAGCATACAATAGCAAAACAAGCAAACCATAGCTCTGATACGAATTAAAAGCAAAGTAGAAGTGGTTGTTGCAATTGTGGTATCAGAGCAAGGCCTCTCTACCAGTACGGTGTGGTTCGAGGACGAACCAGGCGGAAGCTGGTGGGCATGTAACATCCCGGGCGCTGACGAGGGCGGGGAGTGATCGCCGGTGCAGTGAGGCACGGACAAGGAGCGGCTCTTGGCAGGCTTCCAGCGAGAGGGGTACATGAATGAATCGAATACACACCCGAACGAGAGGGATCCAGAGGCTGTACAGGTATGAGACTGTACAGTTGAGGATAACTTAAAGGATTTAAAAGGTACTACCTATATCAACAAGGTGCATCTACTTTTCGGTAGCCCATAACATAAGAACTCCACAGTTAAGCGTGCTTGACTTGGAGTAATCTTGGGATGGGTGACCTCCTGGGAAGTTTCTCAGGAAGTGTGTGAGTGAGGACAAAGCACGCTGAAAAGTCTTGTGTTGGTATATAGGGACAGTCGTTAATCCTGCAAGTGGCCGGGCGTTACACTATGTCTTCCTCTTGAGCACCGAATAACAAAGGGAAGACACATAATCCTGTAACTCTCAACCAAATGGTTGGCCATTATTTGTAATATACTCGAAGAGGCTTTCTTTGCTTGTTTGTTTGCATTCTGGTCTTACATGTTGCAGTTAGACACTACTTTAGTCCAGAATAGTTTTATGTTTTTAGCTTGTGTGACGTGGTTTACTTTTCACTTACTGCCAAGGTTATAAAAAATTGTCAGTGGCTGCGATTTTGACAGCAAAGTCATGGTTTTTGCAGTGTTAACGACTGTAAGACCACCATAATTTTATCACGTTTTCCTGTAATTTTCCATGATATTAAGGATCACGATGAAATTGCAGTTGCAATTTCAAATCTTGTTTGCTAGAAACACTAATGCAGATACTGACCTCGCATTGACATTTACTACTTGTCATTGGACGGAGGCTAGGGTATGCAAGTAGAACCTAAGCGTAACTTACGAAAGATTGTCTGTACCGTTGGATTCATTTTAATTTTTATCCTACGGTTCTTATTTTTTAATTTTCTTTTTCTTTTTTTCTTTTTCTTTGCCTCATTTTCCCTTTCTACCCTTTTTCTTTTTTCTCTTTCTTCTCTCTCCGCATTCCCGTATCCGCATTTTGGCCCCATTCCCATCACTGCCTTTGTCCTCTGCCACCATCGAACAAGTGGACGGGAGAGAAGAAGGGTGACCACTAAGCCTTAAGCTGTCATTTCAAACTTGTTGACCGTTTCCTGCACATTTTTGTCTACATTGAATTGGCCCAATTGCTGCTGATTTTGGTATTTGGTGAAACCATTCATATTAGTAGGCATGGAATAATGTGTGTGTGTAACATTTTTCTTCTGAGGGCGTTTCAGAAGCGTGTAAGCCATTCCAAAGCTCCCTACTCCTTACGCTTATAAAAAAAACTTCATTGAAACCCTCTGCTATAATGACATGACAAGATTATTTGGCCCGCTGCTATTGCCTATTCTTTGGATTCTTTAGATTGCTGCTCTTTCTCTCTTTACTTTTTCTTTACTTTTATTCTGATTTTTTTTGCTTGAGACATTATCAAATGACAATATCTGTTGACTTTTCCGGTGCTGCTTACATTTTCTTTACTTTTCCGGTGCTGCTGAATCCTAGAATGTCATCGCCGGGGTTCCCTGGCGGCGATGGTGCATCAGAGTTTTTCGCAGAGGCAGGTGGTTTCGGGGGCAGATCCATTCCGGCTGCCAGCATGAACAACCCCAACGCCGCCACTACTGCCACCACCAACAACCTCCACCCTCTCTACCGAAGCCAACAACAATAACAGAACCTCGGAACCGACCTTGCCACCGTGATCGGAGAAGATGGTGTCGGTGTTGCAGAGGCTAGAAGGTGATGTCGGTGTGGGTTTGGTGGTACGGAGCGATGCAGAGATGATGGCTTTTTGGTAAATGGCAGTAAAAAAGAAAAAGAAAAAAGTAAAGTAAAATAAAATAAAAATCTAACAATCCAACGGCCACGGTTTTCCTTCGCATTTTACGCACGAGTTTTAGTGGCGTACCCTAGCCTCTGTCTTTTCATTGTCATGCTTCTCATCTATTAACTACGTACCGTGCTTATTTTCTAACTTGTTCTAGCTTCAATTGCTTTCCCTAGGCTTAATCAACACTCACCCTTTTTATTTTCATTATGATAGGGTTGGGGGATCTGGTAAGGACATGAGGAGTAAAGCAAGGGTAATTTACTTCTCTTTGTAACCGGAAGTAAAAGAAGAAAATATCATTTTCTTTTTGTTCAACAAGTTTTTGGAATTTATAAACAACTATTTTCGGATTCGTATTCATGACCAACAAATCACCAAGACACAACTTTACCATTATGTTAGAGCTCACCCTCTAATTTATAAACAACTTCATTTATAGACATGATTAAAAAATCTCTATAATTTGAAGAAGTTTTTTAATTGAGTACCTGATCCAATCCAGCTTAGAAAAGTGCAAGAAAAGTAAGTATGAATTTCAACTTTTTTATTTGATTGGTAACTAATGTAAATATAAAATGATTTTGGATATAGACTTTCTCAGGACCAGTTAATGACCCTTCCAAGCTTCCCAAATGGAGCTATGATGGTTCCAGCACTGGTCAGGCTCCTGGAGTAGATAGTGAAGTGATCTTATAATAAGTCTCTTTTTCTCTTATTTTTGGGGTACATAAAGCCTCTTTTTCTAATCTCATCTGATCATATCTTTTTAGTACACACTTCTAAATCTGGTTTCATTTCTTAGTATTTAGGATTGGTTATTTTCCAAACTTATTAATATCTTGATCAAATACAATAGTCCACAAGCCTATAGATCTAGCTAGGCCTATGAGCCTAAATGGACCTATATATAATTATTAGATACTAGGGGAGCTTGAAGAGGATCAAGATGTTGAGGCTTTTAGTCTTGAATGTTTTAACTTTTACATGTCATTCAATTGAAGACATATGTAATCTTTAGATGTCTAAGAGTTTCATCTAATGATCAATTGCATTGCATAAACATCATTCATTGGCTTGCATTCATGGTTTTACAAAAAAATATATGTTTTGTGAAAAAGGCTTTAAAATATTTATGATTGCATTGAAAAGTCAAAGTGTCCAAAGCTTATGTTTTGGAAAAACATATTTTATCTGTTTCAATCGATTACCAGCAAATGATAATCTATTACTTAAGCTTTGATGAACACTTTAATCGATTACAACTATATGGTAATCGATTACACTTCACAAAGACACAGAAATGTCTTCCTGTGATAATCGATTACAGATATATAGTAATTGATTACACTTCACAAAGTCACAAAAATGTCTTCCTATGATAATCGATTACTTGGCGCATTTTGGAAAACAAAACTTTCTGTGTTAATCGATTACATGGTGATTTAATCAATTACTTTGTTCATATATCTTTTCCAGAAAGTTCAAGAACACTTTAATCGATTGTATTGGTTATTAGTTGATTACATAAGTGAAATTAATCGATTACATTCAGTTACAACAGTTTATTATAAATAGTTGTTGGATTTTTTAAAAAATAAGATCAATTACTCTATGAAATTTTCATAAGTTTTCAAAAGTCTTCTGAAGTGAGAAAGGATATTCTGAGTTCTAAAGTTCTTGTCCCACAAATTCTTAATCTTCATGTTTCATTGAAAGATTTCTTCTTGGGCAAGATATTAAAGAAGTATTTGGATAGGAAGCTCTGAAACTTGTTTTCATTTCAAACCTGCTTGGTAAATCATATTCATTCATATTCATTGGATCATCAGGTTGTCTCTCTCCCTTAACTTTGTTTGTAAATTCGTTTTAGAGTTTTTGGTTGTTTGTAACTATTACAATAGAATTCTTAAGACTTGTCTAGAGTAGGTTTCTCTAGAGGGAAGAGTAGAGAAGTGTTCTTTATTTCTTGATCACTAGGAGTCTAAGAGGATTAGATTTCTATTCTTAGTCTAGGTTTGATTAATGGTGATTTTTAATAAGCTTGTAAGAAAAGGATATTGTGAATAGTGGAACTCTAATTAAGTTTAGTTAGAAGAAATTGAATATAACTTCTCAAGGGTGAGAAGTGAACCAATATGAGTTCTTGTGTTGGTTACTTTCTTTAATTTCTTCTTGCTATCTTAATTTATGATTCTTTTGTGAAATCTTTCTTACTTAACAAGGTTAAGTTTTTTGGAATTGTTTTCTTGAGCTAAGTGGTTTGATTGGTTGGAGCATTCTTGGTTTAATTGTGATACAGTCTTATAACTCTGATTCTTTAAAGATTTTAAAAGGTCAAGTGTAAACCAATTCACCATCCTCTTAGTTATTTTGTGTGTTCATACTGTTCTCAATAATGTTATATATTATTAATTTATTATATAAATAATTCAGTTTGTCAGGTCTAATAGTCTTTTTTTTAAGCCTAAAGTTTGACATTTTAAGTTAAAAAGACTTAGTGAAAAGCCTAAGCCTATCCTTTATGATAAATAGGTCAGGCCTTTCACGAGCCAGTCCGTTGGTCCCTAGTTCGTAGGTCCCTGACGAGCCGCTTGGCCTATTTTCACCCCTTGATATGAGTGAAGATGATGAGTTGAAGGTGGGTTGCACATGGTGGCATTGAGGTGGTGTAGGTGTCATAGCAGCATCGAGGTTGGGCACAAGCAAAGCACAAAGGTGCTGGTAAGGGTTGTGCCGACGTTGTTGATGGCGTAGGGGTGCAAGGGTCCTTGGTTTACGCACGAAAAGAAGTGTTTGATTGTGGGGTCGCGTGAGCGTGCATGACATCAGAGGAGGGTGGCAGGGTTGGTAGTGAGTATGTGGTTTCAGTGTTCATGGAGGACAAAGAGATGACAATGAAGTTAGAGAACGAGAAAGGAGAGATCAATGGCAGAGCGAATTTTTTTTTAGTTTATTATTTATTGACAGCCATGTCATTGGACACACCATCATGTACGTATTACATTGACAGCCATGTCATTCAACGTGACACAACACATAGATAACTAATGTGTCAAATTAATAGACACTTCAATAGTTAACAAATGTGACAAATGGGAAGGACATAAACCAAAATTTTGAAATATTAAAGAACAAAAACAAGAAAAAAAATTAGGGATAAAAAATAAAATCTAGTATATATATATATATATATATATATATGCATATTTTATTAGGATAATGAATATATTTTATTCCATATCACCTAATTTATTATGAGTGTTAAATTAAAAGGAGCCGTAAAATGAAAACATTGATTGCTATGGTTGGGATTAGTTGGTTAGTTAACATTATTGATATTGGTGTGCGTGCAGGGTGTTGGAAACCGTGGTGCTTCTATTAGGGTAGGGAGGGATATTGAGAAAGCAGGTATTTTGAGGATAGGAGGCCTGCCTCAAACATGGACCCTTATGTGGTCACTTCCATGATTGCTGAGACAACCATTCTTTGGAACCATGAGCAGCCTCAAAAACAATCACACATGCCTGTCGTAGAGCATTGTTGTTTTTACTTTAACATAAGCAGAAGGGCGAATTATTTTTCTTTTGTGTTGAGAAAATATATTCCAACAGTAACTTTCCAGATATTAAGATTTTAAAATATTATTTTATAATAAAAAGCTTGTATTTAGTAAAATAAAATTAAATAATATAAATAAGATCATGATTTTTTAAAGAGAATGTGATATTTAATTGAGACTTTTTATAACTTAAAAAAAATATTGAACATTTTATTGAGACTTGACTAAAACACAGCTCTTTTTCCTTAAGATGGTACAAATACTGGTATAATAGTTTATCAATTTTTTTCTTTTTTATCCTACGATCCTACGTATCTTCTCTCCAATCATGTAGAATCATTTTACGTTCCTTTTTACGAATTCATCTGTTCACCAAAAAAATAATATAAAAATGTATAAAGATTTTTGGATATTTGATTTGTTTTGTGCTCGACTAAAATTCATAAATCTTTTATTTTCTCCAAAATCAACCGTATTAATACTCCCATATTAATTAATGGGGACACGATTGAAATTCTCAGCAGAAGTTCTCATACGCAAACTTCTACATAAATCATAGTTACTTTTTCAAATTACTTCAAACATACTAGTAACACAATGACACACCGGTTGATTACAAGCATCTCAGTTTCAGTGGTTGGTGACCCTCTTAAGTATATAACTAGAAGTGTAGCCACGTTTTTATATGAAAATGACTGGTTTTATAAAACTATTAGAACACAAGATTAAAAACACCCTCTAATAGACAAGTCAGAACAAATACAATTTTCCTATCTAGAACAAACAAACGAACGAACAGATTCTCGTAGTAGGGCCCAATCCACGCGTCCAAATTAAATGATCCCATAAATTTCTGACAACACCACGAGGTCGTTTAAGGCCCAGCCCACACACCACAGTGCAAGAAAGTTACATATACCTTTCTTAACACATGGCGAAGTGCTCAATTCAACCACAACAACATCGAATAACGAATTAAGTAAACCTACTACTAACTACTTTTCTCTATTGCATTGCGTGGAACTTCATTTTCCCACACATTCTCATGGCCTTCAAGCTCTCTTTTCTAACCCTTCTTATGTTGAGAAGAAAACCTTCTAAAGATAACAACAACAACAACAACAACAACAACAACAACAATGACTTAGAATTTGTGAAGGCAGCTGCATGGGCATGGTACCAACACAACTCAGGCTCTAAGGGGAAAACTATTAGCGAGTTTGATGCTACAATAAGTCGCCGTGTGTCAAGGCCTTCACGTTACAAGTTAGAAGCAATGAGAATAATGGCTCAAGAAGCACGAAGTGAAGGGTCACCCACTATTCGCACCAAGAAATTGTCACTTCTTGATGAATACGAAGTACAAAGCATTTCAAGGCAACTTAATGGTCTTGTTGTGGAGGATTCTAAATCTAATAATGATAATAAGCACAACAAACTTTTCAAGGGTGCTGACAATTCTACAAATAGAAGGACTACGCAAAAGAAGAAGGTTAGAAAAGGGTTTTGGCTAAGGGATGGTGCTGTTTGTGGTAGAGAGGAAGATGTGGTTGATCCCGGTGCTTTGAGGGTTGGTCGTAGGTTACCGGCAAAGTAAGTATCTGCGGTTAACAACGTTAAGGGTTTGGCATGTTTTTATACTTGTTTGTTGTTGTCATTGTATTGTTGATATGAAATTATTGGTAGATCGAGATTCGTTAAAAAAAATCTTGTTTTTTTCATTGAAATAAATGAAAGAGAGTGTAAGTACGGGGGGAGATAATAATTTGACAATGAATTCAAATATTTGTTTTCTATGTATTTTTTTTTGTTTGATGAGTTGTTTTATATGTATATGTCGGAGCATATACTAGACTGTTATATATGTATGAATATAAAAAGTAACAACTCAAATTTATTATGATGGTCCATAGGATATCATGATTGGCTCCTATATATATATTTCACTATATTACGCGTAGCACCACATGTTTGCTACAAATTAAATTTGATTCTTAAATTACTGAGGATATCCTCTTGATACCATATGCATGAATTAAAATGTTAGGCCATTGTGGTTTAGATTTAGAGATCCCATTATTTATTGTCTCACTATCTTTCTCCGGCTAGAACAAAAAATGAAGGCTTATATGCTTCCCGTGAGAATTCAGATTCCCAGCTTCAACAGAAACATTGTCATTGAAGCAAATTAAATGTGGCTCGCCTGGCCTTTTAATTGATACTTATTCGTGCAAATTAACATAAAAAAAATAACAATCTTTTCAAATTTAGGATTCCATTATTTTAAAATTTATCCAAATCGACCTGCATGATTGTGTTTTAATCACAAATATTCCAATTCCAGTCAACAATTAATACATGCTTGAAATTTAACCTAACCTCTTAAGTACGCAAAACAATTCACAAAAATTAAAATATAAACATACAAACAGAACATATCTCGAATCTGATTAGCTTCAAACTCAATAAATAGGAAACCTGTAAACATAATTCTACTATAATTTTCCAGGGTCAACATACAAGAAATTACATTATAGAGATCTTGGACAACATGCATATTTCTCACAACATTAATATTCTGTAATTTCTATAAGAGAGTCCAAAAAACTTACTTGGATTTCCATATAATATATTTCAGAAATTTCCACTTGATGTTTCTCACTTTTGATACTTTCTTAGTCTCTATTTTGGTGATATGTAATTCTGTCAGCATTTTCCTGCATTTTATAGTTAGTGGGAAACGAAGAGAGCATGCATGCATGCAAGCTAGAGATCAATTGAAGTGATCGAAGATAACCTTGAAGGAATTAATAGACTTGCAAGTGTGATTGAATTGCAAGAAAAGACCAATATAGAGAAGAATTTAAGCGAGAATTATAAAATAGCAACATATATAAATTATGTGAAAATAGTATTTCATTAATAATGATGTGTGTTATTAATTACAGCTAATTGTGTTACTAAAAGACTACGCACGTACTAGATAATAATTCACAGCCACCAATTATTTTCTTCCTGCCTCGATAAATGTGTACAATGATCGTCAACATAGAAACCTAATAATATATAAGAAGAAGCGCGGGAACCAACGTTCAAATTTATTAAAAATTATAAAATCATGAAAGAGTCATTAAATAAGAGTAAAAATTAATAATAAATTATGATTTTAATAATTTTTAATCCATAATAAAAATGTATTAAAGAATATGATATTAACATTGGTCATATAATGATTATATTAGATTTTAATTTAAAATTTTAAATATATTTAATTTCAACTTTTTATTTTTGATCATGATTTAATTATTGTTATTAATTATTTTCATACGTTCAGATAAAAAAAATATTCTCACATAAATAGTATAACACCACAAGGATAACAGCCATGGCAACAAATTAATTAAAGAAGACAATTAGCACCTCATTTATGTGGAAAGTATCATTGTGATGAATGATGATCGCCCTTTGACTTGCACTGGTAGCTGATGACAATGCTGCTGCTGCTGCTGCTGCTATGAAGAGGATCGATGATGATAGACATGCATGCTGTTTGTGAGTGCCTTTGTCGACATTGTGTTGCAACGAATTAATGGAGATCTTATGTCTCCACTGTTGGAGAATCAGATCACTTTCCTGCTCCCACTTTCAGTTTATTTTAAATCTCCTTAATATTTGAATTGGAAGAAATTATATTCTATTATAGTTTTAGAACTTTTAATTATTGTTATAATCAGTTTAACATAGATTTATTTTTCTCTTACTATCTCTTCACTTAACTAATTTAATGAATATTTTCTTTTATTTATCAAATTTAATTTTCTCTTGCTTTTGTTTAATTAAATAATTAAATGACATAAAAAAGTTAGTTCAAGAATTTGTTTCAAATTTTTTACATAATATTTAAAATCTTAAAAAATTATAGATAAATCATTTTATTTTCTTATATTAAGAAAAAAGAAACAAAATCAATATAATTATCTTCTCTGTGAAATCCTAATGTATAGAATCATTTTTTTACTCAAATTATATATTATTTATTTTTTATTTAATGTCTTTTTATTTAACTAAATTATTATTAATTTTTTATATATCATTTTAAACGATGCTTTATTCATAAAAATATATATTTAAAATCATGCTCAATGACCATCAATTAATGAGATTGTAGGTTTGAAATGGAAATGACGTACCCATCACTTATAAGATAGAGTGTGTTGGAAAATCGGGATGGAGACGATCACAAGGGACTTTCTAAATCTTAATTAATTAACAATACTATATCTCATACTTATGAGAGAAAAAAAAAATCTTTTATTAACATTCCTTCTAATTTAATATCTTAATTAATCAAAAAGTAAAATTAGATAAATGGAAGAACACCCTCCGCGCGCCGGTTGCTTCCTCACTCCCACTCTTACAAATTGTTGGTTAAAATCAAAATTTTACCTAAGATGGGTAGAAGAATGAAAACAAGTAACTTGAGGATCATAAATTGGATTGTAACATCCTACCTTTTCCTACTTAAAATACTTATATTTTATAAATTTAATGTCTATAAATTGCTAGTATATATTGTCATTTAATCATTATTTACTGTTTGAATTATTTTAAGATAATCATTTTAAAAATTAATAAATTTATTATCTATAATAAATTATGATTGGATAATGATATAAATTTTTTTTATATTTTCAATACATAACATTTTTTCTGATATTTTATTACTATTAATCTTGAATTTATTATATGATATATTATGTTTTTTTAGTATATTATTATTTAAATAGTTTATTATATTTTCATATTGTTATACTTTTTTGTTGTTATTCTTTAATTTACTAAATTAAATGTTATGTTATTCTCTAAATGTTGTTATTTGGTTTGTACTGGACGGATTAACACGTTGGTTCGAGAGGGCACCCAACCATGTGACCCAGCCCCACTCAGCACGGTTCGGATTTGAACCGGTGATCCAGTGGGTCACATTGACCCGGATGGGTCGGGCTTATTTTTCTTGAAAAAGTAAAAAACGGCGACGTTCAGCTCTTGGGTGAAATTAAAAATTTCCCCAAACGCATGGGCACCGCAAAAACCCTTCTTCACTCTCTTGTTCTGCGTGCGTTTTCTCAAGTCGTTCCCAAAACGCATTGGTGAAGAAAGGTAAAAGAATGCCTTGTCTTATTACTTGAATTCCATAATGTTTTTGAGTTGTCTTCCCTTCCCTTTCCAAAGCGCCCAAATTTCTTACATTACCCAAACGACAAGGAAACCAAGGATTGTGATTCTCTCCAAAATGACACCCACAACCACAAGTATGGCGTTTCACAGGTGAATCATTCTTCTCCAAATTCACAATGGATTTCCCTCCATACTGGCGATCCCAATTGCGTAGCAACACTTACCGTGCTCTCGTTCACCTCCTCTCTCACATTTCTGCTTACAACGCTTCAATTCTTGAAGCTTCAACTCAACCCCTCAACATTCCCGGTATGTGTTTCAACTTCAAAACCCTACCTTTTTTATTTCTACTTTTTTTTTTTTTTTTTATCATTACTATGCACTTCTATGAACTTGTAGTGTTGTTAAATAGCGGAACGCTATAGTATTAGAGGGTTTCGCCGCAAATGCGATTGCAATGGCGTCACGTTGCGGAGACTATGTTAAGGGTTAACGTCTGAAGAAACAAAATGGTGTGGTTTAGGCTTGCGGGTCTCCGTGCCAATGGCCCTTATGTGGAGAATGTGTTTGAAATTGCCAAATTACTTGAAATCTCTCTCATGTTGCCATACTTTTAAAGTTAGTCACGTGACTGTTTAAAGATAATAGTAGTAGTACCTAAGCAAAGACTGTTTAAAGATAATGTGCTGTCAAGGGGTCTAGCCAGTTGATTGAGCAGAGTGCGTGAGTAATTGTAAACCCATGACAGTGTCTTTTATTCCCACGGATCATAAAAAGAGCAGAGACTCTGTTGTCTCTTTTTTCTTAAAATTATTCTATCCAGTTTTTTTATTTTTAAAATAAGGCCGACATTTTCAGTTCATTTGAGTTTTTGGTACATTAATTTCAAAAGGGTACTTTTTTTTTTCGTTATTATTATTATTGTTATTATTATTTTTTTTTTAATTTTTAAGTTCACATTTGGATTAGTAATTCAAGTTTGAAGGTTTTGAAGATTATGTTTTGATTATGGATCAATCTGTTGGTAGTTTCAATTCAATTGTGCTCTTCTGATATATATATATATATATATATATATATATATATATATATATTTTTTATTTTTTTAATGTTGTTTCAATTCAGTGTTGTTTGAAATTTTGGTAATTGAAATCAAAAGGGAACTTTTTTTTTTTTTTTTCTTTAAAGTTTCCACTTGGGTTAGGAACTAGAGTTTAAGATCAGGTTTTTGGTTATGGTTCAATTGGCTGTTAGTTTCAATTTAATGTGTTCTTCTCATATTTATTTACCACTCTCTTAAAAAATGATATTTTTTCCTTGTTTCAAGATAATGGCAGTGGTAGGATGGATCTAGAAAACCAGGAAAAAGAGCCTAAGTGCTCCAAAGTTGTTGATTCTGATTTTTTGGATCCCAAGGATCCTATACGCCAGAAGGATATACCGGAGGTCCAGGAAACCATTGAGGGGGTTGGAGACAAGGATATGGATTTTACTTCCAACAAGATGCTCCTAGATGATATAGAACATATGATGGGAATTGAGGACTTGCCTACCCAAGCAAATGGTTTTGATAAGGAGCAAGAGCTAATGAATGAGTTTGAGCAGGTTATGAAAGGAACTGAGGATCTTATTTGTGATAGTATATTAATCCCCTTGAACTTGGGATTGGATAAGACACATAGTGATGGCGGTGAAGTTGGGTTGATGGATTACCAAGCAGAAGTGGAAGAAGGAGAAATTTCTGGAGACTTGGGAATAGATGTGGCTTCTGCAGATGCTTTAATATTACAACAGATGGAAGTAGATGAGGTTCAGAAGCCTGAAAATGTAACTGGAAACATGATATATCCTTCTAAGATTGAGAATCAAGAAAAGGAAAAAGGCTATGACTCTAAATCCTCTTTGGTAAATGCACTTCAAGATGTCAATAATAGTGGACAAGTGGAGCCTAGAACTAGTGACAAGAAAGGGGTTGTATGCGGAGTTGAAGTAGCCATTTCTAAAGAAACTATTGAATGTCAGAAGGAAGATAAAACAAAGGTATTCTTCTAAAGTTATTGTTAATTTTTTTTCCCGTTAACTTGTGGTCACGTTAAGCTTTATTATATTTTTGTTACTTTTAATTTTCTTAGTATGTACCACCAATGATGAATTAAAGATCTTGATCCAATGATGATCCTTTTGTTATATTTAGTTTAGTAAGTTCAAAATATTTTAGGCTAGCATTGCAATGTTTTCCACAGTTCCCCTTCCTTTCCCCTAACCAATAAAAAAAAGTGTGATCACATTGTTGTACTTGTAAGTCTATATCCAAAGTCTTTATATTTCAGTTCCCAGTTATTTTTCCTATTTGAGCTTTTTTTGGGCAAAATTAACTAAAAATCAGAAATATGATAAGAATTATATGTTCAATGATAGCTTTGGACACCTTATGTGGAGTTCCATATTGTGGACCGACTATGTAATGATTTTAAGACTAGTTACATTGATTCTCCTTTTGCTAAGTTTTGATCTTCTGCTGCAGTTGGATAATGCCAGTAAAAAGAATAAGCGTGGTGGGAACAAAGGAAAAAAGAAGGTATTCTTCTGATATTGCTTTGATTTTCTTTCTTGATGTTATTATATTACTGTTAACTTTTGATATGGATTTTGAAGCTTGTTAAGTCAACCTCTTTTGAAGTCATTTCAACATCAAATAAATGATATTCTGTTATTTGTGAAGAATAATTTATAAATCTGTATGTTTTCAGCGTGTGACTGATTTCTTTATTTGATAAAACGTTGTTTTGTAGAAAGCAGATAGAAAGAAGAGAGCAGAAAAGAACAAACAACTAGGTGTTAAAAGATTGCAGTTACAGCATGTGCAGAAACCAAAAGTTGTCTCACATTGTCGCCATTATCTCAATGGAAGGTGCCATGAGGTAGTTTTTTACCCAATTATATTAAACTATGAAAATTTTTCTCTTTATACGTATATCTAACACATCATCTTTATTCTTGTTGATTTTAATTGTTGTGATTATTTTACATTGAGCTATTGCATGATAATATGACAATTTGTTATTCTGGTGTTGATAATTCATTTAACTGATTTAAGAGGTAATTGATATACTCACTTATTCTAACTTAGAACTTGCATGAAGTTAATTTATAATATATATGGGGTAATGTAATAGATTACACTTCTGGATGATCGCTCTGATTTATTTTTCTCTGTTTTCCTTTTATAGTTTATATCACTCACTGTATTTCTTTCTGCTAGAGCTGTCCTTTGTCAGTTATAACTGTCAATGTCAGATAGTTATAACTTATAACTGACCCTTATCTTAGATGATTGCTGACATTATATATAGGGTTGCAAGTCAGAGTCATTGTACATTTTCATCAAATCCATTCAATTTCACTTTTCTAAAATTATCTGCAAATCTAATAGGTAAAATGCAATGTATCTGTTATGCAAGAAGATTTCCGTATTTAAAAGTTAGATTAAAAAACTTTTGCTGGTTCTTCATTTTAAATATTTATATTGTGACATTTCAATTGGCATGATCCCTTGATAATCTGTTTGGTATGGTTATGTGACTGTACAGTAGCCCATCCAGGTTATTATTGTAAGAGTGGTGTGTTTTTGCAATTTCTGCATTATGGTATATGTATTTGATATCCATATGGGAAAATTATCATATCATTTTTACTTCCTTTTCACTTGCTTATTCCAAAACAAACATGGCAGGGTGATAAGTGTCAGTTTTCACATGATGTAGTGCCTTTAACAAAATCCAAGGTATTGGTCTTTCTAAAAAATTACTCCCTATTATATTTTTACCACAAGTTATAACAAGAACCGGGAGAAATTTCTAGACCTTATTGATTTTGAAATTGCAGCCGTGTACTCACTTTGCTCGTCACTCTTGCATGAAAGGGGATGATTGCCCATTTGATCACCAGCTCTCAAAATATCCTTGTACCAATTTTGTGTCCAAAGGCTCTTGTTATAGAGGTGATGCTTGCTTGTTTTCTCACCAGGTACCACATCCTATGTGACTTGATTTCACTCGTAAATGACTGTGCTAATGGACTTAATATACACTTGATATCAATCTTAATTTTTATTTGCATGCATCTGAACTGTATAACTATATTGTTACATAGATTAAAATGGGAACTTTCTGATTCAGGTATCAACCAAAAAAGATATCCCTACAGCTTCAAATATGTGCAGACCAGAGTTGTCTCCACTTCTGTCCGGAAATGCAAATTCCAGCACGCCACTTAACAACAATCATGGCTCTACTGTCAAGCAAAACCTCTTAACTGATTCTGCAGGAATTCATTCTTGCACCAGTGGTGAACATAAAGTGACAAACACTGTACAGAAACAGCCTACACTACCTAAAGGAATTAGTTTCATCAATCTTGCAAAAGTATCACCCAGCCTTAGTTCACTGAAACAAGGCACAGTAACAACCAAGGGAAGTCCTGTACAAATTGGGACCCGTGAAGATCAAAGTTCATTTCACAAAACTCAAAACAAGGTGGACATTCCTAAGAAATTGCCAGCTGTGACACCTAAGGGAATAAACTTTCTTTCTTTTGGCAAAGGCTCTGTCTGCAGTTTTAAAAGTGTGAATAGGGAAAATGGTATCAAGTTGCCTCAGTTATTCAATTTTGGTTTGCCTGGGCAGGAAAAATCCTCTCTAAACAAAGATGATTACAACAAAGCTAGTGACAGAACAAAACAAAATGCACCACAGACTGATATATTCTTAACTGAGATTTTAGGAAAAAATCAATCTGTGGCAGAAGAAATGAAATTAAAGCTTCCAGAGAAAACCTCCGTAGATATTTTTATGAGGGATCACAGCCATAGTAAATCAGTTCAAGAGGGGGAAAAGTCATCTGATAATTCTCAAAGTTCAAAGGGCCAAAAGGCACTCTTATCAACTCTAGCATTTGCAGCGGAGCATGAATCTAACATTAAGATGAAATACCCTACTGGTGGTTTGCCGATGCGATCAGAGGACTCAGAATGTTTTGTTGAAGTTTCAAAACAAGGAACTTCCCAATTTTGTAAATGATAAACAGGCGGTTTAGTAATTTGTTGTGCTGTAATCTTTCAGCAATCTTACTCTGGAACCATTCTTTTTTTATTGGAACATGATTGAATCTATTACAGTCCATGGAGTATCAATGGCAAATGTATATAATAGCACTCATTTACACTCATCTTCTAAACTTCATTATATCTTCTCCCAATGCTTTGTATTTGATTTTAATAAGAAAATATATTGACGCTTAATTATACATCATGATTCTCTCACCCTTTTTGCATATTTACACATTTGATATTGGGGTTTATGACAAGGATACTTGCTGAGAGTTTTCAAAGGTTTGAAAATTCCCAAGCTGCTTCTTTTTCCACTGTTTCAAACGAAATATGTTTCAACGTAGATTTGTCTAAACTGTTACTAGTACCAGTTGGTAACTATAGTTAAGTTAAAAAAAAGATAGTAATCAATACACAAGATATACGTTATGAACTTGTCTATAAGAAACTGCAAACACTTGAAGGTTGACACAACTATGCATGTAGTCAAAATGCACCCACTATTCCAAAATAACTATTGTATCTGCCGAAACATAGTATTCAGCCTGATCATGATTAAGGCGCTTTATTATTATTATTATTATTATTAATATTATTATTATTATTATATACTTGAAACAATATATGGCATGTACTTGAAATTGAATGTTAGACTGCAATTGAATCCAAAACCAATGATATTTGTAAAGAAATAGTTCTACCCGTACAACCAAGAAATAATCCTCCTCCCACCGGGTCACTTCATTTTAGGATAAAATGATATCTTTAATTATAATTTCATACCTAAATCGGAGATCGAATTTCATGTCTTGGTTAAGAAATCCAAGGGTCGAACCACTTGTACCAATAACTTGTTTTTTTCCAAATTTGATGATTGATAAATAGTCAAAGAACAGAAGTTTACCAATATGGTGTGATGCTAAGTGTGAATAACCTATTACCTATAATCTTGTCTTGGCACAACTACAATCCCCCTTGTCGTTCTACCCAAGGATACTTTCCCTTATGATAAGAGACAGTCCTCATCTCTTATCAAAATCATTAGAAAGGTCTATAATGACGACCCAACAACAATACAAGTATGACTACTATACCTAAACTCATTTTTTTTATGTGATTTTAGTAAAAAAAATTGTCTCATAATAAAATGTAGTCATTGTGTTAAAATTTGTATTAACTAATAATTTGAAACTCTAGTAAATGTGATATATTGTTACCATTTGTTATAAACAACTGATAATTAGAAATTGTACGTAATTAATATTTTTATATATTAATGTTTAATAATGTCATTTATAGAAAAAATAATAAATATTTTGTGATATAACTTTTTTTAATAACCGGGAATAATATTATTAGATTCCCATCAAACGGGAAAAAGGTACAACCCCTAGCATCCGCCGAGACAAGCATGGCTAGAAGAGGGGGAATCGAATTAACAAACGTCATGACCCAAATTTATCAAATAATCGACACAACTATTTGCTTCCCTGTGAATATGAGTAATGGTTGCTCTCCATTATGTGTTCCACAGCATATTAGATAGCTCTCTGATCATAGGCTTTAGCGACTGAGAGTTAATCTGAACCACAGCCAACGAATCCATTTCAAAAATGACATTCCAAATATTCATACTTGCCAGTTTAATTCCATGTTTTAGACCCCACAGTTCTGCCCAAATGGAATTACACATACCAATATTCGAATGAAAGCATGGCAAAATCCCTGTGAATAAATCTAGCCTCTGCTAAGATCTGCTGTAGCAACCCAATGGAAAGAGTAGATTGCTAAGCAAAGACCAGTTTATTTCTGTCTAACCATAGATGATAGTCTGCTGTCATGTAACATTTTCAAAACTAATATAGTGGACACAAAAGAAGAGGCATAATAAAAAGTTGAATTCGTGAAGTAATGACACATGAACAAATAGTCTAACGTGATGAGTAAAACACTATTAACGTGACATTGCACTATTTTCCACTTGAGAAATTATTACCAGCAGATAGTATACTTGCAAAACCATTATGAAATTGTTAAAATTTCATCCATTAATTTTGTAATCAGAGGTTATAATTCTACACTTAACCGGGTCTAAATTCTTAAATTGCTTGAAGGAACATAAACTAAACATATATGAACTAAACCATACATGAATTGAACATAACAGACTAATTACAACTACCAATTTTTCAAAAGGAAATTAAATAGGAAAGGATGCTTTAAATTGGTCATATGCATCATTGTCTGCTTCAAGTTGCTGTCCAAGGATTTTTTCTTTGGCCTCAATCTCTGCAAGATCAAAAACCAGGTCCTTAGTCTGATGAGCCCATAAGATGCTATCATTCTTCAATGTCTCCCTTTGTTTCTCGCCTTCCTTAATAGCCAACTGAAAGGTCTCCCTCTCTTCCTTCAGTTTGGATAACCGTTCTTCAAGTTGTTCAATACAAGAAGATATTTCATTGACTCTGTTGTTGGCATTTGAAATGGTCGTCGTGATTTGCTCCTGTGTATGTTTAACTTCTTGCAGTTTCTGAAGGATATCTTCTTTAGCTTGGTTCAACTCGACTTTCTTTATTCCAGCCGTATCGCATTCTTTGCGGTGAGTAACAGCATTATTGAAGAAGAGTCTGAAGGCCTTTATGAATGCTTGCTGTTCAAGAGAAAGAAACTTCTCATTCTTCTGCAACTCTTCAAGAATAAGTAGGACCTTTGACATTTGTTCATAGTCAGTAACAAAATCACCTAAGCTAAAGGTCTGCATTAAGTCTTTTAGCTCTTTGGACAGAACATCAGCAGGGGAGCCTTGAACTTTTGGTTGTTCTGACTGAGTGATAGATTGTGGAGTCTTAGAATAAATGGAAACCTTCCCTGTCAGGATATTTTCAATAGCACTCAAAGGGTCTTCTTCGATCATTTTGTTAATGGCTTCTAGATCGAGTGGGGTGTTCCCAGTAGAGACTTCATCAACCTTTGGGTCAACTTGATCTGGAGATTCTTGACCCTTGCTAGAAGCAACCTGTTCTTGAGCATTGGCTGGAGCAGGGATCACCTTCTTGACCTCTTCGATGAGGCTTTTACTCAACACTGGCTCAGCAGTATTTGTATTTTCAATATGAGGAGCATCAGCGCTGGGTGGAGTAGCCGCAGGAGGATCTTGATGAGGGGGTGATGCAGTAGTAGAGCTTGAAATTGCAGCAGCTGGAGGCTCTGAAGGAGCAGTTTTCTTCGGAGACTTGCTTATTTGACAAGAAGACCTCTTTCGAGGTAGTCTTTTTCTTTTATAGATTACTAAGGCGTCAATATCTGAAGAGACTTCTTTGCCATCTGCTTGTGAATTTTCTGCAATAAGTCCCTGTTATGATCAAAAGGAACGTTAAAGTGATTAACAAGTAGTTACTTGACAAGTTGTGATGTAAGTAATTTTACCTTCAGTAATGTAATTAATTTTACCTTCAATAATTCCTCGGATGAAGATACTTCGGGAACATTGTTGGCAGTTTTATCTGCTACATGCTTTATTCTTTTAGATCTTCGGGGTGTTGATGCGGGATTGGAATTCTCGTTGAGTACGAACTTGGTAGGCTGTGAGGAAGAAGAAATTCAACAAAAGACAATGCAGTGAGTTTAATGTAATTCAAAGATGTCAAAGATAATGTAGTGAGTTTTCTGTAATTCAAAGATGTCAAAAACAATGCAGTGTATTTGGATGGGAGTTACCTTTGTTTTTCGTGGCCTTCCACGTTTTGAAGATGTCAAAGCTTCATCTGTCGAAGGTGAAACTATAGATTCCTGGTGTTCTTGTTCTTTAGGAGGATCCATTATTTCAGTTACTTTTGAAACTAGAAAGAAAATCACTTAAGTAAAATATACAATAAAAATGTTGAAATGAGATGCATGAATTATATTAGATGTGCCAAAGGGAGAAAGTTTCAGCATTTGGATATTTTATGAAGAATGCCATAAAAATTATTTAGCTAGTCATTGGGAAAGTTATTCAATTCTTCTTTGGTTCCTGTAAACACCTAAAGCTCCACTTGGTGGGTCTGGAGAAATACCAGTTTTGATGAAGGGAGTATTAGGTAGTGCAAGAAACTTAGGAAAAGGTTTTTCGAACTTCTTGTATTTAAGCCATGGCTTTGAAACCAAGGTCACGATGAAAGAGCAGTACTGTTTCTGTTTAAAACAGTTAAGTGCTTCGGTAAATAAAAGTGTACGCCTTAAAGAGAGCATAGGACATACAGAAGGGGATTCGAAGATGGAAAGAATTTCTAGATAACAAATGAGTTAGAAATTGGAATAAGGTTTTGCCAAAAAACACCACAGAAGGGTATTTCCTATCATTTAAGTTACAAAAGAAGTGGAAGTTCCAAGAAAAAAAAAATTATACCTGTAATTGTGTAAATGAAAAAACTAGATATTATATATCTACACACAAAATAGTACAAACACATCTTCATTTTCTAAACCAAATTTTTACCAGATCTTGTCCTTATTTTACCACTGTCATCACAAAAATCTCGTGGAAGTGCAGATGGTGACTCATGTTTAGGCACATCTTGTGAAAATTCAGGCAGTTGGCATGCTGTGTCTTGAGGTTGTTCTGGATTAGCCTTGGGAGAGTTGTTGGTACCAGTAACTGGCTTTGCATTCTTATCTTCAGTTGATCCAGCAGCATTAGCTTTCAGTTTTTCCATTACCTGCCCAAAATAATCATTCCATAAGATAAGCTCATTTTGGGCAGGGTGGGGTTAAGGGAGGTCGTGAAACAAACGCAAAGGGAAAAAACCATACAAGGCACTCCCCAAAAAAACCATGACAAGACCATCTAAATATAAGCCAAGAGTTTTGAGTTTAAATACGCAAGCATAACCCAAACAAGATCATAAATATCATTACCTCGTTATGCTCAGGAGAAGCTAGGTGTGCACGTATAGACTCCAACATAACCACATTACAAGCCTGGCAAACAGGCTGCCGGAATTCATTATACCTGTAAGTACATGCAGAAAGGAACAGTCAAAATCATATTAGGTATAATATTATGCAAATAAGATGGGCATCAGATAAACAGTAGACTTCCTCATAAGCACTAACAGAAGAGAATAATAAGGTGAAATAAATTGAGCTTCTTGCATAAGTTAAAATCAACTTATGCACTTAACTTTTATAGAAGCTCTTATCATTTAACTTCTCCCAAAGCTAAGATGCATAACATGATTTTAGCTTATGAAAAAAGCTCACTACATTTTACCTTCTTATTTTCTACTCCTAGGAGTGCTTTCGAAGAAGTTTATCCAAACCACATAGTAGACAAAATCAAACACATCTTGAGAAAACATGGTTTTAAATTGAAGCATGTCTTAACAAGCACAAGAGTAGCTATAATCAAATGTACACACTGTTGCAGACTCAAACACAGTTGCCAACACACATTACCAGAAAAATTAACCAAATCCATAAAAGGGCACAACTCAATGCATAAGCAGAAGGTGTTTAAGGACTATACTGTAATAGTTCTCATACGAAGAACAAAAAAGGTAAAAATAAAATGAAATCATGACGGGCGTGTTTGCAACTAGAGCAGTAAAAGGAAACAAATAAACACTTCCATAAACAAAATTGTGAACAGTGAAAAAAACAAAAGAGAGAATTGATGTTAAGAGATAGATGCATGAATGAAGTGCACCAAAGTACCAACCTCACAAGGGGAAACACTATGCGCTTGTCTTTCCTCTGAGGACTCAAGCTAGCACGAGATAATGTCTTTTTCTTAATCGGAGGATCCATGTTCCTGTTTTTTGGAAGAAGAAGAAGAATGTGCCTCGAGGGAAAACGATTGAGAAAAAAGGAACAAACCTTAAGCTGAACCCTCGTTCAACACACCCAGAAAATTGTTAAACCCTTGATTTTTTACTATTGCTGTTCAAATTGTGTCTACTACTCTAGTTTACCTCGAAAAAATAGATCAGGGTCCGAACTGAAACAGGGTCATTTTTAAACCGACCCGACCTGACCCGGTTAATATGACCCAAAAAAGAAAAAAGAACCTTTGAAAACAGTTGTGTCATTGTGTTGTGCGTTTTTGGCAAAGAAAGAGAGAAATGGAGAGAGGGAAATATTTGGCATTGGTGGGAGGAGGGGCTCTTTTGGGCTCCGTCTCTACCTTCTTTCTTCTTAGGCTTCTTCAATCTCAAAAGTATGTAACTTCTTCTTCTTTACCCTTTTATTCTCCTCTCGTGTTACCTTCTTGAACTGAACTACTTTTTTGTTTTTTTGTCCTATGTATATATATATATATATATATATATATATATATAATATACAATATACAATGACACTGAACTAGTACTTTGCTTGTTGGAACCCCCCAAAAGAAGGGATGGTGCTAAAATAATGTTTATTGATTAAAAATTGAATCTTTGCATTAATTCAGTCTCAGAGAGCGTGATGGGTTGGTTGGATCAAGTTGTTCAACTTTTGGGTCACTGAGCAATGGGATATTTTCATTTTATGCAGTGTTCGGTGGTTTTTTTTTTTTTTTGTTTTTTTTTTGTACTTTGGATGGTACTGAATGCTTGTTGTGATGTTTGCAGAAGAGGTGTATCGCAGTGCAGTAAGGATGTTACTGCTGACTTCAATGGTAAGTGCTCTGGAAATATATGGAATTTGACTGGGAAGTTAATAGATGTAACCAATTTGTCTCCATGTCTATGTGTTCCTGCTTCTAATGCCTAATGAAAGTCTTTGTTTATAAAAATTGTACATTCACTCACGCACTCATCAGTCATCAATATTGGTGTGTTGAAGTTGCAAGTAGTCACCACCTGTCAATGCTTAATTTCTAGTCCCATGTTTCGTAAATAAGAGCTTTCTTTAAAATTACTTTTTTTTATTTTATGTTTAAACAAACTAGCCCAGAGGTTGAATGCAGAGTGTATACTACCTGTTTACAAACTTATAGCTCACATCCTACTCTTTTAGTGCAGAATCATGCACATGTTAAAGATGACTATCAATGTGTCATCAATTATAAACAAGTTTTGATACGAGACTCATGCTCCTGTCTTCCTAAATCCTACTTTCACATCATGAAATCAATAAGACTGCTGCTCTCTGTGTCCTTATTAGTGTTGAACTTTGTGTCTCATCAGGTGCTGAGGGATGCACTATTGCTGGAAAGAAAAATGATAGGGTGATTAATGAAGATCTTCTGAAAGATGAGATTGTTTCAGAACAGCTGACTAGGTACTGCAAGTTGTTGCCAATTAATTTAGCATTTTATCAGAAGTGATTTCTGAATCTGAACATAACTCAGTTTTACATGGTTGAGTTAATGGGTAAAAATGCTCTATTATTTCAAGTAGACCATGAGCTCTTTCATCTGTCTTGGACAGTTTGAGTGTTCATGCATCAATTACCAAAATATTTGTCCTTTATGCTTGGTGCTAATTTTAACAGTTTGTGTCTTGATGTTTAATTAAGGTTGGACATGGCATGAAAGATTTTTCCTTGCATAGCATTACATGTCCACACTTTCCCACAACTCCCGCCATCTTGGATAACCAATGAAATGTCATTACACTAGTTTTAGTCTTTTAGAAGAAATGACTTGTTTGCCTTGAGGACCCTTGTTCATAGTTTGAGAGAAACCAAAAAAATTTGGGGTTTTGTATTTTGATTGGTTTGGCTGGGGGGAGTTTTCTTCTCTTTTATATTTGGCACTACCAATCTCCCACAATGCTTAAATACCTTTTTTAGATTTGCTCTTGTTACATTTTTTTCACTCAAGACATTATCTACATTGGGTGTACATGGATGGAACCTTCTTGATATATCTATCTTTTAATGGACTTCTATTAATCAAACTGTTTTGGGGTGGAACGTTAATGCTGTGACTAGGAACATTCAATTTTTTGGCTCTGAGTCTCAGCAGAAAGTGAATGCGTCATATGTAGTGGTCATTGGTCTTGGAGGTGTTGGTAGTCATGCTGCTTCTATGCTCTTGAGATCAGGGATTGGCAAGCTTCTTCTTGTAGACTTTGACCAGGTTTTTTCTCAGACTGATTCTCTCATTGATAATGTTTAATTGCCATGGCAGAAGATTTTGTCGCTACCAACGAACACTACATTGTGAAATGCAAATGTTATGTCTCTTAATGTAATTTGGAGCTTTTCTTTATTTTAGCACAAAAAACTCTATTTTATATTGCTTAAATAGTATGGGATCATAATAGATGTAACTGCTGGAATACATTACTAAATTAAAATGCAAATTTATCAACTATTATAGTTTAAGTAAGAAACTGGTGTTTTGATAGGTAAAAGCTTTATGTTAGTTGGTTCTTTTTCTTTTTAGTTATCATGAATATAATTTTAGTAATTATTCTAATCACATTAAATGTCAATTTATACAAGCCTTTATTGTGAATTACTGTAGTGCATGGCTCAAGAACCTCAAGCTAAAATCTTGTTAATAATATTATTAAGCTGCATATGGTAAAACAAAGTAATAAAAGATAAAGTAGTTATATCTTTCAGTGCCATATTTGCCCAGCTCTAGAATTTATATGGGCCTTTGCCTTCCATACAATATCTGTACTTATTTATTTGTTAAATGAGAAGGTTTCTGTTTCATCACTAAATCGACATGCTGTTGCGACAAGAGCAGATGTTGGCATCTCAAAAGCTCAGTGCCTTAAGGAGCATTTCTTATCTATCTTTCCAGAGTGCCAAATAGATGCCAAAGTGATGTTATATGATTCATCCACTGAAGAAGAAATTCTCTCAGGCCACCCTGACTTTGTTTTGGATTGTATTGATAACATTGATACAAAGGTATCCTCTAAAAATTACTCCCTAGTTGACTATATTGTTATAAGTTCATTCTGCGGTTCTATCATATCACATAGACATACCTCACTCCCCTGTTGTGAGATTTTCTGATCGGGCACTAATGGTTCTTATATATTCATAGTCGTTTACTTTTCTTTCTTTCGATTATTTAAAAGTTGCAAAAATGCAAAATTTTTGGATTCTTATATGAATGTGGTCTGCTGGATAGTTTTATTTTGGTATATATGCCATAGCTGGCCTTTGGAAAACTTGATATAAACTGTTCTCCTCTGCTCCATACCATTAATAATCATTCCATTCATATTCAAATATCTGGTTGTCATAAGCTTAAGCTTTCATTGTATGGTTTGTCATATGTAATAGGTGGCGCTTCTTGCTGCATGTGTACATAGGGGTTTGAAGGTTCTATCTGCAACAGGGGCTGGTGCCAGAGCTGATCCAACTAGAATACGCATTGCCGATCTAAGAGAATCAACTAATGATCCATTATCTCGAGCTGTAATATTCCTTTGCATGCCTTTATTTATTGTACTCTGTAGAGCTTAAACCACATTAATTATTATGGCAGTTTAACACTAATTCTCTGTCCCTCCTGTAGATGTACATCCTACTATCCTAATTATCTCAATAGCACACTAATATACTGCTTTTCCACAGCATGTGCTAATTACAATTTACAGACTTAAGTGCAAATGTCTATAGAAAGGTGCACTTGTGTGCATCAAAATTGACTATTATACTTTTTAATGACCAGTTTCTAGGTAAGGACCTGTTTCCATTTACTATCTGACTATACAGCAACTGTTTCCAAAATGTTGTTAAAGCTTCATCTGTCCTGACGATTTTCTACTTTAATAGCCGGCATGCATTATCTGGATAGCCATCACTTTCATCTGTTATTTCAAGCATATGAATGTTGATCAGTTTTACGCATGTTCAACTTATATTATGTTGCTGGATTTATTTTTTCTTCCTTTTAGAAACTTTTGTATAGGTTCAATCTTTGGCATTGATCATTGTTTAATAAATTATTGCCAGTGAAAAAAAAGGCTCAATTACACTTTTGATCACTTTAATTTGGACTCTGATTTTTGTCCACTACTTTGTTTTCAAGCCGATTAAATTGCATTATTTTTAAATTTAAGTAAATTGCTCCAGTCTTTGATTTTCTTCTGTTTATTGGCGAATCATCTTTCAACTATGATTTTCTTTGTTCTCGATTTCTTATTATTAATATTAGCTACATAATTCATACTGCAATCATAGCAATGCAGGTAAGACACCGTTTGAGGAAAGATTATGGTATTGAAGGTGGTATCCCAGTTGTGTTTTCTTTAGAAAAACCCAAAGCTAAGCTGCTTCCATTTAAGGGTCCAAGTGGAGAAGAGGAAAACCCTTCAGATTACCAGGTGAGCTCATTGGTTTCATTAGTTTAATCACCCACCAATTGTTCCACTACCTATTTTGTTATCATTCAGTAATAAGCAGTATAGCTAATAGAGATCTTTTCTATTTTTTCTTATCATTTACCTATATAATATAAAATATATATCAGTTTGATTATCATAAACATTAGGCCTACAATTTCTTTCTTTCTTGCCAAACCATTGATCACATTATCATGACATTTAGTGGTGCTGGCTACACATTCTGACTTCGTGGTCCTCTTGCCAGATAGTACCAGGTTTTAGGGTCCGTATCATCCCTGTGCTAGGCACCATCCCTGCAATATTTGGACAATTCATGGCCTCCTATGTTGTGACGGAGTTAGCAGGAGTGCATGTTCAAACTGAACCTGTAGTCAATTTTAACATGGAGCATTACCATACTCTGCATCAACGCCTTATCGAGCATGAGGAGTCATTGTATGGAACATACATGGAAGTGCAGGTATGAAGTTTTACCCATAAGATTTTTGTGTCCTTACAAATTGTTCAGTAAATGTGATATCTTTACCTCTTTTTATATTCCATCTCTATTCATTAAATTGCACATTACCCCATAATTTATACAATCAAGTGAATTCCTTCTAATTTAATGTCACTTTTTGCTATGTTAATCCACTTTTCAGATTTAATGATTAACTAAAAATTAGTAGTAATATTTTGACAGAAAAGTAGTATAGATCAATTTCACCCTTTCAATCTTCAAAATGTCATTAGAGGAGACACAAACGTACTGCATACTTGCTTCTCATAATTGTGAGAATTATGAAGCACACTTATTTTAAGAAGCACAGATATTTATATGATATCAATATCAATACCATACTGTCCAATACTTGATCAATGTTACTTTTATTGTATTTAGAGTGAGAAAAAAAAATATTCTTCAATGTAAGAGGTCTTATGCTGATATAGCCTAAGAAGCTCCAAGGTGGCGCTGTATATAAAGTGCAGATTGAATTTTATATGAATCCTTTCGTAGTGTTCACATATATATAGTTATCATTTGACAAAAATAATGAGATTGAATCTTCTTCTATGTTTCATTTTGTTTTTCTGTTTTATAGGTAGATGTTGAAGAAGTGATGTATATTGTTAAAGAATTATGGCATGGAAGAAGTGCTAGAGAGCAGCATGTGAAAGATGTTGGGCGAGGAATGTGGCGATCAGTTAATGAATTAATGCTTGTAAGGTATGGGGTGGCATTTGACTTTATTTTCAGATTAGCTATTTGTCACTTTCAAGCTACTTCATTTGGTTACATTCTTTCTTTGAGCTGTAAATTTGTCTACCAGTGCATCTATATTTGTTGCTTCAGTTTAAAATATGCATGCCTCCTTGAGGCATTTATTGTTTTCCTCATACTCCTTGTAAAATTGTACATTTCAAAACATTATTTTTCTGATAGCATAGATTATTTGTGCTAGAAGAGTAGTAAAAGTTTTACAAACTACAGTTCTTTTGCTGTTGGATTTTACTTTCTGGTGTAATATGGTTGCTCTTAATATGTAATTTGACTACGTTCATGTTCTATTTTTTCTAAAATTATACTTACCTATATTAGCATGTGCCAACACAACAATCTCTTTCTCTTTCCATTTGAATTTTTCACTTAATTGTTCTGTAAATTTATTTTTTATTCAGGTGGGACTGCACAAAACCAGCATCTATTTCAAATTTGATTCTTCTGAAATTCAAAGAGGTAATTAGTGACTCCATCATATTGAGCAAAAGCTTTATTTTATTTTAAGAATCCCATTCATGGTATGGTACCGTCTATGGGTATCTGTGTACATTGTTGAATAGAAAAACCACTAGAGGGCATATCGTGGCACAAATTGCATAAAAACGAAACATCCGAATAATATTACTGTCCTTTTCTTATCAGCATCTGATTTTTGCTTGTTCCTTTTTTGCCTGCAATATGACAGATGACAGTTCACTTTTACAACTGTATGTTTCCAATTATTTCAATTGCACCAGATTGAAGGGTTTCTCTTGTAGTCATGTTAAATTTCCTACTCTTTAGGAATTTTATTAATAAATAATCAAATTCAGCAATATGTGGCATTATATTGTCATTGTTATAACATTGCAATTAGTGTCAACTTGTCAAAGGTTACTATACCAAAAACAAAATGGTAGCGGAAGGGTTTGTCATTTTCTTGAATCATGTGTTTTCTGTCACATGCACATTTAACTATGATATGGTCATAGAATGATTGCCATTCTTTCCTCTCATTCACTAGCATCATGGTGAATATAATTCTTTATAGGTTATGTTTAACTTTTTTGTAATTAACTGCCACAAACTATTTAAGTAAATAATTTTAAGTTATAAGCTAATGTAGTTCTTTGTGTTCTCAGGTGGATGAGCATGAATCCCGAACGTTGGATGATATAAAGAAAAATGAACCAGAATTTTACAATAGAGTGACTGCTGTGTTAAAACGAGCTGAACTTGACTTTGGTTTGTGACTTATTCCTTGGTTCAGAGTTGTATAACAGTCTACTCTTCTTTTTAGATTGAATCTTAGGGAGACAAAATCATGCTCTACAATCGTTTCAGGACCAACAAATGATTAAGTTTAGAGAATATATTCCTCACAGTAACTGTTCTTTAAAAAAATTTGGATTCTTGAGTCTCTTCCTTTCTGGATCTTATTATATTTTTCTTATTTGTATTCAAGTGCATGTAACAAAATACGCTTGTAAAATTAATATGGTTTATTTTGTTTGGAGAGCAAGCATAGATTGAAACAAGATCGAAAAAGTCACTATCGAGGAAGAAGAAAAAGGTCTTAATTGAACAAGATGGAATATAAAATACTATTAATGTATAATTTAACTAGTATTTAATTGTAGGAGTAGCTTTTAATCAGGGTTAATATATCTGTATTTTAACATACCATGTTTATAATTTTTTAACATTATGCTTTTATGGTACGAATAAAGATCAAACTAGACACACTAGTTTGCCAACACACACAATCCTTTGAACAAATGATATATCTTATGAGGGTAAAAAAATTAAATTTGGATTGAATTAAGTCTGAGCAGAATAATTATACATAGAAGATTAAGATTTATTATTCAAAGGTCATATATTTTTTAAAAACTTTTATAATTTTTTAAATAATTATATGATATTAAATTTTAATTATTTATATTTAATTATACAATTTAAATTTAATCTACTCACTCTTATATAAAATATTTCTCTCTGTTATAATGCATCCTTTATTGAAATTCAGCTTCGTGTAATCAGTGAATGGTGCTATTTGGTTTAAAGGGGGTGCAGAGGTCTGAGGAACATGAATAGCCGGCAGATCAAGTTTGAATGATTTGGCCACATTCGTACTGTGGGGCTAAATGAAAGTACTTCATTTACAGCACTTATATTTTAGGCATAATAATTAATCTCTTGATAAGACTTGTGACATGCTTGAAATTGAAATGACATAACTTGAATCTTTAAATATTTTACAATATATAAAACTAAGTAGGTTCGTGTCGTTGGATTATAAAAGTATTATCCTCAACTATGTCAGGTTTTCATAGCAAAATTGAATTAGAAGACAATTTATTTATTTTGCCTCACCAAAAAAATAATAAAAAAGATAAGAGGTGCTGGAATCCTGGCTGAGCCTGGTCTACTATACAATTATTATGGTCCAAGACAACTACAAGGCGAAACAAGTGCTTACTCTAAAGTATTTAAGATATTAATCTATATTAAAGTTTATTTATTATTAACTTATATTATTAGATGATGAATTTTATTATTAATCTATTTAATCTGTGTGTGTATTACTGAATATTAGTGATGTGGTCACATTTAACTATAAACCTTTTTTACTGACTATTTTTGCATGCGATCAATTTACTTCTTTTAAAAATCAATTTAAACAATTTTACAATATAAAATCACGTTTATTTCTTATTTGAATCTTAAAATTTGAAAAAATTTAGATTAGAATGAATTAAAAATATTTTATTAATTCTGAAAATATTTTTAAGTTCAAGTGAGTATTATTGAAGAATATAAGATAAAAATTAACAAGTAGTGCAAAATTAAACTTTAAATATAAATTTCACCTACACTACCTTAACACTTTGATTTGTTTCTTATAAAATAAGGTGAGGACTTAAATTTTCATAGAGGGATGACAAAATATATCCAAATTCTATAAATACTCACAAAAATATCCGCAAATAAATATAATAATTACGTGTTTATTGGAAATGGGTATTGCAGTAATTATATATAAAGTGAATTAAAACATTATTTATATATATATATATATATATAATTATATTATATATATATATATATTCTACAATTTAATACCTAACATAATTTATTAACTCTACCGCAATCAATCGTGAGATTGTTTAAGAATAGATGATCGAGTGATATGTTCTTGATAAATTAGTTATCCATACTCAATAAATTATTCATTGGATTATTGTTTTCCTTGAATGTTTCTATTTTTTTATGTTTGATTTTGCTTCCTTCTCTCGCTTATATATATGTTTATAGGTTTTCTGATTTCTACCTTCAATTATAATTGTTTCTATACAATAAATTTAAAGGTTTGGATTCTTTCAACCATTTTCCTTATTAAGAGACATATTTTACAATTTGATTTTTATTTTTGT
>PYAF01000447.1:230249-241296 GCA_007407185.1 Glycine tomentella
ATATATATATTTAATTTATTTATTATATTTATTAATTTCATAATTTTTTATAATTATAATTTTTTTGGTTATTTAATTTATTGAATTTTAATAATTATAAATGATTTTGTGTTAATAATTATAAAAGTAAAAAAATAGTTTAAAGTCCTATAAAACCCTACAACTTCTGAGGATAATTTTTAAACTTAATTTTTTTAAATTTTACATAATATTTAAATAGAATATTCTAAAGTAAACAAAAATATAAAAATATATTAAATAAAATAATAAATAAAAATATATCAAAAATTTATAAACTATATTAAATAAAATAATATTAAAATATACTACCATAATACTTAATTATCATAATCAACTAAAATTATTATATTTATTAAATCAATTAGATGAATAAATTAATCAAATAGATTTGAGTACGCTTAATAAAAACGCAGGTTCAATTACCAATGACTTACGACTTCAAAGTCGTAAAACATGGAGTACGCTTAATACAAACGCAGGTTCAATTAGGAATCACGTCTGACTTCAAAGTCGTACATCTATTTCCGACTTTAAAGTCGTAAGAACCTTAAAAATATAAAATGCTAAAACAAAAACTTTAAAACATTTTTAAAAAAAATAAAATTAAAAAAACCAAAATTAAAATGGAAAAAATAAGAAAATAGAAAAAGGGATATAAAAGGCAAATAAGGAAATTTTTTTTTCAAATATTCTTTTGTATAAAATATGTTATTAGGGTTTCATTTTTTTTTCTTTGCTAAATAACAAAATTATGCTAAAAATAAAATATTAATAGGGTTTCAGTTTTTTCATTTCATTATCTGTTTCGATTGAATTAAAAATCATGTTGACAAATAGTTCTGGTTTAAAATTTGGAACAAATTGACAAATTAAAATGAAGAAAACAATCGTAGAATGGTGGTAGACTGGTGGTAGGGGGTTGGCGAGTGGAGTGAATCAGAAAAAAATCCCAAAAGACCCATTGGTGTATGAACGGTAGTGAAGGTGGAAGAAGAAGCACTGACGAAAAACAAAGAAAAAGTGATCCGAGAGTCACAGCGACGTTACGTCATTAAAAAAATATAAATGAATTAAATTTTTCTACCGATTCAACAAATAACCTGTTTTTAATTTGAAACCTATAATCTAATAAATTGGTAATCTTTCTCTATTAAAAAATATTTTTTTTTTGTGTTGTTAAATTTTTTTTTTAATTTTTTGTCTGGTAAATTACCTATGATGACAGGTAAAAAGCACTTGTTGTTCACCCGTGTCCCTAAACGCACGGGTTCATATTAGACGCCACCCTCGCATGTATAGTTACATAAAGACTTTACAAGAAAATGGCTGAAAAAAATAAACACAAAAACCAAATTAATTACGTGACTTTCATGAGACAGTGATAAAATATTCTTTATCTTTCTTTGAATGCATCTTTTCACACCCATTTATTGGAGTTAGGGCTTAGGATAATTTTCAACGTTCGGCCCATGGCCCACATTATACGTTTGGTCCACTCTCGTGTCAATCATGGTCAACATGAACAAGATCAAATCAAATGGTTATATTTCTTGATCAAAATTGCTTGGCCAATTTTTTTTCTTGTTTAATCTATATTATTTCTAATCCCAAATTTCATAGTGGGATGTTGATTGAACGGACCAAGTGAAAACTGAGTCTTCTTTTAGGACAGAGACCTAAGAGTAATTATTCGCCATAAGTTTGTTATGGGGTTTTTGTTTTTTTTTTTTTTTTACATAAATATATATATATAAATTGGTAATATAAAAAGCGTCTTAATTTTGTGTTCATGGGTGAAAGTTTCTTACTTTTTTCTTTTCTTTTCTACTCAAGCAATTATTGGAACATAATGGTGTTGGGGTTTTGAGCTTAAGTTGCTTCAATAACCTATGGATTACAGAAAATTAAAACAAAAGTAAATACAAATATAAACCTGTGAGATAATTTAAAAAAATATCAAAAGAATCATTTCTTTAAGACGATGAATAGTTGTATAAATTATATATAAAAAATTGAAGAATTAATGTCATATATATGAGGGGCTCATTTAACAATTATTAAATTATTAATGAATTAAGTTACTTTGATTAATTAATTGGATATACTCTTAAATCGATATCAGGGGTAAGGATGCTAGTTATTTACAGTTCTCCGTATTTTTTTATTCATCCGAAGAAATAGTTATTTATTATTGAATGATATATTAATACACTTTTTAATTTAACGCAATTATAACTATATTACACGCTTATCAATATTTATTTATTTTAATTTATTAAAGTAAACCAAAGTTAAATCCAAAAGGCATTTGTTTGGACCAAAGTTGTCCTCTATAATTTTCTAGTCTTGAATTCCTGTAATGTTATAAATGCATTTGGTATACTATATATATATATATATATATATATATATATATATATATATATATATATATCTTGAATATTAAAAAATTTAGTTAAACAATATTTTTGAGAATGTCTAAAATTTTTTTACGTTGGCTTCATGGGAATCTTATACAAGAAAATAGGTTATAAATTAATAATATAAAATAATTTTATATTATTATCTAATTATAAATTATCATATATAATAAATAATTTACTAACATTTATAATAACTATATTAAAAAATCATATTAAAAGTGGTTTTTTTATTAGTTGACCGTGTATAAACTTTTATACTAATAGTGTATAGTTATATACTCATCTTATATTACTTCCTCTTGATGAAAACGTTATTTTTAAAACATATGATTTATTTAAAAAATAATCTTTTAGAATGTTAATTTCCTAAAAATATTTTTTAAAACTCCATTTCGAATAATGGTAATTTAATATTTCTAGTTTAAATTTTTAGGAAAATTAAAAAATGTCCCTATCAAACACTTCTTTAAAGTAATCCAGCAGTTGTTTAATCCAACTCTCTGATATATATCTTTTTCTTAATTAAAGCATTAATGCACGCACGAGTCCCATGCACATATAAGCAAAAGGAAGGAAACTTGTATTTGCAGCCAGATCTCAAAAACCAAAATGAATAACATGTTAATTACTAATTTTTCCTTATATGATAGACAAAGCAGAAAAGATAATTCTATATGTCACTGATTACCATATTTATTGTTTTACATGTCTTGTGATAGACAAATGACAAAGGGTGAGTTTGAATTTTGAGGAAAGTAAGTGGAACTCTTTTGGACCTATTACATATGAGATATTTCTAGTAATAATTTTTCAATATTCAAATTCTAAGGAGCATAATTTTTTTACATCAACTTGGAAAAGGTAAAAACAGTTTTTTTTTTTTTTTCTCTCTTTTATTTTGATGTTTAGCCACATGAAATCACTAATGCACGATACATGATGAGCCCTTTACATTCAAGTGAAATTTTGTGAGACAAAACCCGTTACTTTTATTTGGACCCATTAAAAAGACTAGCTAAATAATGCAAAGTTGACTGGATAAGTCAAATTTAGAAGTTGGATTTTCAAAGAGTTACATAATATGGAAGACAAGATAAGAGAAGATTATAATAAGCATGCTAAAGTATCCTGTAACCCCACGATTACTTTTAATATATATAAAAAAATGAATGAAACAATAAGTGTCATGATTAGCTAGCATCTTCCAGAGAATGAAATAAAGTAACTCGTAATGTACCAGTTAAGTAATATAGTACGTATATCGCTATCTCTTCCATTATTTTTCTCGTGGTTTTTGAATTATAGGAGGACTTTCTACACAATATAATTATTACACAAGTAATTGATTATTTTGTTAGTAATCGTGGATTACATGCATACACATGTCAGAATTTCATTGATAAACAAGTGTAATAAAGAACTATCGTAGGAATAGAGGTAGGACAAATACTAATCACACAAATGAAAAAAGAAACCATTACACTTTGCAATTAACTCAACCACTCCGTCCATATTCAAAAGGGGTGGCTAGAGAAAGAGAATTGGAATATGGATTTAGACCAAAATTTAATTGGGTATCATCATCATGCATAGGATATGAAGCAAGACTCACTCTGTTTTTTGTTAAAGAATCATAAGATGCACCCACTCGACCAAAGAAAACGCGTCCTCACTTTGGGGTTGCTCTTGCTGCTTTTGCCGTCCAATTGTTTCTTTCCGACAGCAGAAATCCTGTTTATATATATATATATATATATATATATATATATATATATATATATATATATATACATTACAAAAATTGTACAATAAAAAAAATACTCGACAAAATAATTGATGTAACAAAGAAATAAAAGAATTGAATTACAAAAATTAAAATACACTTAAATTTTTTATATTATCATCTAATTATAAATTATCATATTTTTATTGATTATTTTAAAAACTCTACTAAAAATGTTTTCTAATTAATTTTATATTCACAATACACCAATAATATATATATATATATATAATAGTATTTTTATATATTTGTATCCTCATTTTATTCTTATAACTATATTCATAAATTATTATTTTATTTTTATAATTATGTTCACAAAACTACCCACTATCTTTTATTGTTAAAAAAAAAAAACATGAAAAATCATTTAGACACCAAGTGACTGTTTTTTCCTAGTGTATATATATATATATATATATATATATATATCATTTAATTACAAAATATTATGCATGTTAAATTTTGTAATATTTAATTAATGGAATATGTATATAAATAAATTTAACCGTTCATTTGATTCTTTGGCCTCTTGTTATATATATAAATAAACCCCATGTCATCACTCTCACTCCTCCATACTGCCACTCTCCATTCGAAACCAAAAAAATTCCTCAATGGCTCTGTCTTCCCCTGTTTCACTGTTTCAACTCTGCATGCTTCTCTTTTCATTCTTCTTCTTCTCCACTTCCTCCTCCGCCAAACTCAACCCTACCACCGACTCACTCTCACTCTCTTTCCCTCTCACCTCACTCCCTCTCTCCACAGCAAAACCTCTAAATACTAACCCAAAACTCAGAACCCTTTCATCTTCTTCTTCTTCTTCTTCTTCATATAACCTAAAATCCTCGTTCAAATACTCCATGGCTCTGGTGGTTACTCTCCCAATAGGAACCCCTCCACAGCACCAACAAATGGTTTTGGACACCGGAAGCCAACTCTCGTGGATTCAGTGCCACAACAAAACCCCCCCAACGGCGTCGTTTGATCCATCACTCTCTTCTTCCTTCTATGTTCTTCCTTGCACCCACCCTCTCTGCAAACCCCGCGTTCCCGATTTTACCCTCCCGACAACCTGCGACCAGAACCGCCTATGCCACTACTCCTACTTCTACGCCGACGGCACCTACGCCGAGGGCAACCTCGTCCGCGAAAAACTCGCCTTCTCCCCTTCCCAAACTACCCCTCCCCTCATCCTCGGCTGCGCCTCCGAGTCCAGCGACGCCAGGGGCATTCTCGGAATGAACCTCGGCCGCTTGTCCTTCCCCTCCCAAGCCAAAGTCACCAAATTCTCGTACTGTGTCCCCACCCGACAACCCGCGAACAACAACAACAACAACCTCCCAACCGGGTCGTTCTACCTCGGAAACAACCCAAACTCCGCGCGCTTCCGCTACGTCAGCATGTTGACCTTCCCTCAGAGTCAACGCATGCCGAATCTAGACCCTTTAGCCTACACCGTCCCCATGCAAGGAATAAGAATCGGTGGCAAAAAACTCAACATTCCACCTTCCGTTCTTCGACCCAACGCTGGCGGGTCGGGTCAAACCATGGTCGACTCCGGATCCGAATTTACTTTCCTTGTCGACGCGGCTTATGATAGGGTGCGGGAAGAAATAATTAGAGTGGTGGGACCCAGGATTAAGAAGGGGTACGTGTACGGTGGAGTCGCGGACATGTGTTTCGATGGGAACGCGATGGAGATCGGACGGCTGATAGGGGACGTGGCTTTCGAGTTCGAGAAAGGCGTGGAGATCGTAGTTCCGAAGGAGCGGGTGCTCGCTGACGTGGGCGGTGGGGTCCACTGCGTGGGAATCGGTAGGTCCGAGAGATTGGGTGCGGCCAGCAACATCATAGGAAATTTCCACCAACAAAATCTATGGGTGGAGTTTGATCTGGCGAATCGAAGAATCGGTTTCGGTGTGGCCGATTGTAGCAGATTAAGTAAATAAGAAAAGAAAAAAATGATAGGGTGTGGCGGTGGTGCATGTCGCTATCATGTGTAGTAGCATTAAGGATTTAAGGCTCAGAAATCGTTGTTGGGGATATGAAAAAAATCAAAGGGTTGCACCATTACTGTATAAATTACGCGATGAGTGACGCGGTCTACCAAGTGAAGAAAAAAGAGGTCTTTCGTGCGGTAAGGGTAAACGTCAACGTTTTGGACCCATCCGGAGAGTGGTGGCAACGAAAATCATGCACGTTTATTATTAATCTGAAGTGGACTCGTGTACATAAAGATAATAACGATTATTAGAGGGGTATCAAACTATATCAATAATTGTTGTGTGTATATTTTCTGTTTGTAATTAAGATAAGCTTCAATGAGATACAAAATAAGGTGGCGTCCTCTTGTTTCAAGATTCCCTCTATTAAATCAATGGACCAATATCATGTACCTAAAAAACAATTTGAGCCTAATTTATTATTTCTTGGATTCCAATCATTTTGTTTTAGATAGTTCAGTGATTATTTATTTCTCAGCTGAATCAATATCGGGAAATTTGTATTTATTTATGCTAATTGTTTTAGAAATTTTAGCTCAAAACGAACCGAAGAAATAATTAATATTAAAGCAAGTTGTTGGGGGTAATATTTAGATTAACTTTCATGGGTTTGAATTTTTGGCGAGAGTTGCCCCCACATAAATATGATAAAAAAAAAAAAAAGTTCATGTATTTCAGATGCATTACTTTGTATGGTTATAGTGTTATTACTTATATAGGTGCAAGAAACAATGAACCCAAATGAGAGTTCGTGAAGGGAGATCCTTATCAAGTGTAAGATGATTGAATAAGACTCGAGTGATTAATGAGAGGCCACATACTTAACTTTAACTGAATAGAGACGTTTAAACAAAGCTTCACCACAGGGACCTCGTCATGAAAAAGATTAAAACATTGTTAAAAAGAAGCATAAAAATTGCCATAAACGGAACAAGGCTTCGGCTTCAATGGCTTGTGTAGGGCAAAAGGAGACAAAGTCAGCAGCGGCGGTTGTTGTTGCGGTCGTGGCAAATGGCAATAGATTTTACGAGGAAATAAATGTGGGGTCCACACAGAGGGACAGCTCAGCCTCATATAGACCACCCAAAGACACGAACTGCTTCCACATCATTCCCGACAATCACATCATTCACATGATTATGAAAAACGTGTGTCGTTTAGTTAAGGATAAAATCTACTGGTAGTAGCTTTTTACTCTTTTAACCAACGTGTACGTGGCTTTTCTATACGCTTCCATTCAGTTCATTTTGTCTCACAATTACTTTGGGTTGTCAATTACTTTCGCTTCAATCAAAGTATATTTCTTTATGTTAGAAATTTTACCAGCCTGGAGATAAAGTTTTCCCTTTTAGTTTGATTGTATGCTACACAATTCAAAGTGTTGCTTATAAAAAGACACACAATTCAAAATGTTTTCATAAAGTAAAATTATTTTAATTAAAACATTATTTCGGGGAAAAATAATTTAGTCCACTTAACTCTTTTGTTAGTTTGCAGTATATTTAAGTTTGATTTACTTGAATATATGTTAGATAATTTTGTATTTTTTTAGTATAGCTTATCTTTTAGGGTTATACATGATGTGGTTTGATTTGATTTTTAGATTAAAAAATTATTTGAATCAAACATAAAATAAAATAAAAATAGAATTTAATTTGATTTGATTTAAGTATATCATAAAATCTAAAACAAATCAAAGGTTTTGATTTGGTTTGATTTAGTAATTTTTTTATAATTTATTATCATAATTTAAAATTTATTAACTAAACTTACATAATTATTATGCTATATTATTTTTAAAATATTTTTTATTAAATTTTGTTTAACATATTTTAGTTGAAATTTTTATTTTCACTTTTTATTTAGCATTATTATAAAATGGTATTACAAACACTTTTTACAACATAATTATAGTAATTTGCCCACTCAATATTTAGCACTATTTTTTTAACAATATATTTATATATTTTTTTTAACATATAAAAATAAAATATACATCTAGATTATTAAAAAAGAAAATAATAAATTATTTAATATTTATTGTTAATTACCATAATAAAATGAATATAATTATAATATTTAATTTATTCTATTTAGTTTATTTTTTATAACTTACACTTTCAACAAATTGATTGACGTGACATGCAACATCTACTCTAGCTCAATTTTTTTGAAGGTTATTTAGTTTTAAATTGAATCTCATTCAAAAAAAATTATATATTAATTTTAACTTTATCTCTATCATCTCTATAATACAGATCTCACGCCTCTAATATAAAGAAGACAAGCAGTGTCAATAAAGCTACATATAAACCACAAGACCATCGTGGCATGATGTTAAAGGATATTGTAAAAGGAAGTTAAAGTGGGAATGCATAAGAATGGACAATTAATAGTAGTTAAAAGGGGCGATCAGTCCTCGTGAAGTTATTTAGCTTTATTGCCATGCATGATATGATAATTACTTCTTATTTATTGTCTGAAAGTGACATTATCCTGTAACTAACAAACAGAACAACAGTTGAGCTTTGCAACTGACTCGTGTCCCTTATCTGTGATGCTTTGGTTAAACTTTTCATACATAAAATATCAATACATGGTTTATTTTTAGCGTTATTACGTACAAATAAAAACTAATTAATTTCTTTCAAAATTCTTGCAACTCTCTATAACTAGTTTTTTTTATAAGTATATATATTCTATGAATTTGGAGACCTTTTATACCTTAAATTGGAACATCGTTTTTTAATCTTTTAATTATCATAATAATTACAAGACATATATGAGAAACATGGTTGAATTATCTTAAAGAGAAATGTTCTTAATCTTAAGTGTCATTTAAAGAAAGAATACTTAAATAAAAATATAATTAAGATATTATCTGTATTAAAATTATTTTTAATTTTTGAAAATAATTAACTAACATACCCTTCCACTTGTTAGTCGTAGTTATTATTAGTGCATTGAAATATTCGAAGTGAAACTATCAATGCTTGAAGATAAGCAATGATCAATTTAAGATCCTAAGTCAGGAGAACAATATATTTAAAAAACAAAAACAATAATTGTTATCATGAAAAAAGTCAAATATATAAAATTAAGAAAATTGGTCTGTACGTAACAAGAATAAGTCCGAATTGACTTGGGACATGTCTGTGAACCAAAGGCAGGAAGAACGCCACTTGCACATCCTTCTCCAGGTCCAAATTAAACATACATGCCTAATTAGTGGCCATAAATTATTTAAGGAGTATATGAAAGATAATTTGTATTTGGGTGGGACTCAATTTTAGTTGTACTTTTAAAAAATATATATATTTGTTTCGATTCTTTTTTTTATAATTGACATAAATATAAAACTAGAATATGTTTTATATCGTAAGAGAATACTTTTTTTTTTCAAAAATAATTCAATAAATAAAAAAATCGTTTTTAGTTTTGGATACTTATATTTTTATTTCCTAATTTTCATTTTTAATTATTAATATACACAATAATGTTAAGAAAAAATTCGTTTCACTAAATTGTTTTACACCTCAAACGAAAATAAAAAGGAAGGTGAGAAGGTTACATCACACAATCACAATGACATTACATAGGCAGACAAGTGGCTACAAAGCCGTGGAGCATATGTCAATTTCAGGTTCAAGTCCATTCTGGAGAAGAAGAAAGTTTCCAACATCTAAAGGTGTTGTCTTCATTGATCAAAGTTCTAAATTGAATAAAGGTCACCAAGTCAGAACAGTTTTAGGTTAATAATTATGTCTGAATAGAATGTAAAAGAAGCTAGCATTTTTCTTAAAAAGAATTTGTTGTTGTAAGAGACAGTAGCAAGGTGGGATTGGTCACCATATCTTTATAGAAATGGTCGAAGGATTAGAGGTAATTGTGTTTGGTATATTTTGGTTTAACTTGATGAAATGGTTCTATGACTTTGATTAATTATTGATATTTTTTAAAGAAGTTAAAAAAATATCAATATTTTAAAGAAAAAATTACTTTTGTATATATAAGTACAAATTTATTTCCTTTGTGATAAGTCAAGACAAAACTTTGATTATGTCACGATACTGCTTGTATGCTTAATTTGTATGATGTAGATATTTATTATCCAGCCTGACCAATAAAATAAAGAGGTGGGACAAATTTAATTCTAATTTAATAAAGAAGAATACATAAATAAGTGGATAAAAAAATTCAATAAAAATGAGATCAAAAGTTGAGATTTAGGACAAAAGATGTCCAATTTTAATTAGAAAAAAATGATAGAGTTAACAGCATTAACTTCATAGGAAGAGTTTGAAAAAAGACCATCAAATAGAATTAGTAAAGAACAAAATAGCCTATAGACCATTGGGGTTTTCTATGTTTGGTTCAGACATAGTGATAAAAGTGGTGAAAAGGAAAAAAAAAAAAAAAACACTAAGAAAAGGTTAAGGTTCAAAAGCTCACATGGAAAAAGAAAACTTCTCACCAAGAGAGAAAATAAGAGAATATATATGTGCAATAGTTCTTTGTACTCATGAGAAGTTATTCTCAAATAAACATGTAACTTCTATTTTTATTTTTTATTTAAATTATTTTAAATTTTAAAAATAATTCTAGAAATATTAAAATATAACACAACAAGTTTTTAAATATAACCAGAAATAATATGTTAATTATGTGATTCCTGAAAATACAATATCATTCCGTGAAGCAAATGTTCACTTTCTTATATTTTTTTAATGAATTAGATTGATATAAAAATAATATTTGATTTAATTTAAATTTGAAAAAATGGTTTGGTTATATAATAATATTCCCATATAAATGAT
>PYAF01000447.1:244821-282829 GCA_007407185.1 Glycine tomentella
ATATTTGACTTTAATTTTTTTAAAAATATTAGTAATGCATAAAAGGTACTCATCCATTATATGTGTGAAAATACTAATTTTATTGACAAATTATGAGTCATTAAATATGTCAACTGAATGAACATAAACTTCCTTTAAAATTTGGAATATTGCAATTTAATAAGCATTAAATTATTTTGTTCTTAAATTAAAAGTTATTGAATATCTCTTTTACTCCCTCTATTTATATATACTAGCCCTAGAGGTTTGTTCACACCTATCAAAGAAACAAATAATTTTTAATAGAATTGTATTCTTCCCCTTATTTTACCCTGCTTTCACTCCCCTCACTTAATTAAGTAATTCATCTTCCTACAATAAACACACACACACACACACACATGTTAAAGAATATGAAAAAACTTATTTATTTTTTAGCCATAATTAAATATCCAAATTTATATGCTTGAAAGTAAAATCTCAGAGTAAACATCATATATATGTTAAAATGTTGTCAATTTTTTTATAAGCATATATGAAATTTTGGATCTATAAAAAAAAATATTTAAGGTCTAGAACAATCAAATAAGTGGGCACACATCACAACAATTACATCCAGTCGTTAAGTGTGTTTGCAAAGTATGTTTAAACTATGAAAAAATTATTTTTGAAACGTGTCATAATCATGGATATATATTTTTAGAATAGGTATACTTTTTTGGAAAGATATTTTAGATATTATTTTATTTTTTCTATCTCATCACAATTTTATTTATTTTCTATTTTTTTTTGTATGCAAACAAGAAATATCGTGTTAGTAAGATATCTGAAGAGATTAATATATCAATTGATGGGAGGAAAATAAGAGTGTGTGTGCAAAGAAAAGAGGCGTTTACGAAAGAGAATAAGGGAGTTCCAAGGGGTGGGTAAATAAAAACTAAGAAGGAATGGGGTGTACTTAGAAAATATGGCGATGTAAACAACAAGTTATGTTTCTCTTATATATGAGCCCTAATGGTATTGGCCTAGCCCCAACCAAAGTCTATTTTCACGTGCAACTCCTCTTGCTGACGTTCATGTTATAATAACAGTAGACATGGAATCTGTCACTACAATACATGTGAATTTTAATAATATCTTTTGTGAAATACTTAATAAAAGTGTTACTAAAAGTTTTTAAAAATATTTTAAAAAATCATTAAATATAAATAAATATTATTAATATATTTTTACGATATTTTATCATATCTTGTATATAGTTTATGTCGTAAAAATATATAAGTAATATTTATTCATATTTGGTGACATTTTTTAAATGTTACCAAAAGTTTTTAACAATATGTTTACTAAATGCTAGGTTAAAAATTATTGTTAAAGGTCACATGTACAGTAGTACATTCACGTTTCAATTCCTTAAATCCTCCAATCCTAATTTTATTAATTTTATTATTCAAACTCATTGAGCTTCCACACTTGGTGACCAGCCGAGTAAGCTACTTAGATTTAGAGAATATGATAGATTTAAATAAAGTAAGAGAAAAACTTTATTTTCTACCAAAAAGATTAAAAAAAAAAAACTCTAAAAATATCAATTATTAGAGGAAATATAAGATAAAATCATACCCTTTCATATTTACATTATCTTAGAAAGAAAATAGAGACCTTATCATCCAATTTCACCTATATAAAAAGAGAATCATCAAGGTTCAAGTAAGCCAACTCTAATCCTAACCATATTCTGACACTTGCTTTATTTCTACGCCGTTAACTTAAACGTCAAAGTATCTTTACAAGTATATTTGACCACTGTTTATGGATAAAGAAATACCACCATAAAAAGATTATGCCAAATCTAATAAGAACACTAATCAACCATCCATTATAAATATACAATGCACTTGCTCCTCAACCAATACTTACTAACATTCTAACAAATTAACATTTACTGATATAAAAAATATACAATTTACTTGCTCCTGTATCATTTTATCAATTTAGCATTATAGATTTATAGTTCAAACCTCTAAAACCCAGTAGTCCTAACTCCTATCCATCCCTTCATCTTCAACGTGAATACGTTCTCCAAGACAGAAAAACTTGATTAAGGTTCTTGGTTGCAATGCCATAAGAATGGATAAAAAGAATACTAGTTCTTTAAAAAGGATAAAAATGATCACACCTCTTGTTAATTAATATCATTCGTTGAAAAAGAAATAATCCCTCCCTCTGTGCATAAGACATAGTTGATTGATTTGTATTTATTAAGAAAGTTAGTTAATTTAGTTATTAATATTAAATTTATTTATAATTAATTTTATTAGAATTTTTTTTATAAAAAATAATTAATGCATAAGAGAGATAAAAGAAAATCTTATAATAAGAGAAAAAAATTATTGACTATCTCTTATAAATAAAGATGGAAGGAGTAATATTCTTTCTTTTTTAGTCATTATATATGCGTATGATAACCTATAAGACTCACAAGGCTATTTTTCTTTGCTTCATTTCCTATCAAAAGAAAGATGACCAGAAAATGTGGGATCTACAAAAGTTGTATTCCTATTTGTTCTTTCATGCATGTACACCTTTTTTATTCTTTATTCTGTCAAACTTCAAACTTTTCAGTATGGTCAAAATAAGATGTGTAAATGAATGAGTTTAAAAAGTTCAATGGAATGTGGACTATGACAGTAGATTTCCATTATTGGTTAATCATATTTTGAAACACCAATACTGGTTAATCAAGTTGTGTAGCCTTAGTTTCTTTATTTTAGTAGATTTATGCTTGGTGTTCCCCACCATGCTAATTTATTAATCTGATTACTTATGCCATGGTAAGAAAAACTCAGATTAAAGATGTTTGTGCATCCCAAAAATACCAAATTAATGTTTTCCCTTTTATAGTTTAAAAATGGACAAATGGCATCTCTTACACCATGCTAATTTATTAATCTGATTACTTATGCCATGGTAAGAAAAACTCAGATTAAAGATGTTTGTGCATCCCAAAAATACCAAATTAATGTTTTCCCTTTTATAGTTTAAAAATGGACAAATGGCATCTCTTATTCCTAGCCTTAGTTTCTTTATTTTAGTAGATTTATGCTTGGTGTTCCCCACCATGCTAATTTATTAATCTGATTACTTATGCCATGGTAAGAAAAACTCAGATTAAAGATGTTTGTGCATCCCAAAAATACCAAATTAATGTTTTCCCTTTTATAGTTTAAAAATGGACAAATGGCATCTCTTATTCCTATTTTATGAATTCTTTCCATTCATATTCTTATGCCACCTAGTAAATCTTTAATAATAATGAATTACTTGAAGAGATTCAAGAGTAAAATAAATGAAAGAAATGCTTGAAAATAATTTTAAAAATATCATATAATTAATTTGTGTGCTTCTTACGAAAGTCATCAGTTTGTGGATAGTGGATAGCTCAATCCCATGGCTATTTAACTGAAACCAGCCACTGGTGATAAGTGACATGACACCGTACCTAAATTTCCTTATTAAACAATTATAAGTAAGCTTTTTTTATTTGTTGTATTGAGGACTTTGTGGTTCTAAATTCTCCAGAATTTAAATCTTATATTTATCATGTTAAAAAGTTTTATCATATGTCTCTCTCTCTATTATATATTATGTATATAATGCTATTATACTAGCAAAAGTGGATTGGTCACCTTTCGCATAAGCCATAAAACGCAGTTATACACTTATATGTCGTAATATAATCAAATTATCCAAGTCGTGTAAAAAAAGTTCACCTGGTCTCTGGGTGTTTATTTTAGTTAGTTTAATTTTTATGAGTCTGATTAATTAATAATTTTAAGATATTAGTTAAGAAACTAAAAAAATATTTATTATCTAAATAATAAAAGAACATAAAAAAGCTTCTAAACATCATAATTTTTCATCTTTCAATAAAAATATTTTTAATTTAAATTTCTTAATTAATATCTTTAGTATATTTGTTAACATTTACCTGACTTTAATAATTTGCTCATATTCACATAATTTAATTTATTCTATTTTATCGATTACTTATAATATTATTATATACTTTTCTTATATTCCAAGTAAAACAAGTAACTTTTTTTTATAGTTGATAAAATAGCCATCATAACTAATATCATCATCACTTACCGTTATGTTTAAAGCCTTTAAATTGTTTAAGTAGTGTAAAATCAATATCTTACAATTTCCTAAAATATAAAACCAAGTAACTTTTTTATACTTAATAAAAAAGCCATCATAACTCATATCGTCATCACTTACCGTTATGTTTAAAGCCTTTAAATTGTTTAAGTAGTATAAGATCAACATCTTACAATTACCTAAAATAAATTAAGTAGTTAGTTTCGAAACTAATGATAAACTTCTACAGAAAACTAATAACTAAAGTAGCCAGTTGTTGCCAATAAATAAATAAATAACTAGTTCTTTGAGAGAGAAAAATATGCAAAATAGTTAGACGATTTTTTTTTTAAAGTACACAAGTAGAGGCTAAAAAAATACATAAGTAAAATGGTATTGTTTGAAAAGTATTGACAAATTAACATAAAAATTTATAAATAAATAAATTAAGAAACCAAATAATCCAAATTAAATTGGTTTTGATATTAATTATATTAAAATCCTTTTGTTCAATATTTGGCATCGATCTTGCCAAAGCAACTCCAAATTGTGATGATCCGTACTCTCCTCCTATACTAATGTTAACCTTGTGATCAATATGAATGTATCTTTAGTCTAAGGCATATTACTATGTGTATAAGGCCTGGTAGGAGACTTGGGTGCAAGTTGGTGATGGAAAAATGGATAATGATGGTGAATGTTGGTGCAATTACATTGCATGCAAGATCATGGCACAAGGCATTCCATCATGGGAACGTGATCTTAAAAAAGCAGAGGAGCCTCGCGACGGAAATGGGACATGATGCATGCTTATTAGCTTAAATGATTGGCTTTATCATGAACTTCAACCTTAAACACAGGTTTGGAATACCATCTAAACTGAATCACTTTTATTTTTAATATTTGAATTAGGGAAACATTTAACTTAATAAAAACCAATCAACATGAAACAAAAACATTCCTATTATTTTATGACTATAATTTCTGTGTTATTAGTATAAAAAAGTCAAAAAATAATGATGGATTATGATCTTTAAGATAGTTATATATATATATATAAGTCAATTTATAATTAAATGGTAATGTAATTTTTTTTATTGTCCGTGCATATATAATTTATTGTTTTATTATTATGAGGTAAAATAATATTTCGTGGCCACTCAATGTTAATATACATCTTGCGAGAGAAAAAAACGGTAGAAGAAGAAAGAGTGATATATAATGTTATAGGTAATATAATATGTTAAGAAGAAAAAAATAGAAATAAATGAGTTTGTGTCTAACGTACTAATTAGTTTGATCTAGAATACTAATTAATATATACATGGTAACGTTGCAATGCAATTGGAGACATGCCTTTAGGTGTGTCCTCTTGGCACTAGATGATGCGTGCTAGCCACTAGTTGTTCACATAAATTTTGTAATATTGGTACGGTAAAGACACTTCATAATTTTTTTTAAAAATCTAATACAGGGAAAATAGGCACCTTCGTGCCTGACTGTTTTTTTTCATGTTTTCTAATTAAAAAAAAAATGAAAGTTAGTAGGTGATTTGTAAAAATAGTTATAAGGATAAAATAGTAATTTACGAATGCTATACACCTAAATACCCTATTTCCTTTATATATAATTATAGATGATAAAAACATTCAATAATATACCCTTTTGAAGTTTAACACAAAGAAAATGGGTGATTGTTGACCAATGTTTAGTTTTTCTAAACTGTAGTGTCCACGAAGAATTAAAACCCTTTTTTTTTTTTTGCTATGTAAGTTTTGTTTTATACAATGTGCTAAACGCATCTCTAGCTAGGATGATTAGTTGTCCTCCAAAACGTAGAAGAAACAAAATAGTAGGTTAACTATGAATTACAGCACACAATTTATACGACAAAGACACTTGGTTGATCAACAAAAACACTATTAATCAATACGACATAAGCTTGATTTAGTATGAAAATGTCAATAATCCAAAACCATGGACATTAATCTATAGCGGGGTCTTTTATCTCGTAAAATATTTTACATCTGCAAAATCCCAGGTGGAGTCGTGGGCAACCGTCAATGCGCCCAAGTTTATCAGCCGCTATCTTCCATTAATCGTCACTTGATTTACAACCTTAGTCCAACTCAACTAGAACATGGAAAATCATTAAATATTCGCGCAAATAAAGGACAAAGATGCAACACAATTTCTGCATGTCCGAACGATCTAGATCAGATTAACATTCATTTTTATTACCTATAAATCAACTCAAATATATATTTTTAATCGTTGATATATCCTACCCGTGAGTTAGAGATAAACTTCTAAATATACTAAAATTTATTCAAAAAGATGACATCTCTTAATATTATTATTATTAGTAATTAAACCTCTTAATAATTTACAACTCTCTTACATGCCCATAACTTACACGAATTTGGCTCAATGTATAAAAAAAAAAATGTATGTTAAAAAAGGAGCAATAATATTAAAAAAAGTATATAGTTGGCATTTTTTAATTATTTATCTCTCCATGTGTGTCGCGGCTGTGCTGGTATAAAAGGGAGTCCATCTCCACCGGGATAATGGAGACCTAACAGGGAAGAAGGAGATTGAAGAGCATCGTCACCACTCCTTCACGCTCTTAATTTTCCTCGAGTCCTTTTCGTAACCGTCATTTCTATTATTTGCACCCCATAACATAACATAAACCCATTCTCTCTTTTCTTTCTCCCCGTGAATATATCATATATTCACATCATCGATGCATCTTTATTATTATTATTATCTCCCGTGACCTATTAACTTCCATTTCCAACATTTGTGGCCCTCCTCAACCCACAACTGGCATCACCTTCAATCCCTTCCTCGATTATATAAACACGACGTCGTAGATAGGTAGATCCATTCAGGAAAATGGAAACCGTTCGTCCAACAAATTAAGGCCTATTATTAACATATTTCGTTTTTTCTTCTTCTTCTGAAAATGACGGGGAAGAAGAATGTGAAGGTGGCGACGACAACGACGACGACGGCGGAAGAGGGAGACGAGAGGAAGCAAATGACGACGTCGTCTTCTTCGCGGTCGTCGTCGTCTTCGGATGAGAGAGAGTACGAGGTGCAGGACCTTTGTGACCGGTTGAAATCGTCGCGAGGGAGCAGGTTCGATCTGATAGAGAACCAGTTGGGACTCAACTCGACTTGGAGCAAGTTCAGTCGCCAAGCGCTTCTCCATGGAATCCGCGGCTTCTCCATGGACTTCGTTAAAGATTTCGTTATTCATCCTGATAACAGGTTTTCCTTAATTTTCTTTTACTTCAATTCCAATCTCTTCTCTCTCTCTATGCATCTATCTTCCATTTTCATTAGGATTAGGTTAATAATGTTTGTTTAATGAAGAAATTGAAAACATAACCAAAGGAATTAAGCAGCAGAGGCTAAATCACATAAAAATTTGTTAAGTGCTTCTGACGGAGGAACCACGTATTCTTCGGAATAAAGACGAACTCCTAGACCAGGAAGTATTTTATGAGGATATAAATAATCACAATACGAACTTAAACTTTTTATTTTTATTTTTTATATATGCGAAGTAGTAACTAAAACTTACCGTTTTAGATTAAAACTTAAAATGAAAAGATTATAAGAGCTAGTTTAACCTTAAGTACAATTACACTTTTAATACTATTTTATCATTTTTTTCTATGAACTTAATCTTTTTTCTCTCTTAATTTTGATCTCCACTGTTTTAATGATGTGATTCTAACTTAATATTAATAAAATATTAACATGACACTTCATTAAAATATGTTATGTATCAATAGTATAAAATAATTTTAAACATTTTTTTTGTCTTAATCTTATGATTTATGAGGGGAAAAAATTTAATTATTTTGAAATTCGATTGGGAAGTAAAATTTAACTAATAATTGTTTTAGTTAACAATCAAATTTTAATAATACTTAAATGATTGAATCTTAATTTTAATATATTTTATATTATTTTCTAGTTACAATATCAGTAATATTTTTTATTAACTAATAATGAAAATTATTTTACACAAATAATACATGATCATTAAATTATTATTATATTATTATCTGAATATTTTTATTAGATATTTGATGTCAATTTAAATTTTTTAAAAAAATATCCATATTCACATAGTAATGAAATATATGTATATAATTAATTAATAAGAAGAAAATAATAACTGAAATATAAAATTAAAATACTGTTAATTAGTTGCTCAATTAAAGACATTCGTTCACAAAAGGTTAAGAAATAGATAGGGGCTTCAAATTAACTGGGTGTAGGGTATGGTTGGTGAGTGAAAAAAGAACAAGTGGTGATGTATTTGGGTTGAATACTTGAATTAGATGGCCGTGGCGGCAAGTTTGAAATGAAGGTTCATTCTTTCCAATCACACGCGGCATGTGCTGGTTGGGTCCGTAATTCATGTGATTTTGCTGTGTTGTCCATCTTATCATATAATCATCCTAGTTTATTTGTCATAGTTTACATTGAACTTTGAAAAAATACAATGAATTATAATTTGAAAAATTCCACATCAAGTAGTTTATATCAAGTGACTCATGCTAACGATGTTAATTCAAATTTTGTAAATAAAAAATATAAATAAAAAAATCTCATTAAAAACAATTAATTAATTTTTTATATAAAATTTAGTTATCAATGAAATTAAGAAATATTTGGTACAATAACATCATTAAAAAAAAAACAAGTGACTGCTAGCTGAGCACATGTATATGCATGTATATTAAAATATTTGTTTTTGACTTCTTTTTCTTTTAGGAATGATAAATCTTATTATTCTAAACAAACCACATTTTTCAATATGTACATTTTTAATTGAAATTAATTAGAATATACTGAACATCAAATTGTAGATTGTCATCAACTTTTTTATCCCTAATTCTAGAAAACGATAACACCTGCCATTTTGACATTATACACTTGATGTTAACTATGACTTGACACTCATGCTATTTAATTATTTATGTCATTTTGATATCTCATTTTGTCTTCAATATACGTTATTTGGAAAAAAAAATGACAACTTTCGCATTCAGTCTGCAAATTTGATAATGATGTACATACCAGAGAAAGTTTCCACGTTTTCATATCGAAATTTCGAAGTGGTTGGGTTTTTGGGTGGGAGGGCGGGGGGGTCCGGTAAGTAGAGTTAAAGAAGGCCCAAGTTTCAGCCCAGAGAGTAGTAGCAAGGCTCAATTTTTTTTATCTAATCGCACTGAGCCACAAAGTTCATCAAAAACAACTTTTTAACAAAAAAGAATCACATTCGATAATTACTTAGGTACATTGATGAGATTTGATTTACTTTCTGAACCAATTCTCTTTATGCTAATAATAAGGGGGAAAAAGGAGCTTTTGAAGTGAAAAAAAATCAGATGTTACAATGTCACTTTGATCATATACGTTGAACATGGGGCAAGCTCAATTTAGCACACGAATGAACAAAAGTAATTAAAATGCATGAGGTATTCAATATCCCTCACTGTTTTTTGCTGATACTAGTAAGCTGAACTAGTGGATGGTCTTGCTTCATATTTTCAAAACATTATTCTATGTTGGATTTGTGGTTTACTCTCTCTCACTTAGACGAGTACTATATAGTGGAAGACTAAATTGTTTGATGCTTATGTTGATGGGAACTGTAGGTGGTACCGGTTATGGATAAAATTCATATTGCTATGGGCAGTGTATTCATCCTTCTTCACCCCAATGGAGTTTGGGTTTTTCCGTGGCCTGCCTGAGAATCTCTTTATTCTGGACATCATTGGACAAATAGCTTTTCTTGTTGATATTGTCATGCAATTCTTTGTTGCTTATAGAGACAGTCAGACCTATCGTATGGTCTACAAGAGAACCCCTATTGCTCTGCGGTAAAATTTTACATATTTTTTGCCATTATTATTATTATTATTTTTAAGGTCCCCGTTAAATGATTGGATTTTTTTCTGGGTTTCTAATAAATGTTTTTGTTGTTTTGAATTTATGATATATTACATTTTTTATTTTAATTTGTTGTTTTGAATTTCTGATATATTACATTTTTTATTTTAAGGACATGTCAGTCAGTTAAAGGATAAGATGACACCATCACAACCATTAATAATTTTGAAAAAATCAGTTTGTAAAGTGACATGTCATCACTTAGATGACAGAAATTCAAAACAAAAGTTTCAATATATCATAAACTCAAAATTTGATAATTTCTCAAAAATCTTAAATATATTTAACCCATATTATTATTATTATTATTATTATTATTATTATTATTATTATTATTATTATTATCTAACTTTAGTTTTCATGATGCTGCTATATAACTATGGCTTTTCTCTTTGGGAAAGTCTGTGATTGGTTACAAATATTTGATTTGTATTGCCTTTTCTAGGGTGTGATTTTTTAAAATTGATTTATGGCTTACATGTTTTTTTTTTTCATGTAGGTATTTGAAATCTAACTTCATATTTGATCTTCTTGGATGTATGCCCTGGGACATCATCTACAAGGTTATACTTCTAGATAAACCCAAATTTCTTGAGTATCTGTATTAATTGCTTACCTTGAATATTTTTTACAGTCTCTAACCAAAATTCGAAAATTTGTCAAAAAAATTGTTGCTTGCCTATTTAATCCAAGTATCCAAAAAAGTCTGTAATCACATCGCTTATGTTAGTGTTTTATAATGCCTGTATGCATTTCCTGGTAGTTCTAGTGCTCTAGCATATTTTCAGTTTGTAATAAAATGACAATTGTTAAAAGGAACCTTTATCCTCATTTTAGTTTTTCCTTAAGTTTCTATGTAACTTTTATTTTACACTCCAACTATTAGCTAAACAGGGCAAAGACATAAGTTGCCATCTATTAAGAAAGAAGGAAAAAAAATCCATAATCCACAGTATCCTAACATTCCATCTCAGTACTTGGAATTGAAAAGATAAATAGCCTTTTCTCTTTTAGCTCACATATTTATATTTTCTTTTATGGTAATGTAACTTTGGCACTTGTGGAATGAGGACATTTCATTTATGTCTTTTGAGACGTAATTGAAGGAATTTGTCCCCTCATAGCAATGGTGTACGTATCATTGTCCTTTTGTAGTTGTGTATCAATTTCGTATCTAACCATAATGCAAGTCAATTACATTAATAGAATGCCTCCTTAGTTCACAAGTTTTGGGACTTAAGTGTATAATTAGTCATGTTTACATTACTGTACAAGAAGTAGTGAAGCCTGTTATTAAATGTCAGAATTTTGTTCTCGAGCGACTCACTGTGCAATAACATAAGACTAATTTTTGCTGTGGTTTTGATACATTACCTGTGCAGATGAAGAATGCCATATGTTATGCTACAATGTTTACAGCTTTTTGTTATTACATCTGACTAATTTTGGCTGTGGTTTTGAGACATTACCTGTGCAGATGATGCACGCCATATGTTATGCTACAATGTATACAGTTTTTTGTTATTACATCTGGTTTTGTTGCAATTTCTTTGTTATCAGTTCAAGGATTGTACTCTAACAACTGGTATAACTTTTTATTAACAGGCTTGTGGAAGAAAAGAGGAAGTGAGATACCTTCTGTGGATCAGATTATATAGGGTGCGGAAAGTCACAGATTTTTTCCACAAGTTGGAGAAGGACATACGTGTCAATTACATTATTACCCGGATTGTGAAACTGATAGCAGTTGAACTCTATTGCACCCATACAGCAGCCTGCATTTTCTACTATTTGGCTACCACACTACCAGAATCCCAAGAAGGGTACACATGGATAGGAAGTTTAAAACTAGGTGACTTTAGTTATTCACATTTCAGAGAAATTGATATTTGGAAGCGCTATACAACATCTCTGTACTTCGCTATTGTTACAATGGCTACAGTTGGTATGTTTTTTTTTTTTTTTCCTATTTAATTCATAAAGCAAAAATGAATTTCATCTTGTTAGTCATTAGTTATCGTAACTCTGACTATGTCATGGTATGTGGCCAATACTAAAGTAGCGGTCCCAAGCCCAATATATACATTCTAGATCTCTATATATTTAGATGGTTTTTCAAAATGTTTATTATCTTGTCTCTCTTGAAAGTTTCTCTGAATGAATCATGTTTGTGACCATTTCTTCCACAGGCTATGGAGATATACATGCAGTAAATTTGAGGGAGATGATATTCATAATGGTATATGTTTCATTTGATATGATTCTTGGTGCCTATTTGATTGGTAACATGACAGCTTTGATAGTCAAGGGATCAAAGACTGAAAAGTTTAGGGACAAGATGACAGACCTTATGAAATATATGAACAGAAATAGGCTCGGAAGGGATATCCGTGAACAAATTCAAGGTCATGTGCGGTTACAGTATGAGAGTAGCTACACTGAGGCTTCTGTCATTCAGGATATCCCTATTTCTATTCGTGCTAAGGTAATAATAAGAGAAAAAATGACTTTGAACCTCATTTATGGTCAGTTATGGAAGTCACTGTTGTAATTATTGCCATTTGTCTAATTTCCCAACAGTATTATAGTTTCCCATCTGCTTCTAATGCTTTTTGCCAAATGTTTTGTAGCTATTTGTAATCTGGAACCTGTTTTGTTGGTTTTATTCATGAAGCTCATGTTTTTGTCTGTTTAGATTACTGTTGTCAAAATTGTGATAAATTTACTAATATAAAAGTATGAGTAATGTGTAAGAAAAGTAAGGAATAAATATGCAAAGAAAGATACTATTTAAAATGTCAGTTTAATGTTGAAAATGACAGTTTAGGGTGAAAAATGATTTATTATTTCATTAAGTTCATACTGTTGCATATTGGAAACATCTACTCGCAACTCTTTCTCAGCATAGATAGTATACAATTTTAGGCTACGAGGGACTGGCACGTTATATTGTGTATTTTGCCTGCTATTCACTTATGATAGATTACAGTGTGATCATTCTAAGTTCCATTTTCAGTTAATGTAAATTCAGAAAATTAATAAGGATCCCAATATAGTGTTGGACAGATTCACTTTTCTGATTGTTCTATCTTTTCACCTACTCATTTAAGTTTTTTTTGCAACATCTTTGCTGTTTTTTTTTTTTTTTTTTTTCCTTTGACCTGCCTTGCCCCCACAAATTTTCTACTGGAGTTGTAGCCTTGTAGGCCACCTTTTTTTTGTCATATTTTCCATGTTGGTGGGTTGTTTAGAATTCTTCTGCATTTGTAGGTATTTTTGCTGTTTTATTTAAAGAATGAGTTTGAACATTTCCTTTTTATTCTATTCTGTTCATTTTTGGGGGAACTAGGTGCTTATACTTGAATTAAAGAGATTACTCTTGGTCATATAATATAATGAAGCAGTCAGTATTTGGTCTTGAATGATGTATTGATCTAATTAATTTCTGCAGATATCCCAAACATTATATTTGCCGTACATTGAAAAGGTTTCTCTTTTTAAGGGATGCTCTTCAGAATTCATCAGTCAGATTGTAAGTAATCATTTTTCCATTGCCAAGCATGTCAATGTGAAATGGCATTATGATTATCTGTATTTTTGGCATACAAATCTCTCTTTTCTCTTTTGTACTTTATCTATAATCTAGAAATTACAACGAAAACTAAGTAATTGTTTTGCTGTATAGACTTTAACAATGAAACATGAATATTTTCATGCCATTGGTCCTGCTGGTAAACCGGAAATGGTTATCAGTGTTTTAAGTTTTTTTGGAGATTTCAGTTACTTTTTTCTATGAATCTATGTAATCAACAGCAATTTCATCCTTGAATGACTTGATGGGATGAAGAATACTTACTGCACAAAGACTGTAAGTCTGAAATAGTCACATTTACTTTCAAGAACTTCATGTTGATAAAAAAAAATTTTAGCATGGGTGTTTTCTGCTGAATGGATATGTCTAAATGTACCTTTAATGAGAGTTTCTTCATCTTCCATTATCCTCTTCTGTATGTGTGATGTTGAAGTGATGATAATTTATGCTCTTTTGATCCTTCAGGTTATTAGGCTCCATGAGGAGTTCTTTCTTCCAGGGGAAGTAATAATGGAACAAGGAAATGTTGTGGATCAACTGTATTTTGTCTGTCATGGAGTACTGGTATGATTTTATATTTCCACAACCCCTTTTGCAATTGCTCAATTTCTATTTTTTTCTTCTGCTAAGGTTTCTGATATTTTTAGTTATAGCTTCTTAATTATTTGAATTATAGACATGCTTCTATGCATGTCTTTTTAGGCATGGGGTAAGCTGAGTGATGCTGAATTTTCTTACTTATTTGTATTGTATTACCTTAAGAAAGTATTTACGTGAATAAAGGGCCTGAGAATCTTATAAATTTCCCACATGAGAAAGTATTCACACGAACAGTAGGTTATCAAACAGGAAGCCTCTTTAGTAGAATTTTAGAACTAATTCATCAAAAATATTCCACAGAAGACTGATTTCAGTTTATGCTTTTTGAATGCTGAAAGCTGTTTCTGTGCAGGAGGAAGTAGGCACAGCTGAAGATGGGACTGAAGAAACTGTTTCACTTCTGCAGCCTAACAGTTCATTCGGAGAAATATCTATTCTTTGCAACATTCCTCAGCCATATAATGTCCGTGTTTGTGAACTGAGTAGACTCCTGCGACTTGATAAACAATCATTTACAAATATCCTAGACATATACTTTTATGATGGAAGGAAAGTATTAAACAACCTTCTAGAGGTAATAATGTTATATATGTTATTTCTCATGTCCTCCTCCCTTTAGTAGAGTATCTGACTCTGACATGAATCAAAAATACACTATGCTACTCTCTGCTTGAACAATCAATGGATGTATTACATATTTAAGATTATAATTTATTAATTTCTGATCACGAGACAGATAAATTTTTCATATTATATAGGGAAAAGAATCTTTTCGAGATAAGCAGTTGGAGTCAGACATCACATTTCATATTGGAAAGCAAGAAGCTGAGCTTGCTTTGAAGGTCAATAATGCAGCTTTCAACGGAGATCTGTATCAGCTAAAAGGTTTAATTCGAGCTGGAGCTGATCCCAGCAAGACAGATTATGATGGAAGGTCACCTTTGGTAAGGCGCTTGCAACTTCTTATGATGCCTTTTAAATATTCTGTTGCTTTCTCTTCATCTATGATGTTGCTGGTAAAAAACAACTTGGCAACATATGGATTCTGTTACGAAAAATACTTGCCTGATATACCCCTTTTTGTTTTTTCCAATAGCATCTTGCAGCATCTAGAGGATATGAAGATATCACACTTTTCCTTATTCAAGAACGTGTAGATGTCAATATTAAAGGTAATTGTCTAAATTATTAGATATTCATTGCTACGAGACACTTAAATTTTGGCTCACAGCCTGACACAACCATCATTATTTGGTAATTTTATAGATAACTTCGGGAACACACCCTTACTTGAAGCAGTTAAGAATGGACATGATCGGGTTGCTTCTTTACTTGTTAGAGAAGGGGCCTCTATGAAGATCGAAAATGCTGGTAGTTTTTTGTGTATTGCAGTTGCAAGGGGAGATTCAGATTATCTTAAAAGACTTTTATCCAATGGCATGGATCCTAACTTAAAAGATTATGATTACCGAAGTCCTCTTCACGTTGCTGCAGCTGAAGGTTTATATTTCATGGCAAAGTTGCTATTAGAAGGAGGAGCTAGTGTTTTTACCAAAGACAGGTATCATTCATCACTCATTTTGCAAGCTCATCACTCAAATATATTGTTTCTCTTTCCTTTTCTATATTTTCCCTAATTTCAAAAGTCTTACTGAACTCATAAGAATATAACTTCTGTTTATTGTTTCTTTCCTTTTCATAATTACACCAAAATAGCATAACGAAAACTTCTCGTTCATTTTCATTTCATATCAAACAGATGGGGAAATACGCCGCTTGATGAAGCTCGGATGTGTGGAAATAAGAACCTGATCAAGCTACTGGAAGATGCAAAAACTGCTCAAATGTCAGAATTCCCATCCCAAGAATATACAGGTACTTGCATATTGCGATACCTTTCTAGTTTTTATAAGAGGTGGTAGGACTAGGAAGTGTAATAGAATGGGCTATTTAGCAATTTAGAGAGATTAACTCCTCCATACTAGAGCAAAACTCCCAAGAGTTTCATAGCATGCACCAGAATGTATTATTACGTAGCCTTACATCTTAGCAATGTTTTATTTTTTTTTCCCTCGTAGATCACTTCTTCATTTTCATATTAAATTTTATTTTTGGGGTCAACATTATTGTAGTTCCCTATGTTTTAGGTTAAGCAGACATTGTCTCTCAAACTTAATGTTTAAGCAATTAAATGAATGGTTGCAAATAGTTCTACCCCTTCCATGAAAAGCTACCAGACAAAAAAAATAACAATTTTGCTCCAATTTGATATGCATTTTATGCCTGCTCATCTCTATTTTTTCTAGACTCTAGATCAACAAGTGCTGTAAACCTTAATTTCGTCTACCATTTTCAGATAAAATGCATCCAAAGAAGTGCACAGTGTTCCCTTTCCACCCTTGGGATCCGAAAGATAATAGAAGACGTGGAATTGTATTATGGATTCCACACTCCATCGAAGAGCTAATCAAATCAGCGGCAGAACAAATAGAATTTTCTGGCGATGCTTGTATTTTATCAGAAGATGCTGGTAAAGTTACTGATGTGGACATGATCAAGGATGGTCAGAAGCTGTATTTAGTCCATGAAACACATTAGGCCTCCATATTATGGCTCTTCACAACCATATAGTAAAGTGCCTTGTAATGTGTTGTGCTTTCTAGAAATTTGCATGTTATTTGATCTTATTAACCGCACAAAAAGTGTCATATCCTGTCAAATACAGACGAGTAATTAAGATCAAATAATGTGCTTATGATGTGCATGTGCTGTAGTGGCACCATTTAAAGCAGTCCAAGCTAATAAAGTACTTAAGTTGTTAGTGGTGGCACACGTCAGAGCTCAGCTAGAATTTATCTAAGATTAGGGTGTAAGGTTTCATTATCCTAATTCGACACTCATTCCCCAGATGATAAATCCTCACAGCTGAGTTTAGAATTTAGTAGAGTTTTGATAAGTACTAATTAAAAATGAAAATCATTAAATAAAAAATACAAGCATTTAATAATTTTTCTTTAAATAACTTATCATGTTCTACAAAAATAACACTTTGATAAAAACTCTTTAATTTATGGGTTTGCAAGCAGGGCCGGCCCAACATATTGATAGGCCTAAACGGAACTTTAAAATGAGGCTTTTTCGTTGACAAAAAAAACAAATATTTGAGGTCTTTCACGCTCATATAGGATCAACAACAGGACTTCACGCATAGCAGCGCAGAGTGTTACTATTGAGTCACGACCCTTGATAGCACATATACTTAATATACATATATTAATAGTGAAAAATATATTAATAGTGAAAAATTTATTTTTTAGTGGACCTAAAACAAGAGTTTCGGTCGCATTATCCTTGGGCCGGTCTGGTAACAAGTTCTCAATCATTACATGTTTAGTTTTAATCTAGTTTTTAAAGTTGTTTAATTTTACGAGTATGATAGTCAACCCAAAGCTTATAAACAAACAAGTTTCAAAGATATCACAAAGTAAATCATTGTTACTTGGTTACATTCTTTTGAATTTAATTAATTAAAAAAAAAAACCGTGTTTATACAGTGATTCCAATACTGCTTAGTGTTGGTCATCCATTTTGCTATACAGTATTGGCTAGGAAGATTTCTTTGTTTTTCTTGTCTGAGCATTAATATTAATAAAGAGATAGTTAATTGAAACAAAAAGAAAAAAAAATGATTGTGAAAGTTAGTTTCATCTGCCCTGTTAGTCCCTGAATCTGATCCCACTCAGAACTAAGAAGCCATTGAGAATTGCGTTATCTTCCCCTGGCTCCCAAGCACCACCCTTTTCCTTTTACCACTTCCATTTAAATCCAATTAGATGCAAGTATGCATGTCTGGCACAAATGTTATACAGATCCTAGATTTTGGAAGTTGATGTGTGTGTGTGGATGAATAATTGATTAATAAGCCTGGGAGAAAAATTAATTATGGACACTCAAGCCTCACCAAGTCATGGTCCAGTCTCATCTCAGGAAGACAGAAACAAACTAGGGTTAAGGAAATCAAATCAGTGTCCTCAACACCATCCTGAATTTGTGTGGGATGTTATGCGATAAGTATTGTAGAGCCAGCTGAGCTAACATTGGTTGTCTGAAGTTACCTATGATTGCTTTAGATTTAGTTATGGGTGGTTTTTGAGTTTGCACTTTGTCATCACCATTAAGAATATAGATTCAGAATAACAATATTTTGGTCACATTTAATTTAACCCCTTTTGTTCTCACTTGTTTCTGAATTTCAACACTTATAGCAGCCGCCACCTGTCACTACTAATTTTTCTTGTATACCAAAAGTCAACAAACCTAAAAATCAGCTACTAATACAATACAAGAAGCACTCACAACACAACAATCAATTAAGGTTTACATAAAGTGGCCAAACTTATGCCTAACGGAATTTTCTGCCCAGAATTTTAAGAAGTCTAACAACATTAATTGAGAAAATTAGATATGACTCCTAAATATTATCACAAAACATTACTATACTACCTCCTAAACTTTAATTCAAGATCCCCTTAACATATGTGTTGAATTTGTCGAAAGTGCTTTTGGGCTGCAACATTAGCAGTGATTGATACATCTTTCTTCTGGTGCAACTTATTTTCCTCGGACGACACGGTGTTGAAGTGTGGTTGAGAAGCAGTGGCAGCAACAAAAAGTTCCATAAAGCAGCTCAAAAGAGGCAAGGTTGAACACACAAGTAGTCCCATTCTGATGATATTCATGGCTAATATCTCAGCTAAGTTTTAGTTCAAGTTTTTTGGGTGCCAAATTTATAGTGGTTGGGGGGAGAATCTTAATGAAAAGTCTTCAACGTGCTAAGCAAGGTAGAAAAAAAAGGGAAGAATCCTCGTGCTTGCCTCTACTCTAGTCTAGAGTCACTGAATCCATTTGATCATTAGGATGGATAAAGTCAACAAGACTTACAAGAGTCATCATGATTTTTTTTTTGAGCCAAAATAATTTCCAAGTGGCAAGAAATTTCTTTCATGAAGCCTTGGAAAGCAAGAAATTTCTTCCTTACGTTTTTTTTTAACACTAGCACGCTCCCATACACACATATATTAAAATAATTCATTCCCAAGAAGCAAGAAGAAACAAAATTTAAATGATGATTTCGTGGGAAGTTTGAAATTTTCGCAAGATCAGGTGATAAGAAAACATTTAATTAAGCTGTTTATCTCTAATCACAGATTCAAGAGGGGGACAGCTTGTCAAATGAACACTTATTTAAATGCAAGTCTCTTTCATTGCCCGAATTATGTGTGATGATAGTCAAGCTAGATAGAGACATGAATTCAGCTTTTCTTGTGAAGGATGATGGAAGTTACTAACTTAACCAAATGCTCTTTGGATTTCTATTGTGAAAGGCAAAAAAAAGAAGTGGAGGATAATGCTCAATCCTATGAGTTAGTTTTTGGAGTTGAATTAAGTTTAAATCTATATTTTAAGATGGTATCAGAACCTATCCTACATCTATTAAATGGGCCATCCAACATGTCTTCAAAAAAATATGTTATAAAATGTGTTGTTAATATTTTTCAAATAAATAGATAATAAACTTAAACCAAAATTAAATAATGTGTATAAAATTACACATTGAATGTATTTCAACTTGCAAGCATTTTCGAATAAATGGTAACATGCTAGTTTCAAATGATGGGAAACTAACAGTAGCTTCAGCCTAGGGCTCGTTAATTGTTTGTAATGATGGTAAAAGGATAACATTGTTGTTTTGGAAATTTGTCTTAGCTAGAAGCTCTTCCAACTAAGTTGCTTTTATCTTCTCCTAGAATTGTTTGGGGTTGCTTATATTTACATGCTTTGAGGGATTGCTCTTACAATTTTTCTTCTCTTCAACAAAGTCTCTAGCTTATGTAAGACAGAAAGTTGGAGAACATGACGTTGAAAGCTAAATTAATAATTAATCTTTCCTTTATAATATTGATATTTTCATTCTTGAGTAGATAGTAAAGAAAATATATATAATTCTTGTATTTTATTTTATTGGAGAGACGGTGAAACAAAATGGAAAGAAAAGTTCAGTTCTAGAAATATAGGAGGCGTTTATTTTACGGAGTTATCTTATATTTTCAGCAATATTATTCTTGGGAATATAATATGAAAATATCATTTTTTAGTATTTTTGAAAAATATACTTTGTTACATTTTAATATTTTTGAAAATAATTTTTAAAATTAAAAATAATTTCAATAAAAAAGAAAATTACATATATATATTAGACATTAAATTTTTACATTCTCACATGAATATCACTTTTCCATCATCTCTTAAAAGGAATATAAATGTAAAAAATCATAATAAACAAAAAAATTATAGCATTCCTATAAATAAATAATATTCGGAAATACTTTTCAAAAACTTGTAATATACATTGAAATATATATTATCATCTTTATATTTTCAGGAATCATATTTCCTGAAATAAACATTTCCTATATATTAAAAAAATCAATTCAAATTGAAAAAATTTCACATCTTCCTCGCTTTATCTCGACCATTCTAAAGTGCAAACCTTGATACTTCCATTTATATCCACATCAACAATTCATATTCTTTTTAATATCTCAAATGAATAACAAATCAATTCATTGGTTATATTCTTTTTAAGTTCAATCATTATGGGAATTAATTTTTATCTCATGAAGAAGCCGGAGTTGGCTCCGGTGGGTTGCTGTGTTTTGCTTAATATGGATTGTTCCCTAGACTAGTCCAGTTTTAGTTTTTGTTTGTTTGGGGCCTTGGGCCATTCTTTTTTTTAGTCAGTACCTTGGGCCATTCTTATCACTACTAAAAAAACACACACATTCACACTTAGTCATTTGAATTATGCACTTCCCAACTTATATCTTGCACCTCCTATTTTATTTGTATGGACAAAAATAGCCCTTTGACTCCAGAAGGTATTTTTTACCTTCTGGAATAGGTTTTCAGAGCACTTATCCCTATTTCAGAAGGTAATTTTTAGCTTCCAAAATAACTATTCCATAATAGATTTTCAAAGCACTTATCCCTATAGCTTATGGAATGACCATCCTGGAACACAGATTGAGTTTTGGAATAGACTTTCCAAATAACATAAAATATGCTTTTAGAATAGGTGTTCTAAAAAATGCTATCAACATTGTGGATTGCATGTTCTTGAACAAATATATATATTTCCAAAATAGGTATTTCAAAAGCTTTCTTTTATTATTATGGAAAACCTATTTTGAAATGAAAATTGTGTTCCAAAATGACCATTTTGTAACCAAAATAACAGCTTCTAGGATACTTATCCCGAATACGGTTGTCACTATTCCTCTTCCATAAAGGGTTGTCCATAAAACAAAAGTTTAATAATAAAAAATGGGAGAAAATGCACCAATACGTAAACTCAACCTCACCAGAGTTGTGCAACATGAAGAAATCAATGATGAAGTAGACACAAATGGAGATGAAGGGGAAGACCTAAGGACAGAAAAACATAGATGGAGTACGAGAACGGGTGGACTCCCTTATGAATTAACATGCTAAGGAAGAGAAAAGTATAATATAAAAAGGATAATTTGAGAATATTAAAATTAGGAGTGCAAGATTCAAAATAGGAGGTGTAGAACAATTAATTTGATTAAACTTGTACAAAAAAAATTGATTAATCTAATGGAAAACAATCAGCATTCATACTCCTATACCGAGTGCATCCAATATTATTCTCCACTTCTTAAATTACTAGTATGATGCATCCATCACACATATAATTTTTCAATATGGTAAAAATTCAAAAATAGAAAAAATATTGAAAAAAATGCTTATCATATCAAAAACACAAAAAGTCATTTAATATTTTTAATTATTTAATAAATTAAAAGAATATATTTAACACTCTATTGTGTTCTAAATTCTATTTTTTTAATTCTGATCTATTTTTTTAATAAAAATTATTATTCTAATTTGCTTGTCTTTGATGATATGTTTAGTAAAGATGAGATAAAAGATAAATAATGATGCATTATTTTAGTTAAAGAGAAAATTATAGAAAAAGGAGAACAATTTTGATTTTTTTTAAGAAAATTTATTTTTTCTGGTCATGATATTGATATAAAATATTCAATGTCACAAGTATCAAGATTCAAATCCTATATTACTTGATTTTTTTAGTTAAAAAATATAAATTACTTTATGTTAACCGGTTAGTTATTTTGTTCTCTTCCATTTATTCTCAAAATATTCATCTCCTTATAATCTTTTTTTTTTCCACCGACCCAAAGGGAGGTCAGTATACAACTAAAACTCATCAAATACATTTAAAAAAATTCATTAATTGTGTATCTCAATCTAAGTTTTCATCATAAAAGAACAATTGGACCATTCAATTCACTTCTTTATATTCAAAATCATATATAAATAAATTGAAATAATAATTCTATAATTAATATTAATAACTTAAGTGCAATATTAAAAAATAATAATTCAAACTAAAAATAATAATTCAAATTTCTTTTTATATAGAATATGTTAACAATTTGAGAACAATATTAAAAAATATAATTCAAACTAAAAAATAATAATTCAAACTTTTATTTATCTACACTAACAACGTTCTATCTACAATAATTCAAATTCAACTTAGTATACCCTTCTCACCGTAGATGGTAAAAATAAAATCATCAACGATTCCCGTGATCCCCTCCATTGTTACAATCGTGTGCCCCTACCTACACTACCCCCAAATGCAATTCAACTTTTTAAAGGCGCCAATACTTCAACCGAATCAGTTTGTTCAGTTAAAGCTCTCTCTCTCTCTCTCTCTCTCTCTCTCTCTCTCTCTCTCTCTCTCTCTCTCTCTCTCTCTCTCTCTATTGAGCTCTGTTCTTCCTCTTCACACCTATTGAGCTCTGTTCTTCCTCTTCACACGATGCGAGAGAGATCGTAATCGAAGCCGAAACCAATTTCCCATCATCATAATCAACAGTAATGTCTTTTGCTCTGATCGAAGCCTGCAAGAAGCGTAAACTGTTGCCGAAGTTTTTCAGGTTCAACTCGTTCGGCGACCCTGGTGTTGTTCCAATTGCACCTTCGGGTCTCTTTCGTGATAACGTTCGCGTTTTCCTTCAAAAAGCTGGCGAACTCGAAGATTACACTGTCTCCGGGAACCCCCTCTGGTGCATCCTTCTCATCCACGACAACTCAAACGCTATGGCTCCTCTTTACACCATCGAAGAACACGTTGACCACTCTTCCCACCCCTTCTGCGATCACTGCCGCTGCGTAGGTTCGTTTCCGATTTCGCCTTCTGGGGTTCGGTTTGGTTTGGTTGCTGATTCTTGAAATGGGGTTTGCTCAAGTTTGGGTTTTTAGTTTGATTTTTGAAATGGGTGTGATTGCATTTTGTTACGTGTTTCTGAAAAGTTTTTTAATTTTTTTTTTTACCTGTTTTGTGGTTTGTTTTCGTCTTGATTGAGTTATATTTGTTTCGGGTGCCAATGTGGATCGTGGTTTTTACATGGATGGTGATGTGGGCAGTTTCCAATTTAGGATTTTTTCTATCGTAGACTTGGCTGATGTTTGTTGAGTAGGGTCGTTTAGTGGTTTGAGTTGTTTGAGAAAATGTTTATTTTAATTTTTGGTTATCATTTTGAATTACAAAACGGATACTTTTTATATATTTAATTTATGGTTTTTAAGAGTTTGGAAAGGAAAAACACTTTTCATTGATTTCTGATTATTGTTTGGTATAGACTATAGAGACTTTTGAAAATAGAAACAATGTGACATTTTTGTGATTAGAAATGAAAATTGAAGCATTTTCTTCTGACAAGTTTTCCAAAATGTTGATTTACTCTGAAAATGTTTGGTAGGAAGTTTGATGATTTTGATCACTTCTGACAAGTTTTCTTCTGACAAGTTTTCCAAAATGTTGATTTACTCTGAAAACGTTTGGTAGGAAGTTTGATGATTTTGTTCACTTCTGATTCTGCTTGGGTTTTAGAAACTGAATAGGTATAGGGTTATTATTGATGTTGATACTGATACTAATATGTGGCTTTGTTTGGTTACAAGCTTGTAAAGGAAAAACACTTCTCATTTGATCAGATTATTGTTTGATACAGACTTTTGAAAATAGAAACAGTGCATATTTGAATTCTGGGATTAGAAATGAAAACAGAAACATTTTTTTATGACTAGTTTTCCAAAAATGTTGATTTTTTATAAAAAAAGGGTTGGTAGGATGTTTGATGATTTTGAATTTTGGATAATGGGTTACTGTTGATGCCGATATTAATATATGGCTTTGTATGGTCAATAATTGATAGGTTGGAGTGGACATTTTGTACCAAAGAGAAGGTATCATTTTATAATCCCCATGGACAATGGGTGGCATAAACCCTTAGATGAAGATTCAATAGACAATCAGAAGCATCTGTTGCATGGAGTGATTCATTGCAATGGGTATGGGCATTTGCTTTGTGTCAATGGCATTGAAGGAGGCTCCGAGGTTCTTAGTGGCAGAGAGATCATGGATCTTTGGGATAGGATATGCACAAACCTTCGAGCGAGGTAATGAACAACTCAAGTACTCACACATTCATCTTCTTTCAAGTTGTGTTACATTAATTTCTTATTCAAGGATCAATGTTTATCTGGATACTGGCTATGTATGACAGGAAAATTGCTGTGGAAGATGTTTCTTGTAAGAGGTCTATGGACCTTCGCTTACTTCATGGAGTTGCTTATGGACACTCCTGGTTCGGTAGGTGGGGTTATAGGTTTTGCCGTGGAAGCTTTGGAGAGACAGAGCGAGAATACAATGAAGCAATGACAATGCTTGGTTCCTTGGGGCTTGACATGATTGTAAAAGATTTGAGCAAGACAAAGTACAAGACAGAAATCAACCAAATTATTCGGTGCTATAGAGATATGAGTGAGACTCATATTATCTCACTCAGGGATCTTCTAAGGTTTATGCTTACTGTCAAGTCTTCTCGTGCTCCAGTGCCTAAGATAACAGACACTTATTCTGCTGCTTCTGATTCTACTTCTTCAGCATTAACCTCAAGAAATTCAACCAAACACACACTTCCAAACAGATCAAATTCCATGAAGGAAAAATCTGTGAGGTACAAGAAGTTCAGTAGTGCAGTGACTAACATGGATAGCAGGTGGCCCACAAGGAGACTAGAGTTTGCAGCTCAAGTGATTGTGGATGCACTGAAAGAGAACAAGACTGTGAAACTAGGCTCAGGTGGGATGACAAGGCAAGATGTGAGAGATGCAGCTAGGCTATACATTGGTGACACAGGCTTACTTGATTATGTGCTTAAGTCACTCAACAACGTGCTTGTTGGAAACTACGTAGTTCTTCGCATGGTGAATCCATCAACTAGAATCCTAGAGTACACTATTCATGATCTTGGCAAGGGGTCCGAAGCCCCTGAAGAGAACAAGCCTGAGGTGATGGCTCATGCTGATCAACAAGTAGTAGAGTCATCTTGGATGCCTGGTGATGATGTGTACAGTGATGCATTGTTTTTGTACAAGAATGTGCTATTGGGTTACCCTGATTCAGAAGCAGTGGACACAGCAGTTCAGACAATTCTAGACAGCAGATACTTTGTGAAGGAGTGGCCAGTGAGGGATGAAATGAAGGAGCAGGTATTGACATTCATTTGCCGCTTGCAACCAAATTTTGTGGACAAAAAGCATGAGCTGAAGGGTCTAGCATGTGGTGAGGTTGTGGTGGTTCCACTGCATGCAACAGTTGGGGACTTGAAGAGAGCTACTGAGGCTGCTCTGAGGGACACTTACTGCATCGCAGAAAGGCTTATAGTGACAGACATTAAGGAACTCATGGATGTGAGTGATGAGGAAGTGTTGTTTGGACTAATCCAATCTGGTGTGGAACTTTGTGTGAGGGGAATTGCTATTGATTTATTGACCCCTTTGAACTATCAGGGTGGATCTGAGTCTGCTAATAACTGGAAGGTGAGGTGTGAGTGTGGAGCTCAAGATGATGATGGGGAGAGAATGGTGGCATGTGACATTTGTGAAGTGTGGCAGCACACTCGGTGCTATGGCATTGATGATTCTGAGACAGTGCCACCACTGTTTGTGTGCACTGGTTGCTGTGACTCAATACTAGTACCTTCTTCAAAGACTGAATCAGCAGCCTTTGGTGTGGATTCTGCTGATTCTTTTCTCATTTCAGAAGACCCCACTACCCTTTTGCTAGATTACGAGTATGGATACTAAAATGCTTGATATACCGTGTTGTAAGGTCAATATACTTGTTTCTGTTCTCATTTCATTTGTTCATTCTTTTTAATATTTTTCACACCTCTTTTTGTTAATGTGAGGTGTGTTGACGTCCCTTTTGAGACGTTTTGTTTTTTGTAGGTGATTTGAAAGAGAACAGTTCCCTTTGAGTTTTTTTTTTTTTTGGATACTTTCAATCCAGTGAAGGAAAAACAACAGTACTTCGTTGGTGTGTATTAAGTATTCAATATTCGGTAATGTAAATTTTTCTAGAATTATTTCTAGAAAAAAAAAATAAAAAAAAAAAATGAATTTCTTCATAAATTAAAATGAGTTTTCCATTAACTCATTTGTAGATGTTATTTTATCTTTTAGAAAAGTTATATTGATGAGCTTATAAAAATTAGTTAATGAAGAGTTTACTTTTACTTATAAAAAAATTTATCTTATTTTTTTTTTTATTTTCTTCTTTTAAAAGTGTTTCTATAAAAACTTATTCAAACAGAGTTGGATTTTGATAATGGATTTGTTAATAAGATACTGATACCAATTCTCATAAAAAAAAGTACTTATTAATTTTTCAGATTCTCTAAATTTTTAATTTTAATGTTATTAGATTATAATGTAAATAAAGATCGATAGATGATAATGGATCTAGATTGTTACCCTTACTCCATTTCCCTCTAATTTCCTTTAATGGAGAAATTATACTACTGGTAAAATAATTTGTACAATAAAATAAATAAAATAAATAGTAAATTATATTTGCATTCCCTATATTTTTTTCAAATTGTATCCAATATTCAAAAATCTTATAAAAAATCCTTTAATTGTTTAGCTCAGTGGCTCACATTACACCCAGATGATCACATGATTTTTAGTGAAAATTTATGTTTAAAATACTCTCACTTCTTTCTCAAAATCACATCTTGGATTTTACAAACCCTCCTCACTTACCACCACCACTTCCTTCTTCTCCTTTTCCTCTCCTAAGGTAGCATCATTTCTTCCTCCTCATAGTCGTTCTTGTCCACCAACACGGCGTCCGGGTGCACCCACTCCTACCGGAGCAACTACTGCCTCCACCGTAGTCACCGCCACCATTGTAGTCGTCGCCGCCATCGTCATATCCACCTCTACCACCTCCTCATCCCTTGTCGCAGCTTTGGCCACCATTACCGTATCGTCTGGTTCCTTGGACACAAGCATTGTCAGGGCCAGTGACATCAATAATCTTAGCGCGCATGTGAGAGTCATATGCAAGTGAGGGATGTCAGGTGCAATTTGAGAAAAAAAAAATGCAGGGGGTGTGACTATAATTTATTCTAACGGATAATTTCGTCTGCTTAGATATTTCAATTGATATTAGTTTACGACATTAATAGAAGGGGGTAAAAGTAATGTATAAAAATGAAGGAGTATCAGGTCCAATTTGAGAAAAACATAGGAGTACAAGTATAATTTATTTTTAAATAAATAACTAAGAGAGAAAGAGAAAAAAAAAGATAAATTTAAATTTAAAATATAATCCATAACAAAGTGGAGATAAATATATACAAAATATAATGTTGTATAAATTATTACATGTTGATCACTTCTCTAACATATCTCTAACATAAAATATATATGTTAACACTAGTCTCATAATATTATACAGAAAGTGGTGTATCTATAACTTTATCTAGGAATGGGTATATACTCTTTCTCAAACTAGCTTACAAGCTACTCAAAGAAGCTTTTAAGTTTTTTAAGTGTCTTATCAAACACTTAAGTTATCTTTGGTGAAACTTTTTGAAAAGCTAGTTACTGAAAGTTGAAAAATTATCTTTTTAAATTATAAGTGTTCAATAAAACTGATTATTGAAGCAACTAAAAAGTATAAAATGATAGAAAATAATAAAATCATGAATTATTTTTAAAAAACAGTAAGGAATTTGAATAAATGTGATGAGGATAAAAAAAAAACTAGAAGGTTAAAAATATTATTTTAAGTGGCATTTCAAAAAACGCTACAACCTACTAAAAATAATTTGTGTACCAAATTGTCAAACAAGTTTTTCAACTAATAAGAAAGTTAGAAATTAGTTAAAATGTCTTGGCGAACATAGTTTTAGTGGATAAAATCTTGTATTCTTATTTTATTTAATGAATATTACTTTTTTTAGTAACTTTTAATAATTTTAATTAACTAGTGTTTAATGCACGCGGGCTTATTCAATTTTTTACTACTTTGTTTATATAGCCAATAGAAAGACAATTTTTTAAAAAAAGATAATAATATATTTAAAAAAAATTAGAGACTATAAAATTTGAAAAATAGAAGAAAGAATTATATAGCACAACCTTTTTTTTTTTGGAAAAATAGATAATCTATCTCCAAGAAATTAAAGATTACAAAAGTATTTGTCAATTTTTCTATAAATTTTAATATCAATAACAACTAATTTATGAATATCTCATAATTAAGTAAAATAGGTTAATTCATCTTGTCTTGTTTCTAACTCTCCCTTTAAACGAGGTAGGTTAATTTGGCAACAAAGACAGGTCGAAAAATAAAATTCACTCCCTTTAGGGGTTGACAAATAATGAAATAGTGGGTTGACTTATCTAAATAACATGCCAAAACAATGAATATGATATAAATATTGATCACAACAAAATTATATTTAAGTATCATCTTAGATTTACATGACCATCAAATGTTTATTATCTTCTTCACATCAACTATTTCTTTCTAAAATTGTGAAATTCGAGGTCATCTGTATCATTTAGACAATTCACATTGTTTCTTTAAAATGAATGAGTACTTTAACCATCCCAAGCAAACAAAACTGTTAGTGTTATTAATTATTTATGGTGTTAATTAAGAGTACATGACATGTCCTAAATGCCAAAAGATTATTATATGTTTTTTGTTTCAACCACAGTATCTCTTTTTTCCGACAAAAAAATTACCCATATATAAAAGATCAACAAGGTCAAATATGATATAAAATATGATGTAGTATCATACGATAATAAAGAAGTACAAGCCACAAAATATCAAAATCCATATTTAAGAATTTCATCAATATAACTAATAGGTTCACTGTCTTGGTCAATAAACATTAAGATGTAATTTCTTCCAATCTTTCATATTCAAATTAAGGATATGCAACCTACATGAGGTTTTAGAAGAAGGGAGCTCTGTGGGGTATTCCCTTTCTATTCCTTTTTTTGCATCTTTTGGGGTTCAGGAGTTTCCTCCTGTTTTTCTTGATGAGGAGGATTAGTTTGGATGGAAATGAAAGGAGGAACTGAATCATATTAGCTTACTTAAAACAGCTTTGACCTGAAAGTTCACATGTAAATAAGTAAGAAATTACAACTATAAAGTTCATTTTAATGGTAGTAATGTCATCATGGAGAATAATAAATGGTTGTGATTGTCAAATTGTTGCCATCACCTTGCAAGTATTGCATGATGCCTCATTATTTGTCATTGAACCAGAATGTGGGAGAGGATTCAGAGAAATAACTACTCGCTTGTTGCATTTGTAAGGCTACAACCAAAAAGCAACCAAATTCACACATATAGTTTAAATTTGTTTAAGGATATTCAATTATATAAACCCACCATTTAAATTTTATAAGCATGCGAAATTGCAGAAATGGTTGTTGAGAGGGGAGATATAATGTCATTTAAAAAGTTAGTTATCGTTAGGTTAATTAACAGTAAAGAATGCAAGATATTGCATTAGTTATTCAATAATAATATTTGTATATGTGATTCAGACATATATTTTGTGATGTTGCCAACTAAACTAATTTTGCTTTAGCTACGATGCCATCGTAGAAACATGATAATGAAAAAAAATGAGGTAACTAACTATGACATTAAATACTATCTACAAGAAAATAGTAATTAAATAGCAAACAGTTAGTTGTTTAAATTACAACTGAATGAAATGAAACATGATACAGTGTATTCAATTTCATTTGAACTTTATATTTTTCTCTCCCTCTTATTTAAGGAGTATTCCGTTATAAAATATCTACACAACGAAACAATATATTTTTTTTTTCTATCTCATTTTGCTCAATTACCCACATCATTAGATATCTAGATATGACCTTTAGTAATTGTCCACATTGTATGTAATGGCTTTTCATGTCATCACTATATTATTGATACAAGTTTACATGCACCCTGTTGATGATAATCACAGTTATTTATGAAATCAAATAACATAACATTATGAAATTTCTTTTAGAAAACTAAAAATAATCACTTAAGCTAAAGCTTGTGATCAAGCAATAATACCATGGAATAGTATCATCTAACAAACAATTAATATAAAAATAATAATGCATTCAAATCAATTTTCACTATACCCGTAACATGTTTTATCGTCGCATTTCACAGGATAAACAATCAAGATTCAAAGTCATAAGAGATATTGTGTTAGGAAAGTTAAATATACAAAAAATATTTAGTGTGAATAATGATATATTATATCATACCTGAATTTGTGAGCTGTCAATATATTTTTCCATGGTTGTAAGGGAGACAACATCTTTGTATACATGTCTATATATTTTAAGTACTTATTTAACTCATTCCTACGAAATGGATGAGATGGACATTAGTCGAAGAACGTTTTTCTCAGAAAAGACTCAAGCCACCTTGGCTTGTTGATTTTACGTTGTGCCACTTGTTCATCCTACAAAGTAAAGCATATAAAAAAAATTATATCGGAAGTTACAAAAAGAAATCAATGTTCATTTCATCATTATTTATTATTTTTATTTTCCTTCTCCCTATATAAATGTTGACATATTACAATCAGAAATGTACGTTATTACATTTTAATGTATCAATGTATTCAAGTTTATTTTGTCGCTTCTAGTATTTTCCTTCATCGATATGACAACACAAAAATGAATATATATACATATTGGTCAACCAAAAAGTATACTAAGTCACTTTTAGTATAATCTCTTTTTCAAATCACTTTTTTTTTTAACATTTATAAACGAAACAATATAGTGTTTATACAAAAATATATTTTCGTATATATCTATAATAAAATTTAAATTAATAGTAACATTTAATGTTATATTGATTTTTTTTCTCAATTTGACTTTAATAATATATATATATATATATATATATATAGAGAGAGAGAGAGAGAGAGAGAGAGAGAAATATGACGAAATAACATATAATTAGAGAAGCTTAATTGAACGTGAAAAAAAGACTAAATTGAAATATTTCTTGTTTTCTATTCATGAGAGTGTGCCTCATTTCAATGTAACAAAAAGTTGTAATCAACGTTAAACAACCTAAAACTTGTCATATTTTTCTAAGTAACTCTTGATCTGTAAACGTATAAATCCAAGTAACCAAATCTTCAATAAATTGGTTATTGCATGTTTTTTCTTTGGGTTATATTAATCCAATTGCATTTAATAATGGTAAAATAGGATGTATACCATTCTCCTCTCTTTATAGTTTAAAAGGCACCAAATTATGCTCTATAAATTATTCTTTTTTTTTATGATTATTCTCTTTAAATTCTTAATAAACAGAACTAAGCATGAAAAATGAATATCATGAAAGAGTTTATCCTTATCAAAATAGCAATTTGCTGACCCCAAAAAAAATCAAAATAACAATTTTCCACAATATTCTATTAAAAAAAAATTTCGTGAAAGGGAATATGCAAAAAGAATAATTAACCAGACCAAAGAGAAATTAAGTATTTGTTATGTACTACTCAATTTAACATGTAGAAGATACAGAAAAAATGTTTTCGGACACATACCTTGTTCACTTTTCTGGAGGAAGAGGCACTCATCATTTCCTTTCTTGCAAAATTAGATTAATATTTTAGAATGAAAAGATGTTTATGGAGGAAATTTCATATTTAATTGTATGAATCAGACTAATGACCAAGAAGCAAAGGGAAGAAAGGATTACCCTATGAAGCAACCGTTCTGAAGTGATGATTCCTTGTTGAACCAGAATGAGTTCAACACTCACTGAAGAAAGACAAATAAAGCCATCAAGGACTACGGATGAAACTGGAGCGTTTTGTGTTGAGCTTGTTTTTCTTAGTAAAAAAAAAAATGCATGACAAGTGTTTATTTGGCAATGACATTAGTCAGTCTTAATACCCATCAAAAATTGTCATTGGCGGACTTCCGTTTCATCTTTGTGGCCCTAACCCGTAATTAATTACTATCCTTCCTTATAAAGACATTAACTTTAAAATACAAAAGAATCCATTTTACAGATGTAAATATTTATTAAGATAGAGAATACAGAGATAAAAAGTTACATGTTTGAATGTAACCACCAAATTTGACAATTGACAAAAAACACCTTGGACTCATGATGATTTTTTCCAACAAATTTCAACCTTATCAAACAAAAGGAACGAAAAGAATGCCCTCCTTATTCAAAATGGATCTTGCTAACCTTAGGACACTGATTTTATATATCAGAAAAATCTTTCTAACTTTTCGTTCTTTAGACCGTGTCCTAATACACTAATTAACATTTATCATTCAAAATATATTATATAAACACTCAATTGGAACAGTTATAAAGTATCATAAACATGTTTCAAGGTTTCTATTTTGTTTAACAACCATCACAATGTATTTTTGAATTGAAGTTTGTAAACTTAAGTTTATCAAATTTAAGTTGGTAAAAGCATTTCAAGTCTTATTTTTTATTAAATTGAGTTTTAAGGTAAAATATTACTCTCAGATATACTTTAGGAAAAATCCTACCAAAATTCCAAACATACCCACAACACAATCACAAACCTTTATAAAGATTTTTTTTTTCCATTTTTCGTATATAAGACCCTAAATTAAATGCTTATAATTTCCAATTCTACAAACAGCTGGGGTGGGTTCGGGAGTTGTTGTGAAGTTTCTGGCGTGTTTGAGTTGGGAGACGCAGTTTTGGGATCGGAGTGCAACATCAATGTTTCAACAAGAATGTGCAGATCTAGATGTTACATATATTTGAAGTGGTGTAATTTTTATTTGTTTTCTGTTGCAATTTGCTGATCGATAATAGGTCCTGGGCATTATTTTAGATGTTTCGAGGGTAGTTTTTAATGCGTTGTTAAATCAGAGAATTGTGGTTTTAATTTAGTCTTGTATTTGGGAGAAGGACTTTTGTTTTTGTCAGTACCTTTTGTGGTGCTGTTTGCTTCATTTGGTTCTGGCTCTTGCACATCCTATGCTTGCCGGAACTGTTTCTACGACAATTTATATAACGTTATATTTTGTGTTTATTTTTCTTTCATTTTATCATTTATTATATTTTAAATTTAAATTTATCTATTTTTTTTTCTTTTAGTTATATATTTTATTGTATAAGTATAATTTTTTTCACGAAATATTAGTTCAAATAACAACGTTGATAAGAAACAACATAATATAGAAGAAGCAAAAGTGCAACAATGTTTTGAACAGTAGGTTTAACATGCAGTCAAATTTAGTATTCTATCTATGTACTATTTTTTCTTAATATTTGTTAGGTTAAATTATAATATTGACTCTTCCTTTTAATTCTTAACATGCGATTTTGGTTTTTTAATTTTTTTCTTCACAATTTTGATCTCTTTATTTTTAAAATTATAAAATTTGGTCTAGTAATCAAAACACGCATAACAATCCCCGGTTTGTAATAAACCAAAACATTTGTAATTTCTGAATTTGTTAATTGCAAGTCTATGTCTCAAATCTAAAATTTCCATAAAAAAATGAATTTCATAACTTCAATTGAGTGTTAGAGATACCAATTTGTATCCTCCGTATATGAGACTGTGTGTGTCTTTGTACAATAGTATAGTCTGTTTCTACTAATATGACCTATACAAAAAAAGTGAAATGAAATCTCATATCCTAGCCAGATCAAATTAGAAGGGCTTCTTCAAATGCTTGAAATCCAAGGACGAATCAACACACTCGGCTTTGCTCCTACAACCATTCAACAACTTCAACAACTCCGTAGCCTTCTCTTTGGTTCCCTCACCACAACCCACTTGCAACAAAACAAGTAATTTATGAAACACCCCCATTTGAAGCGCCTCAATCAACACCCCTTCTTCATTCTTGTCACAAAAAAGCTTCCAAAGAACCGAAACCGCAAAGCTTGAACTCAACTCAGACACCCTCAAAAGCTTCTTAATCACCAGAGGCAAAGTCAAAGCATTAGCCTTTGCCATCTGCACCCCTTGCTTGGAATCACAAATGCAATCCAACACCCCCAAAGCCTTCTCACACACCCCTCTCTCCGCATCAACAAGAACCTCCAACACGGCATCAACCAAACCCAATTCCACAAACCTTTCACAAGTCACAACTCTAACTGAAGAATAACTAACCAAGTTGAAAATCGTTGACAAACACGACTTGGTGGAACCATTCCCAACAGGCTCCTTAATCATGTTAACCAAAGCCTCAACAACATCTACACACTTCACCAACGCCTCAACACGCATTTCCATAAGAACCAAAGCAGCGTTTTGCCTTGTGGACAATTGTTTACCGTTCATGAACCAAACCATGCAAGAGATAGAACTCGTTGACCCCAACACGGATCTACCCTCTTCAGAAAGAGGACGCATCCATACCAAAGCCCCCAGAATCTCATCCAACACAACCACGTTCTTCTCAATCAACAACCCACGTGATGAGAAAGAGTTGAAGGCATTGGATAGTGCTAAAGCAGCACCATTGGCCACTATGCACCTTTTGTTTCTCTCACTTTCCTTCCCCCACGCCTTGATCTTCCTCACAAACTCCACGCACTTGTTCTCGTCCCCGTGCTGCGCCGCCGACAGGATCCTCGTACACGTGTCGGCAACCTCGTACTGGGTGACGGGGATACGAGGAGTGGGGATCCGTTCGATGCCGTGGGAGCGGTGCTCCACGCACCAGTCCTGGATCATCCTACGGATGGCGTGGTTCGGGATCATGTCGTCGAGGCTGGTCAGCTCGGTTTTGGTGACCGGGCACGTGCGGTTCCCGGACTCGATCCACTTCTCGATGCTGTCGCGGTCGTAGGTTATCCCCGTGGAAACCGTCACGGGGTCCTTCATCATGTCCAAGGTTACCGGGCACCGGAAGTGGGTGGGGATCGCAATCTCTATCTCCATGTCCCCACCGGAATATTTCAACTCTTTACCCTTTCTGGCACGCCGGAACACTCTCCCTTTTGTCCATGACAAAACCATGTTGCTTTAATAATAAAAAATAATAATTTCGATTGTTTCTATGTATCTTTGTTGAGTAGAGCTTAGAAGAATTGTATGTGAATGTGATGAAGGAAAGAAAGTGGTGCGGGTTTTGTATTTATGGTACTACTACCTGCTTTGTGGTACATAGGTCAAAGCTGGCGAGGTAAGATCGTCAGAGAGGAATAGTTCAAACTTCAAACAGTGTTTTTTTTTTTTTTTTCCCTTCTTCTGTGCGTGTGCGTGTGTGTGTGTGTGTTAGGACTTTGGGATTATTATTGTTTGAACGTTGAAGTTTGAAAGTGGAAAAGTCACTCGAGGCTCGATGATTTTGAAACGGGTTAATTGATTAAAATAAGGAAATGAAGTAGTTGTTGATGTTGTACCAATTAGACGGTCGAAGTTTGAATGGCGTGGGTTTGGAGCTGACTGAGACTGAGTCAGCATGGTCGGTGTGCTGACTTGCATCCCTATCTATCCATTATTATATTTTCACAAAAACAAAATTCATACCATCAAATACTTTTTCTCTCTCAGTTTTTGTCTTTTTATAATATTATATCATTAATTAATCAACCATTTTTTTATTTTTCTCTCTCAAATTAGAAATAACTCAAGATTATCCACCAAATATATTTTTATGAGTAGTACATGAATTATTCATAATTTTATATATTATATTGATGTTTTGTATTTTTTTATTACATAATAAATTTTATGATATTTATATATATTTTTTATTTTGTCTGAGTGTTTCTACCAAACATTTTCGTCTTAAAATCTATCGTTTGCATTTACAATTTGTAATTGCATGCATGGTCTTTGTTTTTTACTAGTACTGTTTTTGTCTTTTGGTTGTTCTAGTTGTAAGTTGTAACATTCGCGTTTTCTTTATGATAAGTACTAGTACTACTTTGTGACATTGGCGTAGGGTGAGTCTACCAGTGCGTGCGTGTGCGTGTTTAATTTAATTTGTCCCCGTCGCGTAGGAAAATATTGGTCGGTCTTTCGTACTTTTAGGAAAATTTGAAAAATCTTTTCATTCAACACAAATAAAAGGTGTAGCCAATAATAGCCATGCCAATATAACACGGAAAAACATGCCTCATTTTACTTTGTTTTTACACGTTGCGAATTGATATTTTAAAAAGGTGTGGAAAGAATTATAAAAACATACTACTACTAAATGAAATAATCAAGATTTATAGCATTTTATGACTTGTTTTTATCGTAATTTACAATTAGCATTTTAATTTCTAGAAATACATAATTTAATTTTTGTGACAAATTATATAATTAATTATAAAAATTATAATCACTTTATTCAATAAATAAAGTTAATATAAAAATAATAGTTAGTTTTATTTAAATTTCAAAATAATATTATAATTAAAAAAATATTTTAAAGATAGTAAATAGACTTTGTTAAAAATTAAAATAATATATATTTAATTTAATGAAAATAGCGTAAATACAATAACAATAATTAATTTAATTTAATTTAAAAAAGTAATAGTAATTATTATAACTTAAGATAAAATATGATTTAATTTAAATTTGAATATGAAGATAATAACACTCATGATAAATAATTAGATTTTAAAACATTTGTAAGATCATAAAAAAAATATCACTCTCATAAATTGTGTAGAGATTACAATATCACTACTACATAATACCTATTTAAGGTCGGTTATTTGGACCATACAAAGTCGGTTTTCGAACCGACCTTGTCTCCAACGACGTTAAAAATGTTAGAAAACAACGTCGGTTTTATAAAAACCGACTTTGAATTTTTTTTTTTTTTAAAAATAGTCTTTTCTAAGTCGGTTATTTAAAAAAACCGACTTAGAAACTTACCCATACAAAGTCGGTTTTTATAAATAACCGACTTCGAATGTCATATTTCAAAAAAAAAACGGTGTATGGGCTTTCCAAGTCGGTTGTTTAAAATAACCGACTTAGAATGTCATATTTTTTTTAAAAAAAAAAATATCGTATGGGACCGAATCTGAATCGCGAAATCGAAAGGTTCTAGCGGTTCGATTTTGTTTCTTCTACTGCTGCGGGTTCAAACAACACATTTTACAAACCATTTTCTTAACATTAACATAATATATACAATTCAACTCATTTCTTTACAATTCATACAACACCTAAAATATTATCAAATTTCATGAATCTTCAAACAACACATGAC
>PYAF01000447.1:282929-340127 GCA_007407185.1 Glycine tomentella
AAAAAAAAAAAACAAAAAATGGAGAATGCACTTTCAAAGTCGGTTGTTTTAAATAACCGACTTTGAATCTAATATTTAAAAAAAAAACAAAAATGAAAGAAAATGGAGAATGCACTTTCAAAGTCGGTTGTTTTAAATAACCGACTTTGAATCTAATATTTCAAAAAAAAAACAAAAATGAAAGAAAATCGGAAAGGCCTTTCAAAGTCGGTTGTTTTAAATAACCGACTTTGAATCTAATATTTCAAAAAAAAATACAAAAATGAAAGAAAAATCGGAAAGGACTTTCAAAGTCGGTTGTTTTAAATAACCGACTTTGAATGTAATATTTCAAAAAAAAATCAAAAAAAAATCGAGAATGCGCTTTCAAAGTCGGTTGTTTTAAATAACCGACTTTGAATCTAATATTTCAAAAAAAAAACAAAAATGAAAGAAAATTGAGTAAGGGCTTTCAAAGTCGGTTGTTTTAAATAACCGACTTTGATTATAATAATTCAAAAAAAAAACAAAAATGAAGTTAAATTTTTTTTTAAAAAAAATATGTAAATCTTTCAAAGTCGGTTGTTTTAAATAACCGACTTTGTAGAGGTTTATACAACGACGGTTAACAAAAAACCGACTTCGAAATGCGAAATTAATTCAATTATTTACAAAATTGCCACTGACCTACCTACCAAGTCGGTTTTCTTACAACCGACTTAGAAGCGACGACGTTAAAAGTGGTTGTTGTAGTAGTGTATAATATGAGAAGAGAGTTTTATATATATATATATATGTTAAAAAATGAATTGGTTGAAGCAAATAAACTTTCAAAGTTATAATATAAGAATAGATATAATAATACAATAACTGAGTAAACAACAACACTTTTCAAAGTTTAATCGCTGAAATCCAGCATGACCCGCAATTTTTAGGATTTAATCTTATATTTGTTTCTTTGTTGCGAACTTGAGAAATATAGACGCGAATGTTCAAAGGGAACATAGAGAGGTTAGAGATGCTTTAGCAACTTAGCAATGGAGGAACTTTATGATTGTCTAGTGAGGGACGGGTAGTCACTTATTACAAGTGCTTCATCGCTCAAGTAACTGCAGAACCGATTCAAATATATATAAAGTAAGTAAAAATCAAAAAAATGTTACGTATGTTATCAAAAGGCCTTAAATATAACTTTCATATTTAAATTTAAAATTATCTTAAAATTTATTTTAGGCTTTATTTACTGTTGGACCCGCTGCAGGCAAGTAGGGCATGCTTAATGAGGAGTGTAGAAGCTTAAGAAAGACGACAACATACTTCAAGAGAGGAAGATGAAGATCCCTAGTGTTATACTATGAGTTTGATTGGATAAAGGTTAAAAGTGTTTTTGGGAATTTCTCTACGGAAAAAAAATACTATATTTTCAATAGAAAAACTCTCAAAAGTACTTCTGACTTGTATCCAAACAGACCATATAATGATTTTGGAGTGAAATCCGTGATATTAAGTGAGAATTTACCAACCCTATTAGTTAAGTAAAGGTTTGGCTGAGCTAGATGGCCAAGTTGCCGGGTGCCTGGCAAGACTGCTCAATAAATTAGTTTTGAAAAAAAATAGTTAAATTTGTCTTTTAAAATATAAGATATTGATAAATTGATTCATGAAAAATAAAAAATTTAAATTTAATCCATAAATATATATAAAGAGCACTAATTTAGTTATGCAGATAATGTAGTGACAAATGGTCTCTAAATTTTGTAACTTAATATCAAATTGATAATTAAATATTATAACTTAATAACAAAATGATGTTACAAATATAAAAGCAAGACTAATAATCTATGACACTTTTTTATACATACATTATAATAACCTAGTTTTTTTTTAAAAAATAAATAAAAAAAATTTGGCCTGCTGGTGAGTCACGCCAGTAGCGTGGGAGCCACGCCATTACCGTGGAAAGTGCTCCAGAAAGCCATTTTCTGCTGGTAAGTGTAACGCCCCATCACACTTGCCGGGGTCATTACCACGTATAAACATCCATTAACAGATATAATACATCAGAGACTAAGCAGTTTGGAAGCATATAACAAAAGGGCATCATCAAATGCCATAAGCATACACGCTTTACATTATAATATGGTGATTACATACAAGTTCTCAGTTCAAGTACAAAACTGTACATAACTTCCCCTCAGGGTACACAATCAAAACCAAGAGCTACACAAAATATCAGAGCCACATGCTCATGTCATCTAAGCCTAAGGTTTACAATCTGCAGCTATCTCTGCATAGGCTTCTTGCCTTGGGATCTATCCGCTCCTGCTGAGGATTCACCTGCAAAACATAAGCCCCACACAAGGGGTGAGATATAAAATCCCAGTAAACTCAGGGCCCTTGAAGGTATTTCCTTCCCCTGGTTCACTTTCAGGCACATACATAGAAATAGTATATTTTCACCATTCATAATCAGCATCAGAACCATTTTCAATCATTCATATCAACAGGGTCTCATCCCCTTTCACGCAACACTATGTCTATCATTTCACCCCAGCCTGTCAACACACAGGTGGTTCACATCGGTTCACTAGGCAGAGGCTACATCTAGATATATAGGAACATCTCCACTCACGGAGGCTACATCTATATACTAGGAACATCTCTTGCCTAAATATCAACATATCTATTGGAGGCTTCATCTGAAACATAGGAACATCTCAGTTAAGAGGCTACATCTATGTAACAGGCACATCTCCATCGGAGGCTCATCTATGTATATAGGAACATCTCAGTTAAGAGGCTACGTCTATATATCACAGACACATCTCCATCTAGTGAGGCTACATCTGTGTATAGGAACATCTCCACTCACGGAGGCTACATCTATATCACAGGAACATCTCACAACCTACGTCAATCAATTGCCTGAGGAGGCTACATCTGTGGATATAGGAACATCTCCATTCGGGAGGCTACATCTATATCCCAGGAACATCTCACATCAGGTCTTACTCAATCTCTCGTCATCTATCCTACTACCATAGGATTCAATTCAATCATAGAATTCACATTTCAGTCTCATAATCAAACAAGCATAACATCAGACAACCATTCATAGTAAATACCCAATCACTGGGTCCAATCACATCTCAGCAAATCTCAAATCAATATCATTTCAATACCAATTCCCATCACGGGTTTCAGATCACAAGTCATCAGTCAATCACATCAACATGATCATCTCAATAACAATTCCCAACACGGGTTTCAGATCACCATTCATCAGTCAATCATATCAACATACAATTTCTATATACATGCAAATGCCCATGACAGAACCATCACCCCAAATTGGTGTATGGTAGAACACAACAAAAGGGCATACAGTCAAGAACCAAGAGCTTACCTGCTCTGAGCAACGCACCGGCTCTCCCGGCTTCATTATCACCACCACCGAAACTATCGGTCTCACGTCCTACATAGGATCAAACATATCACGTTTCAGTAACGGTCCTACACCGTTAGAACGAAAGAACTATAATCCGTTCTATACACATGCACATAATCACTTCACAAGTGATTCTCAGACCCACACAGGTCTAGCTTGGCCTAGCCAAAGCACACAGAGCTCGAAGCTCACAACAACAGCCCAATTCCTTAGAATTCACACAGGGCTCGAACGGTCCATATCACCTACACAAGGCACCGTTCTCATGGCCTCTCAGGCACAACAAAACACATACCATGGCTCTAGCATGTCCAACAAGCTAACCAATTCAGCATAATTAACAACACATGCCTTACATAGAGCCAATAATTCAAAGTTCACCAAACTAACAATTGAGAGCTAATCTTTCATCCTCATCACATTCTAAACACATATCTCTAAAGGACCCAAGGCTAATTCTAGCTCTATCAAAAGTGGGTCACTATTCACCCAAAACCCCAATCAACAAATTAAACGGTGAAACTTGAGTTTCTTACCTCAATGACGAGAAGGAAAGCCCAAGAGCAACTCCCCCTAGCTTGGGTACTCACGAATCGTCGCCGTTCCTCGCCGAACTCAAGTTTCAAGAACATCCCTCGAGAAAGGGATTCTCAAATTTAGGGTTTTTCAAGGAAAATGGATGAGAGATTTAAGCTCACTAGGTGTTTTCCATCAAGATTGGTGTTTAGGGGACTCGTTTTGGTGAACTATGGGGCAAAAACGAAGCTTGGAAGCTCCAACAATGGAGGTCTGGGATTCCAAGGAAGAAGAAGGTGATTTTTCCCCCAAAAATCGCGACTTCCCTTTTTATACCAACTCTGCCAGACTTCCCGCGCGGATCGCGCCACGCCCCGCGCCAACCGCGCCACATTCAAAAAGTCCATGGCGCCAACCGCGCCGCACCTGGCGCTGACCGCGCCGGATTCCAGAGAAAACTGATTTTCCAGGCCACTTGTGGCGCGACTCGCACCACCCATGGCGCTGCCCGCGCTGGCCTAAAACAAATGGCGCCACCAGCGCCACATTGGCGCTGTCCGCGTGAGTTTCCAGAGAAAATTGAATTTCTGGAAGGCTTCCGGCGCCACCCGCGCCAACTTCCAGAGAGAATTGGATTTCTGGAAGACTTGTGGCGCTGACCGCGTGACCTTGGCGCCACTAGCGCCACACTCCAGAAGCTCTGGCGCTATCCGCGCCAATCCTGGCGCTACCTGCGCCACATGCCAGACAGGGTTTTCTGCTTCAAAACTATGGCGCTAACCGCGCTGACCACCGCGTCATCTGCGTCAGGTCTCAGAGTCATCACAGTAAGGCACGCCAGTAGCGTGGAAAGTGCTCCAGAAAGTCAATTTCCACTGGTATGCCACGGTGGTAGCGTGGGAGCACGGGCTGAGGGCCTATAAAAGGTCATTTTCGCGTTTTTGAAGGAAAAGCTGTTTCTTCTTCCTCTGAACGCCCTTCCACCATTGTTGTGGCTCCCAAGCTTCCTAAACCTTAGTTTGTTCACCAAATTACTTCCTTTAAACACCAATCCTGTTGGAGAACACTTGGTGAGCTTGAATCCTTCATCAATTCTCCTGAAAAACCCCCAAATCAAAGAATCCCTTTCTCAAGGGAAGTTCATAGAACTCGAGTTCGGCGAGGAACGGCGACGATTCGTGGATACCCGTGCTTAGGGGAGTCGTCCTTGGGCCTTCCTTGTCATCTTTGAGGTAAGAAACTCGAGATTCACCGCTTGATTTGTGAGTTGGGTTTTTGGGTGAATAGTGACCCACTTATGATAGAGCTAGTATTAGCCTTGGATCCTTTAGAAACATGTGTTTAGAATGTTGTGAGGATGAAGGATTAGCTCTCAAATGTTAATTTGGTGAACTTTGACTCTTGGCTCTATTTAATGCATGCATGGTTATATGCTGAGTTGCTTGGCTATGTTGTGACATGCAAGAGCCTTGGTAGGTGGTTTTGTTGTGCCTGAGAGGCCATGTGAACGGTGCCTTGTGTGTGTGATATGGACCGTTCAAGCCCTATGTGAATTCTGAGGAATTGGGCTGTGGTGAGCTTTGAGCTCTTTGTGTCGGCTTTTACCAATGTCTTGTAAAGACACTAGTGCTTTGGCAAGGCCAAGCTAGACCACTGAGGGTCTATGTGTGGTAAATAATTGGTTGGACTCTGATAAATCTTAAGTTAGATGACTTAGTGGTTTTGGGAAGGACCGAGGTTCCTTTCATTGAGACGGTTGAGAACCGTGATATATGCTTGAGCTTGTGTAATTGCTTGATGAGTGATATGTGTTTATGTGCCTTGTATAGGGCGTGACACCGCAGGTGTCAGTGGTGTAGATCACAGAGCAAGGGAAGAACTGCAGAGTTCGGCTTTGCCAGGTAAGTTCTTGGTCCCTTGGGGATGTTTCCCACTGCTTGTGTTCCACCATACTCCGAAGGAGTGATGGTTGCATTCATGGTGCATGCATTGATGGTTGTTGCATACTTATAATGATATATATGCATGCTCTATGCTTTGTATGTATGGATACCTGTGATTAGATCTTCTGGCCAGTTAGATAGATATGGACCTCCCTAGGAGAAGAGCGCACCTCCTAGTTTGGTTTGCTCGTGGTTGATGAGATCCCAGGGTGATGATGATCCCTTAAGACCAAGAGATAGGTGTGTCCCGTTGCGGTTGATTGCCTATTCTCGGAGGTACCATATACGTGCGTCCATGCGTAAGGGGTAGCTCCCGATGGGATGACAGGGGTGTGAATTCCGGTTTCACACTGAGGTTTGGTGTTGATTGGATCCACCTTACATTAGAGCTAGATGACTTGCTTGTATTATTATGAGGGCCGGGAGGCCAGTATGTTTGTGATGCCTGATGACTTGTGTCATGGAAAGTGAGCCAGGGTGGAGGAGATGCCTCCAAGGACCTTGAGCTTACTGAGATGTTTATCTCACCCCGTATGGGACTTATGTAGTTTCAGGTGACTCTTCTGGCAGAGAGGAACAGTCTCAAGGCGGGAGGCCCCAGTAGAGACAGGATCTGCTTGGCCGTGTGGCAGTAGGGAGAGCTGGGAGGCTATGTGATATATTTTTGTTGATGTATTGTACCCCTGTAGAGGGAAGATGTGTGGTGCACACATGTAGTCTTTTGATATGTATATTGTATATGCCTCGTGTGAGGAAGGATCTCTGAGATCAGAAAGCACTCGGATGCTTATTCTTTTGTATAGACACTTCGAGTGTCAGATGATGTATTTGTACATAACCAGCTTATGTTATGTAATGATGTTTCCTCCTGTTTATATCTGTTGAGATATTTGTATACATCTGCCTATGGTTATGTTTTGTGATCTGGATCAGCAGGGGCTTGTGTTGTTTTGAAATGAGATGTTGATATTCTGTACATAATGTAATCAAGAAATATGGTTTTCGATTATGCTTCCGCAAAAGTTTTTAATCAAAGTGATTAAGCGCTAATCTGATATAATCACAATGATAATACACCGGGTGCACACGGGGTGTTACATTCATAGACTAAATTTGTAATTTTTATATTTTAAACATCAATTTATCACCTTAATACACATTCAAGAATAAATTTAACCATTTACCTAAAAAATAATTATAACTAATTATATAATAACCAATTATATAAAAGTAGTTATAAAACTATAACCAATTTTATAAAATGATTATTTTAAATAACTTATTTTTATTTAAAAAATAATTATAGTTATAAAATTATAACTAATTTTATAAAAATAATTATTTCAAATAACTTATTTTTATTCATCAATAATCGATTATATAACTAGTTTTAAATATAATTTGTTATACAACTAGTTATATTCATAAATGGTTATATAACTGACGTTTAAAAATAATAACCAGCTATATAAAAGTAGTTATGCTTATAATTATTATAATTATTTATAATCTAGTTATTTATTTACAGCAATAAAAATTTCATTATCTATTAATTATGGTATTGATTATTTAAATAACTAAATAATGAACATCCTAGCCATCCATGTGTCGCTGAGAAATTGTTCGGAATAATATATTATTAGAAAATTTGTATTATAAAACTTTATCTACATATTAATAATTATGTAAAAAAAATTAACTATTTTAATGATATTTAAATACATTGTTAAACGATAATGTAAACAGTTTTTTGTGACATACAGTTTATCAACCTTAAACTCTTACTCTCCTAGTATGCAAATTGTTTTCTTCCGCTACTTCCAACTCAAAAGCTTTATTTGTGAAGAAATTCTAATTGGATAATTTAGCTATGATAACTGGATTTAGTTTTAAGTGATTTGTAAACCTATATTTTTATTTTCACGCGAAATGGATTTTATTTAATTATATATTTCTAAAACAAATCCTCATTCTATTAAAATAAAAGTATGGAATAGAATAAAAAGATAGATATTAAATTGATGTAACTGCTCTTTTTAATTATTCATGGTTTCATGTAGTCTTATGGACAACTAATCTTCTTCCTCTTTCTTCGCTTGGCGGTATTATCCATGTAATTAATTATATTTGTTAGGTTTAGATGTAATTTTAATTTTTCTATTTTATTCATTGTATTATTTACCTTTATTTTAAAATTGAGACATTTGATTCTCATATTTTAAAAATCCATGATTTTTGTTTTCCTATTTTAAAATAGAGACATTTATTAGTCATTATATTTTAAAAAGTATATGATTTTAGTTTTTCTATTTTAGAAAATTCACAATTTTGATCAAATTCTCAATTTTGTCTATGTTTTATTTCTTTTTTATCCAATTGAATCCTAAACTTAATATATTCATTTAAGATATCATCAAGAAATGTTTAATTAATTACAAAATAAGAAATAAAAAAATAAAACAGGCAAAGTTAAAGATTAAACTAAATTTGTAGATTTTCTAAAATATAGCTACCAAAATTGTTGATTTTTTATTATATGAGGGACCATATATTTGTATTTTGAAATAGGGAGAGCAAAATTGTGAATTTTTTAAAATAGGAGGATCAAATTTCTCAATTTTAAAATAAAGGAGTACAAATTATGGATTGAGTAAAATAAAGGGACCAAAATTACATTTAAGTCTTCTTTTTAAAGTGTTGGGAAACCGAGGGATAAAGACTAGGGAAGATTTAAATTAATGGATCTCGAACAATCATATAAGTGAATTTGATATCACATTTTAATATAAAATCTTAAGATTCAATTTTATAGGTATTATCCTTACTTTAATGGTGTTCAACCTTCTCATTCCTACTAATGTGAGACTTTACATTCATAATTGTATTCCAACAATCTCCTCCTCAAATGTTAATGTCTTCCACATGGTTGTTTTTCTTTCAAGCAAAAGTTATTTTCAATCCAAAGTATTCAATGATAGTTCGTAAAGCTTAACCATGACTATCTTGGCTTGTCTATCTATTGCTGCCAACATGTTTTAGTACCTTACATTGCTGCAACGCCTATGGGACTCGTTGCCTGACTTCCATGTATGGACTTATCCATCAAGAAACTTTCGATACAAGAAATTTCATATGTTTATGGATCCATCGACAACTCCATTATACTGGTCCAAACTGGTCACCGCGTTGAATCATCGACTTGATACTAGTTGTTGGAAAACTAAGTGGGTAAACACTGGAAAGATTTAAACCAATGGATCTCAAACAATTATATAAATAAATTTCACATCATATTTTAATCCAAAATCTTAAGATTTATATTTATGGGACTTATCCTCATTTATATGATGTTCAATAATCTCATTTCTATTTAATGTGAAACTTTAATACTTATATTCCAACATAAAACATCATTCATATAATACAAAATGTAACATAATGTAAACTATGTGATGAGTGTTTAAGAGAGTACATAATATATATTATAAAATTGGATGTTCACATTGGATAAAATTAAATTCAACTTGACATGTGTGGATATGGAACTTTCGTCAAAATGCCACACATGGCAGGAAAATATGCCAAAGTGTCAGGTGACATAAAAATGCCACACAGGCAAATTCGCTACCACTAAACGCGAATTACGTGGCTGATCTGGCATGTTCCCATTACAAGGCATACTGCGAGATAGGCAAATTCGCTGGGCTGGCTAGCGGCTTATGCACGGCATAATTGGCTGTTGCAGGGAGCTGCGTACGTGGCAGGACATGGCGCCTTGGTCACTTTCATTTGCACCCACCCCTCCCAACTTCTTCATTTACGTTCAGGTAAGTTTTTTTTTTTTTTGCTTTTTTATTTTATATTTTTAATGAATTGGTAATTTTTATTTGATTTTAAATATATTTTTTATTTATGTAGTTTTGGATTTGCTATTTTGTGAGGTTAGTTTTTATTTTTTCTGTGTAAAATTTTTATAAATTGGTAATTTATATTTGTGTATGTTTTAATTTTTTTTGTATATTTTTAATTTATTTTTTTGTAATTATTTTGGATTTATTTATCATTTGTCTTTTCTTTTAGGTTACTTTTTATTTTTTTTGTGTATATTTTTTTATAAATTGGTAATTTATATTTGTGTATGTTTTAATTTATTTTTTTTGTGTATGTTTTTAATTTAAATTTTTTTGTGTATATTTTTATAAATTGGTAATTTATATTTGTGTATATTTGTAATTTAATTTTTTTTAGTTGTTTTTCATTTGTTCAGCATTTGCCTCTTATTTTAGGTTAGTTATTATTTTTTTTGTGTATATTTTTTATAAATTGATGATCTATTTCGTTCACGCAAACTATTTCAGCTTCAAAAATCACAAAGCAAAATAATACAATATATGTGGACTGATGTAAAACCAAATACAAACGCAATACAATTTTCTATTGCCAATGCTAATGTTTTTCGAACATAAGATCTATCAAGCTGAGGGGGTATTTATAGGATGAATGAGGACTAAATTTGCTAAGGGAGGTTGCAAAATATGTTACATATTTCGCAGTACCAGCTTGCTAATATTTTGCAGTACCAGCTTCCTAATTTAAAGCAACATTTTACACGTGCAGCACCTAACTCGCTATGAAGGCAAGCGAATTTACCACCTAATTCGCTATTGGGGGGTGCGAATTAGGTTGACCAACCATGGAATGCCAAGTAAGCCAACGTAGATCGCTTGGGGGAGTAGCGAATTTACCACCGTGGCATTTCGGCAAATTAGAATTGCTCCGTGGCCCTTTGACTAATATTTTGTTCAATAGTGGCATTTTGAAAGTTGTCTCTGTGGATATTGTCATGCACAGGAGATGGTATATTCTATATTCTTGCTTAGCTGTTGGCATGTTGGTGATCCAACTGCACAAAGCGGTATACTTGGGTTGAACTTTTGACTTCTACCACACTCCCATTACGTAAGAACGTTGGGTGAACTATTAACAGCTACAAAAGTCACCGTCTAACACGTTCATTTCTTGTTGTACACCAACCTTAGTCTATGAAACCTCGATTTTAATTAATCCTGTACCATTCAAATACACGCGTTGGTTGAACTTCAAGCTTTGTAGGATTACATTATACATCTAATACTAAACTAAATATGAGCATTTCTTTGTTATTTTCTTTTATAAAACACATGTCGCTTTCATTGTTAAAGGTAATTCCGAATTCTGATTTGGATAAAATTATTATGAGTAATAAAATTTTTGTTTTAAATATTTAATGTAATTAAATACGTGCTTTAAATTCGAAACTTTTGATTAAATTAAAATAATTTTATGTCAATTAATTCACACACTCGATGCTAAATATGATCATTTTTATATGTAAGAATTTGAATATTGATTAATTTGTCTGTACTATATATCCAGCCTCATTGGTCTCAATAAATTACTTTAAATGCTTTTAATTTTATTTTTTAATCAAATTAAAATTTCATGTTAGTAGCATATATTAAAATTTGTCATCTCCTAAATTTGGATTTAGTTACATTTATTTGAAGAGAAATACAAAGCAAACGAAACCCATAACACAATCTATAATATAAGAAAACTAGAATGAAAATAAAATATGAAGTCTTTTTCATGTCTTCCCAAAATAGCAACCTTTTGAGAAGCTAAGAAATAGTGAGACACAATTCAAGAATGAATAAAGACTATCAAAAGATATCGATGGAGGCTTTAAATCACCCATTAGTGGATCATAAGTCAATAATGGGTTTCAAATAACCAAATTGGACCAAGTCTACCAAATTAGTCCAAATGGCTTGGCATGGTCGTGCTAGAAATAGGCAACATCATGTCATTTCTAACCAAAAAAATCCATGTAGGCTATTCACATGGTCATGCTAAAGGTTTAATAGCTAAAACACATTTGAAGGCTCAAAAAGGAAGCCGGTCTGTGAATGAGAAAAGTCTTAATGTAGCCTCACGTGTCAAATGTCCTTGTTTCATAACATTATAGGTTTCCTAAATGCATCCAACATACTATTACTATGCATGTGGATACATTATATTTATCAAAATATTTTTAAACTCAAACGAAAATTTGTTTTATTCTATGCGTGTGCAATTGGACCCTAAGCATAAAAAAATAATATTGAAGCATAAAAATAAATGGACCCTGATGTGAGTGATGTCTATTCTTAATGTAACTCCAGCTTTGCATATTTCAATTGCTCATGTTGGGTGACTTAATTTTTTATACTGATTTTTTTATTCTTAATTTTTCAGATTTAGAATAATTTATATTCATTTTTAAGTAAGACTAAATTGGCCTGCTGAGTTGATATAAAGGCTAGACTAGCAGTGTGTTTGCTTCGGCGTCACTGATGCACGCTCCTCCCCATTTCCACGTAAAAATAATTTAAAAGATGCATAAGCAACATTTGGATGTTTTGCGTTGGACGTCGATTACAAATGCCAAAACTAAACCAAACATGCACTGGGCCTAAAAATCATAACCCTAACTAAGTCATTGGTTAAAACTTCATGCAATTTCAAAATGCAATTTTTGCATTCCGGATTGGTGATTTCCGGATGCAATTTACATTTCGAATTAGATCTTCCAGAAAACAACGGGACGCAGCAGAAAACAATAGTGGGTGTGCAGGAAGCAACATTCCATGCCATTTTGACTCTTTAGCCTGCCGGGCTGGGCTGGCCATCTGATTTGACAATGCTATTATTTTATTAAGTTTTCAAATATAATTACACAAATACTTATGCTATAAGATAAATTTAAATAAATCTTTTAAAACAAAAGCCTAATGCTTCTTACCATAAGATCTTTTTCGGAAGAAAAAACTTCAAAATCATATTCATTTAAAAAAACAATTTTTTTATCGTTGAAAATAAAATGTTTTGTACGTGCATTCTACGATTTGATTATCGGGGTGAATAATTTTTTTTACATAGAAAATAAACTTCGTATGCTTTCATACATTAAAATTTATTAACTTATATGATTTAACGAAGATATTTGATGAAAGATAATAATAATTTATTAACTTATAAATTGAGGTAATTTGAATACGTAATGAGACAGTCCTTAGATACTCCCGTAAGAATAAAAATTTCCTTTCATCCGGCTCAAGTAGTTATACAAAAGAAAAAAAAGCAAAGGGTTTTATTAGCAAGAGCTCGACATAAATATAGGTAGAAGTAGATTGAAACTTGTCTGAGAAAAGATAGTTAAATAAGACTTAATGGAGTGAGATATAGATTGACGGGTGTGTCTTAGGACGAAATGAAGAAAAAAAAAAAGCTAAGTTTGGTGGAGGATTAAACATCTCTATGTTTCATATGATTCATTTTTAGTCATTTTCCTCTACATCTCTCCCTTTCTTCTTTCTCCCTTCTTTGTTTTTACCTTTTTTTCTTTTTCAACTTTTTCATATCTATCATTAGATTCATCTATCATCAACTCCAATTACCTTGGATTAAAGATATAATTGATGTTGATATTGATTTGATTGCTAAAGCAAATTTTTAACGTTACATAATATGGTAGTATTTGACAAATAAAACTATTTACTCTTTATGTAAATAAATAATTTATTACACCAAATATTACACAGACTTTAGTATACACGAGTCAAACTCTCTCTCTTGCACCAAAAGAGAAGATAATGCAGTGAGTGACGGTCTAGTTGGTTTGGCTCATAGTAAACCTCTTCTCCTTGGTGTAAAGCTTTGTTGACATTTTTTGCAACTTAAAATTAAGAGGTGAGGAGAGACTTTATTTATGAAATTATCTTTCATTGGTTGAAAAAAAACTTAAAATTAAGAGGTGACGAGAGAAATAATGCTCATTCTCATTCTTATATACGTGTATTTTTCTTCTTTTGACAAGAAGGAGAAAAACATCCGTATAAAAGTTCACGATAATTTTTTTAAAAAAGGATTTCCCAACAAATATATGGTGAACTTTCATACTAAAATCATTCAACAATAACTATAAAAAAAAAGTATTTCATATGCTAATGGCTTAATGTTATAATAATAACATTAAGCTGTCAATATAAAATATTGAGAAATATACTAACAATAAGATAAATCATAATAATAAACAACAATAACCCTTACTTTATATGCTTACAAAAAAAAAAAACCTTACTTTATATATTTTTATATTAAACTTCGGCAACTATTATTTTTTATTTTAAATTCCATATATTTTTCCTACATTCTATATAAAGAACACACACAAACAAAGTCCATCCACAGAAAAAAAAAAAAAACTCACAAAGTAGTCTTGGAAATAATAAAATAAAGTAGATAACTATAAATTTTTAAACAAGAATACAATTGTATTTAACGCTAGCCTAATGGGATATTGGTTAATTATGCCAAAAATTAACTACAAGTTATTGATTACTTCAGTGAGATATTAGCTAATAATAGTCATATTTCATACGTCTCGGCAGCTTAAAATACTCCATTAATTACCTCTAGTCTTCAAAACTAATCATTCCATCTCTATTTTTAATTATAATAATAGCCAGGTGTTTAACTTAAAAGGCTAAAAAGGGCCCTTCCTTATCCTTTTTTCTAATGGTAAAGCTTAACAAATAAGAAACAATAAAGTGATTTGTGGAAGCCAGTTGGAAAGTTTTGACAGACACACCGGACACAGTTTTTAATCTTTCGGCTTAACTTGCACTTGCCTTTTGCCACACTGTCACCTTTTCACTACGAGGCAACCCCAGCATCAGCAAATAATATTTGATTCTCTCTTTTAACTATTTCCTCACCTGTCTATTTTGTCCATTTCACAAATTCATACTCATCCAAAACTACTTCATAAACGCCAGATTCCCTGCAACATCCATATGACAGCAACCTTGTGGCATGTAGCCATAAAGTTGTATTCTCATAATTTTGAAATCCCCCTCGCATTAAATGAAACAAATTTAAGTTATGGATTTTCAAAATGGTGCCAGTTGTTGTATTGATCCTCATGTGTCATTTTTCATCTACATGCACTTAATACAACTTACAAGTTGCAACCAAATTGGTTCGACAAGTGTAATATAAATTAAAACAAACTAATCACACTGCAAGCTATAGCTACTAACTGGAAGTTCAATAGTGATATTTGATTTACACATCTCAAAATTAACTCAAAAGAGGGGAAACATGAATGTCAGATGATGAAAAATGCATCCTCAGCTGAGAATCTCTTTCCCAGTTTGTCAGCAAAAGTCCTTAACAAGTGCTAAAGATGGTGTGAAATTAATCATGGAGGAGATGTGGAGAACTACACCATGAAAAAAGATAAAAACAAGTTCACAAAAGAAAAGCCAGCAAGAAGCCAGGACTGGAGAATTAACATGCACACTAAAGAAACACCTTGGAATTATTTACAACTAAATCATGGTCACCTACCATCTGCTGATGTGAAAGAATCAGCAAATCCGTAAGGGCGAGTAGGTATACTTGTCTGTGTGTTATCCAAGCTTGGAAGAAGCGAAGTCGAAGAAGATGACTCCATTTGACTTCTACCTTCGTAAGCTTGCCACTTCTCAAGTGCTTGTGGTAGGGACATGTCAAGGTCAATTCCATATATATCTTCAGCATTCTGATCAGATGGTTTCCAGCGTTCCACAAGAGAAGAAAGCACGTTGACAGCATGACCCATGTCAGGCCTTTGATATGGCTCCCTCGCACAGCAGTGGCCGGCTAACTCTGCTACTGTGTGAATACTAGCAAGCGTTTCCTCGTTGAGCTCAATTGTGGAGTCAATGGCCTTGCGGAATGAGTCCTTATTTATGGACATTCTGCGGAACCATGTTACAAGGTGCATGCTATCCTCGGGTTGGGTCTCATCAAGTGCTTTTCTTCCTGTTATCAGCTCCATCAATATGACCCCAAAGCTGAACACATCAACTTTAGTTGTCACACGGCCAGTAACTGCAATTAGATAGCCATTTACATGGAGGAGTTAGAGATGTATGCCCAAAAATCAATGAACAACCAACAAAGATTAAACACAAGCATTCAGAATTTTTATGCCAACAAGCAAAGAAATCAGATTACAAACATCCAGTCAATCCAAATACTCCACGTCATCTAAAGACAAGATAAATCTCAAGGGGAAATTAACATTTTGAAATCAAAGCTAACAAATGCCTTAGAAGCAATAAACAACATGGATGCAGCGGTTACAATCTTGAATCTTGACTTTCTAGTACAGGATGAGTTTGAAAATAGTAATGAATAGTTTTACTTGACTTTCTAGTCAATAAAATACAACAGGTCCAAGTTGTTAGAAAATAGCTCTTCCTCCTATCTCTTCATCAGTAAATTAGTCAAATCTTGGCACATTTGGTTAGAAAGTAGATACAAGAAAAAATTGTCTTATTAGCTTCCTAAGAAGAAATGATTGACTCCAGTTGCTTCTAAAGTATGATGGATCCTAGCAGGCAATAAATATGCCAATCAAACTAGATTTTACTATGGTATACTTTTCCCAGGGAATCTAGGACATAAGCCATTGACTTGAAATATATTGCCTATACTGTTCCAACTGTTTATTTGGAAAAACTAACTAAAAACGGCATAACTCAAAAAGACTAACAGATACCTGCATACTCTGGCGCCAAATATCCAAAAGTTCCTGCAATTCTTGTTTCTATAGAGGCTTTTCCTTCTGGAGCAAGACGGACAAGACCAAAATCTGCAACCTTTGCCCTCATATCATCTCCAAGGAGAATGTTTGAAGGTTTTAAATCCCTATGTATGAAGCTTTGATGGGCCAAGCCATGGAGGTACTCAACACCCCTTGACACATCTAAGGCAATTGCCAATCTTCTATTCCACTCCAGTGGTTCTAGTCCTTCCTCTGGCCAGTTAAAAAGATGCCTACTCAACGTTCCCTGAGGCATGTACTCGTACACAAGAAGCTTCTCATTCCCATCCAAGCAGTAACCAAGAAGAGCAACAAGATGTCGGTGGCGAACCTTAGTCAAAACAGCAATTTCGGACTTGAATTCTGCGGCACCCTTCCCAGCTATTGCCCCACACTCCATTCTTTTCACCGCAATTCTTGTACCATCATGAAGTTCACCTCTATAAACCGTTCCAAAACCTCCTTGTCCCAGAACATTCTTCTCACTGAAATTGTCAGTGACATTCTTCAGAACTTGTATGGAAATGACCATATTTCCTGCTTCAACCATTTGAATATCACTTGCCTCACTGCCTGGCATGGTTCTTGTTTCACTGGCAGCACCAATGCTGACACTTGAACCGGCAACTGTTATCTTCACACTCTCATTATCCGATCCAGAATGCCTAGGATGAATAACTAGCGCATTTGGGCTCTGGACCCTGCTCAGCTTCTTTTGCTTCATCCTAAACAAGCAGAAAACCAAGAAACCAATCATTGAAACCACAAACACAGCCCCAATCACGGAAAACACAATCACTCCCACATGAGAAGAAGACTTTTTGCCAACATTTCCAGAAACCCCGCCACTATCTCCCTTCGCATTGGGAGCCATTGGAGGCACCAGACCCTGAGGGGATAAACTACTCTTATCCTTACCTATATCAGTGTTGCCACTTGTACTCACAACTACATTTTTCCTAAAACTCGGCACCTTCCCATAAAGCTGATTATTGGCAACATTCAATTGAGTAAGCGCGGGTAAAGTAGCAAGCTCCTCCGGAATCGAACCGGTGAGATTGTTATCAGCTAACACTATCCTTTGCAAGGATTTAAGTTTAGCAAACTCAGGCGATATCACGCCACTAAGTCCCATTTTCTGAAAATTAACAACAGTTATATTCCCATTACTGCAAGTAATCCCAATCCAATCAGCACAGGGATCATTTCCCTTCCAACTCTCAGCAAACATTGGAGGATACCCCATAACCCCGACAACAGAAAGAAGAACATCCACCATAGGATCACAATTACCCGGACTCGGCAAGCAAAAACTATTGGAATCCTTAACATTGTCTACCACAACCCCATCACCAAACACCGGCATTGGACCCTGAAACAAATTATTAGTCAAGTTCACAACTTTAAGCGTCTTGAGACCCACCAATGAAGCAGCCGGAACAGGACCAGTAAACCTGTTATCCCTCAAACTCAAATCTCGCAAGCTCTTCAACCCGGACAAATCAGGCAAGGGTCCCGTGAAAGCATTAGATTGCAACCAAACATCGGTCAAGAAAGTCATGTTCTGCAAAACCTCAACACTCCCACCGAGCTTGTTAACACTATTCTGTCCATTTAACCACAGAGACTGAATCTGCGATCCAGAGAAGCTCAACGGCAAGGTTCCCTCAAGGTTGTTCATAGCCAAGTGCAAAAGGGTCAACCCGGGGAAAACATCAGAGCCGAAGAACTCCGGGATGCTGCCTCCGACGTTGGCCGAGTTGGCGGAGAAGTTCTGAAGCCCGGAAGCGTTTCGGAGACTCTGAGGAATCTCCCACGGCTCGAACGGGTTGCTGTCAATCTCCACCGCCTGGAGCTGCGACATGCCGGCGAAGAAGTCGGCGGGGACGGCAGAGAAGCGGTTGTTGCTGGCCACGAAGACACGGAGGCTGGTTAAGCCGTTGAGGGAGGGAAGTGGGCCCGAGATGTTGTTGTATTGGAGCTCCAAGTGTTCTAAGTGGGTGAGCTTCTGGAGGGTTGTGGGGAGAGTGCCTTGGAGGTTCAGGCGCCCGATTTGGATCCGGGTGACCCGTTTGTCGTCGGAGCATCTCACGCGGGCCCACTTGCACGGGTCCGGGTCGGACCACCCTGGCGGGTTCAGGCTGTTCTTGAGAGCCAACATTACAGAAGCATCATCATAATCTTCTTCTTCTTGAGAACTTACCAAGAGGGTGAAGACAATAATGGCTAACAAGGCTAAAGCTTTCATCTTTCTTTAGCTTGCTTTCAGAGAGAAAGAGGGGGTGCTGAAAGTTGTAATGTGGTGGAACAAGTAAGGTGGTGGTGGAGTTTTTTTTTTTTTTTTTTTTTTTTGGGGGGGGGGGGGGGGGGGGGGGGGGGGGGGGGGGGGGGGGGTGTGAGTGCATAGAAATTAGAAAAGAAAGTGGTGCTGGATTTGGGAGAAGAGCACATGGGAAGTGGGGCCCAGGTATCTGCCTGTCATGACCATTGCTGATGAGGAGAGATTGACAGAGGCTGTACTGTCATCAGTGGATGTGATTCTGCTGCATGGGCCATCTTCTCATCTTCATTTTATTTTATTTTCATAAATAAGAAAATAAATATGAGAGAAGAGGATATAACAACATGTTTGAAAATAAATAAGTGGGTGTGAATGTTGAATGTATTTTTAGAGAATAAAACCATTTTGATAACATATTTGATTATCCTCGATAATTTGTTTGTAATGAAACTTTTATCTTAAAATTTATTTTTGTAAAAGAAAGATTTGGATTACTTTACAAATTTAATAATTCAAACATGTAAATGAACGATTGAAAAACAGAGTTTGAAGTAATGAATCGTATGAGTGTTCGAATATATGGGCCGGGGATAATGGCAATTGGCATCTTTTGGGAATGATATTTTTAAAAACAATATATATATATATATATATATAATTGTTAGGAAGTTAATAAAAAATGTTTTCATAAAATAGAGGATAAATAATTAAAGAAAACAGTGTTTGAACTTTGACGTGATAATTGTCGGAATAGATGTGTTAGGGTATGGCGTCTTTGGAAAGTTTTTCTTTTGTTAGGAAGTTAATGAAAATTGGAAAATAAATATTTTCATAAAATAAAGTAAACTAAACATAGTTTATAAGGTTAGTTTTTAATAAAAAAATGAATTTGAAGTACTTTAATTTTATTTTGCTATGTAAATAAAGTTAATATGATTTATTATGAAGTATTGAATTTAGAGGGAAATTTATATATGTACTTTTTATTTATAAATAGATTATGTTTTTGGAAAATAAAAACATTTTTTGTTTAACGTTTAAACTAATCAAATATCGATTTCTTTTTATATATAAAAAAACTAGTGAAGTTTAGCTCTATGATAAGAGCAACCACATGCAATGATGCAAATATGGGCTAAATAAAGGCAAGAGCAAAACCTGGGACAGCTGTTCTCCCAAATTTTTAGGCATATCTGTTGTCCCAAATTTATAAGTATTCACCGTTTTCTTTTTTCAATGTAATTTCTTATTTTTCTATATTTAAATAAATATTGTACAAAATATTCTTTCATTTGTGTCCTTTAATTTATTAATTTTATGTTATATTTTTTTTTCAAAAATATCTGAAATTTTGCATTTGATATTCATGTTAAATGGACGAAATACAAGAATCACAGATTATTAATAACTCAATGGACCATCTAAAGAAAAATATACTATTTCATAAAAAATTATATAAAAATAAAAATGAATAAATAAAATGAAAATTATAAATTTTAGGAAAGCCATCCTAAGTCCTCGTTAGTATTATATTTGAAGGGCATAATAAAACTATAACAGATAAGCATGGGAAAGTCATAACTTGTTTATAACCCCACAAAAAAGATAGTGTCAGGAATGGAAGAAATTAAATAACGGTGGAAGCTCCCAAATCATGAACTTTCAATTCGTCATTCTTGCGTTGAGCTCTCAATATCTTAGCTGGAGGGTATATTTATATTGCTTTTGCTAATGAGGGAAGGGAGACTTTAAGGATATTTTTGATCTTTTAAAGCAACTAACAATGACACAAGGAAACTTTATTTAATGCCCATTGTTAGAGATGTTATAGGTTAGGTAGCTATGAAGCCTATGATATTATAAGATTCAACTTTATATATACGTTTTTCCAAAAGAATATTTATTTTATATTTATACTTATATTAGTTATAATTTTAATATTCATTTCAAACTCGACTGTGTTGAGAAAAATCAAAGCATAATGTTATTTATATCTTAAACAGAAAATATGATGAAATATGAAATTAAAGTTCAATTGGAAAGTATCTGAAATGAATTAGAAGGTTAAGACAAAAATAAATGAAAAATATATAATTTATTTTAAATTCAACGTAAAAAATTAATTATAAAACTTGATGCTGGTCCAGCTCTTATAACAAACAGAACAATTTACATAAAGTTAAATCTAACATAACAAATTTATGAAATAGGATAATTTATAAACTTGTAAGTTTTGTATTTTTCTGTCAAAAATATGTAAAAAAGAAAAACATATATTAACACTGATAGTTATGTTTAGTAAATCGTGAAGTTAAAATAATATAATTTTTTATTATATATTGTATTTGCTTAATATTCATCCTATATAATAATTTATATAATATTTTTTTTTCAAATAAATAATAGTATTAAATAATAATGCGTATGTCATTGGTGAAGACATGACTTCATTAAAGGCCTGAAGTCCGAACGGCCAAAGGTACACTATAATAAAATAAAGTTCATTCTTACAAAACTATATGAACAAATTCACACTAGATCGAGTTCCCATTCATTTAAGAAGGGAAGACCTAGGGGTGGGGTTTAAGATAATATATATGAAGTTATAGTTTTGAATCTCAATGTGATTATTGTAAAAAAAAAAAAAAAAACATTTAATAAGTAATTATTTCTCTTAACATATATAAGTTGTGAATATCCATTAACGTTTTACACATTATTAAAGAAATAACTTCCCTAACCTCATGTATTGGTTATCTGTATCTTCTCCTATACCCAACAAAATCCCACCAGGGTTACTATATAACATAAATACTTATATTTGGTTGCTGCATTATTCTCAGTGGACTTCCTAAAAATACAGAACAAATAATTCTTATTGTTGACAGCTTATGTCAAGACAAAAGCAAAACATGCTATGGATAATGGCTTATCTAAATACAATGAAAGTTTCAAAGCAAAAAATTGTTTGCTTCATGTCAAAGATTCCACTTCAAGGCTACTCATATCACAACAACAAAATGCTGTGAATACACCAGCAGTCGTCATATAGAGAGACTCTTTTGATTATTAACGAATTTTCTTAATTTAGTATATATACACTATATTTGGCACAGGCAGTTTAGTGTGACAACTAAAATATAAAGACAACTCAATGATAGATTAGATTACTACTGCTGCTCACAAAAGTATAATAATTAAGAAGGAAGAAAGTTGCAGTAAAGTGTAGAGCCTAATTCCTCACTAATTTCAGTTTTTCAAGATCAAAAGATTTAAAATATATATATATACTCGAGCAAATAACTACGTACAACACATTAAATTATGTCAGTCTGATGTATACATCAAGTATTGGATTACATTTTACATGCAAGTTGCATCGCATAACTTAGGTCACAAGACTCAAAACCTATAACAATTCAAATAATTGCCATTAAATAACAATAAAGAATGTCATATCTCATTGTGCACATTGTCCATTTGATCAAATGAAGGTTCCTTCAGATGAATTTTAGAATGCAACCATCTCTGCTCAGCCACATGACACCAATACACAATTTCTCATTTAAGTCCCGAAAATAAAAAGAAATAAAGGACAATCTTAAAACGATATGTGGCAAACAAATTTAGGCTAAAACACAAATAATTAGTTTACTTTACCCAATTAACAAATATCATCAACAGCATATCCAATCAACATCTTGATCCAACTCTTCCCCAAAACAATATATCTAGTTGCACACTTAATTAAATCTATATATTAGAAAATATACCCATAATAATCGATGAAGTCTGGAAACAAACTTTTTTAATATGCTATTTATTATTGTTTGAAATTTATTAAAAATTAAAAAATCATAAATGAGACTTATTAAATAAGAAATAGAATCTATAATTAAGTCAGAAAAAAAATATAACAATAACGAAGAGTATTAAAGAGTATATTGTAATTCTCAAATATTTTTTTATTTTAGAAAAGTCAAATTAATATTATCATACTAAAAAAATATTTCATGGCTCAAACTAAACATCTTATATATAATTTATGTAGACCTAAAAGAATTGTAATATATTTTTTCTGTGTATACAAACTTTAGTTTATTTTGTCTGACCAAAAAGGTTAAACTAAGTACACACATGCTCACTCTTAAAGAAATTAAAACTCTATATAAATTAATCGTTCCAAAGTGACGAAAGTGATGTAACAAAAATGTAGCTACAATTGCAAATAAACTACAAGACAAAATTATTTTTTTATTTTTAAGGACCTTTTTTTTGTTGAAGATTTTAATGTTTTGTGGTTTAAAATTAGATTAAGTTTCATTCCAAGATTTTAAAAAAAGAGAATTATGATATTTTACAGAAAAATTGAACTTTTCTCACACAAAACTCTTCTAATACATGCAGAACTCAAACATAAAAATTATTTGCAACTTTTATATGTATGTACAAAAATTGTTTTTTCTACGAAAATTTTAAGAACACGAGCCTTTTTTTACCATGACAGAGAGGTACCATAAGAAAGACAGAAACAAACAACAACAAACAAGGAGCGTTTTAGGCGAGAATCTGAGCTACTAGGTCTGGAATGCAACTACAAGTTTGCACCATCTATTGTGTGGACCTGTCATTTTTCTTTATCTCATTATGAAAACCACCAGGATATTACTATATGTACCTCACATTTTTAATTTTACACCCAGACACCCTTATTTTTGTATGTTTTTATTCCAACCTAACCCTCGTATCTTTCTCCTTCCCCCTCTAGTAATCCTTGCTACATCTGTTACACCCCCATACCCCCTCTTTATACTTTTCCTATTAACTACAACTAGACAAATTAGATGCTTGTCACGCTCAAAATCAATTACCATTTCTTTTGCGTATGAGAATTTCAATTTTATCTTACAATTTGATTGACAATGACTTTTCAAATCTAAAGGATCCAATTGTCAGTTATTGCATCGAACAAGAAGACATCGAAGACCTCTTTGAAGCCTTAAAAATTGTATCTCTTTTCAACAACAATTTTTTAGTTTTGGAAAATTGAAAAAAATTGTTTGATGTGTCAACTCCAGGAACTCACTCACAGACTCATCAAGGTCAATGAGTTGTAAGAAGACACTAAAAAGGGTCTTGATGAGGCCGCAAACAATGTGTTATTATATCTCAAGCATATATGTGAAGATGTAAATATGCATACGATGTGGGAATAGATACTTGCAATGGCTTGATGATGGACACAACAAAGGTTTATTTTAAAACACAAAGGTCTATCAACTATAACGGGGTTGTGTTTTGTACTACATATTGAAGAGAAAGGTTAGGTTAATTAGGGGAAAATATTTTAAAAAGAAGAAATAGGGTCCAAGTAAAAACAGGAGGTGTTAATAGCAATTTCCAAACCACCATTTCGGCGTGCAACCTGTATTTTTTTTTTTTTGTTAAGATAATTGTTGCTCCTGATTATCTACTGTAGTAGTGCTTTCGGAGTTGGCATAGCGTTCAGTATTGATTTAGGGTTTAATATGGACCATTAAAGTTGGACTTCTTTTCTGCCTGACCCAAATAAGAGAAAAGCTTTATACACCCAGCAAAAGATTAATACACCATTTTAATTTTTTTAAATGGTCAAAGCACCCTTGCATCAAGCATGGATTTGCGAATCCATATGAATCTTACGAATTCGACAATCCGTAAGTTTTTTTTTAAAGTTATACGGATTGGACCAATCTGTAAATAAGTTTTTTTATTATAAAAAAGTTTTTTAAAATATATTTTTTCAAATAATTAAAAATAATGACGCATGCAAGTTTCGAACCTTCGATATTCACATTATTAACACGACATTCCAACCAACTGAGTTAATAGGTCAATTATGCTAAAAAAACAATTAATATTGATACATATAATACTAAATTTTTTAATGTATATTTAATACACATATAAGTTTACATAATAAATTTTGTAACAATTAATTTTGATATAATAATTAAAGGATTTTTTACATATAAAAATCATAATCTTAAATAAAAATCATAAGTTTAATAGTGTAAATACATATATAACTTTTAATTTAACATGTAAATACAAATTAAGTTAAGATACTTTATAAACTTTACATATATTTTAAGGGGATGCTTGGAAGAGTTTATAGAAAGAAATTAGTTTAAATACATTGACAACATAAAACCTCTTTTAAACTATCCTCTAGTAATAAATTCTTATTGTTGACCTTTGTAATAAATGCTTTAAAAGTTTACAACTATATATGGTGATTTCTAATTGGTTAACAAAGTAAAAATCCTTACACCAACACTGCATGCAAATTAAACTCCTATAGAAAATTTATTTGAATTTTATGAAAATAATTTTTGTTTCTTAAAAGGTATTTTTTACTTGCAACCTTTATAAGTTATAAGTTTATGTTACTTGTTTTTAACTTGTTTCAATAAGTATATTGATATAAGTTATTAAAATAAACTCTTTTTAAATTATCTCAACACAACATGGTGGCAAACTCTTCTAATATACGTAGAATTCAAACATAAAAAATATTTACAACTTTTTTTTTTATGTGTGTACCATTTTTGTTCACAACGAAAAATATAAGAATGCAAGTGTTTAGGTGCATGAGAAAACAGAATCAGACAACACTCAACAGCAAATGAAGTGTTTTATCATTTATGCGAGATTTTGATCGATCTAAGCCAGTGGGTCTATAATGCAACTACATGCGTACACATATTCAAACAACATTCTCTGGCAACACAAAAGGTTGCCCAACTTCTCTTGCTGGCTCAAACAAAATATCGTTTATGGGCTTCATAAGAATTAAGGAGGGTAACTTATTATCCGGTGAAACTGTGCATGCATTTTGAAACCAAAAAAGCTCATAATAACTCTACTGAATACTGATAGTTAATAAACACTCCCAAGATTTTATTATTAATCTATCTGAAAATAGTTTGAACAGGGAGTTTATTCACCAAAAAGTAGTTTTTTTTTTTTTAAATTTAAAAATGTTTTCAAGTTGCTAAGCTGGGTGTATTGAAGACGTGTAATTCCAGACTTCCAATGATTGATGAATAAAAATTGGGGAGTATGCTCATCATTGAGCTGGAACTTAGGTCTTGTTAAGTTATTGAATAACAAGAGTACAACACATAATTTCGTACGTTAAAATAGAAACACTTTTTTATTTTTTTTTATTTTCTACCAAACATTGTCATAATCTGGCTGCTATATAAGATATCAAAGGCTGTTTTGGACCTTATCTAAAGGATTTAGGCCTAGAAGAAAGAATACAACCAATATGCTGGTCCAATTTCTCAAAGCCTAAATACAAGTCCAAAATAATCAGAGTGATTTGCATTATCCTCTTTCACTTGACATGGAATAGAATTTTGGAGACTTCAACATGGATTCAATATGGCCTCTTGACACCAAAGGTAGCAAAAACTAAATATGCTCTCCATTTTTATTTACAAGTATTTTAATTTAACAAGGATTCTTATTGAGTTTTCAATATATTTCCAATTTTTTTTATTGATTATATGCGTATGTTTATACGCCATGTACAATTTCAAAATTCATCCAAATGCTATAAACCTAGAATACATTTGAGCTCAAATGTTTAGTAACAAATTCTTTTAATAATTTATCTTTAATACAACGGTGACAATCATGTTTGAATGTATGAACTAACGAAAACAACTTCAAACCCTTCATCCTTTGCGTGAGCACATGTGCACTTATCGTTTCACTTTTTTGTTATAAAGCCATATTCCAAAAACTATAAAGAGATCTAATATTGTGAAAGGGCCCGAGCATTTAACATCATGTCCTTCAATAATTTTTTTATCCATTAACTAGTGATTTAAAAGTACTAGATAGTATTTTTACAAAAGTAAAAATACATTGAAAATGAAAAATAAAAACCTTGAATACACGTACGTACACGTGTTATAGTACTATAGTGGAAGTATGCGTTTTAAATTCACAAACATTATATTTAAAATTTTTGTCAGGTACAAATATAAAGCTTCCACCGTCTCGTGCAGTTGTTTTGGCCACATTTCAGCAACAGAATCATTAGTATATTTTTATGATCAATGGTCTCATTACCAATAACATTTGCTTGACCATTCCAAATGGTGCAAGTAACATTGGTGTCTGACTAATATTAGTTTTGTACCAAAATTCATCTCTGATAGCTAAGTGGGTTCATCACAGCAAAATTAGTTAAACATTATAGAAAGCTTACTAGGCAAGCTCTCCAATAAGTTGGAATCATGAACAAGTGTTAGACAGTAATTTGTACATAGGAAAAGGCATTGCTATGAAAGCTTATCAAAATTGAGCATATGCGGCTAATTAATCCTTCTCTCTGGTGGACACTAACTAATCAGCACTACCTACATGTTTATGGTAAACAATTGTAAAGCGAGGAAGCATGAGAATACAATATATATTAAAAGGGTCATCAACTATGTGGAAGAATTTGCTTTATAATACTACTACTAGAGTGTAGTAATTATCAACTAGAGTTATTATTATGTATATTTTCAGCATTGCAATGCAATGTTGATACCAATGCTGATTAAGCTATGCAATTAGACTTTATAATATGAAGTGGGGGACCAATTTTGGAGACTAAGGTGGTGGTGACGAGCGGCGTCTTGGGAGATGAACAAAACGACGGAAAAATGAACTTGTCTCTAACTGCCATGACCAAAAGGTAGAGTGTCACTTGGTCACGTGCCATTTATGTGACAGGGTAAAAGCAAACACAATAGGGTTATTGATAGACACGATTCATTAAATTGTGTTGTCTTTGGCACTGTCTTAATACTGGTGTTAGTTTCCTGAGAAACAAAAAAAGGTAGTACAAGTAGTACTGTTCTATTGCATTGTTTATTCCACCACTCTTATGGACAAATTTTGATTGGACAACGATCCAACATGCGTGGCTAGGTTGCATTTGTCATGGGTTTTTTTAATGTTTATCTTGATCACTCTCTCTGATCTAGTTGAGAAAATCATCTAACCTGCCTTTTGGACACGTGCTTAGGCCTTAATGGGCTAATCAGTAGGCATTCCCCTTGCCTAGGAATTCTTTTTAGTGCCTAAAGTCAGAGAAAAATTTTGCTTTGATTTGAGAAGCATATAGGTCCTTATTTCTCCACTACTTTCTCTATCTTTTTGGGTGTTAAAAGACTAATCCCCTTTGAACATGTGCTTAAGCTTCTAATGCCCCATTAAAATATATGTTATAATGTTTAACTTTGGCTGGTTCAACCCAAAAGCATGATGCAGGATCCAATTTTGCCAAGATATATTCTTCATAAAGCACTTTTTGTAAGATAGGTATACTTCTTTATAAGCCCTGCCTTGTCAGCCCTTTAGACAAGTGCTTCTCTCTAATATTCTTTCCCCATTAATTCATCTTGTTGCTCTGAGCTTCCTTCTAATTATAACTATTATTCTATGGCCAATGCATGGTTGGTGCTTTTAAGACTAAATTGAAGTATAATGCTGTCATCTAATGGTGTTATGAAAAGGCAAGAGCTTGCTGCCAAATTTTGTCTGTCTGAAGCTTCTGCACTAACTTCAGATGGGATCCTATGAACCATCTGCTGTTATACTTGTGCAAATATACCATTACGTACTTATTTTCTTTTCTAGTTTGAAGCAGTGGAATCTTAAATAGTGACAACCTTAAAGTAAATTGATCACTTTTTATTTATGTTTTTGAAAGAGGGTTTAAGTGATTGATCATTAAAACGTTAAAAGTCACTGATAAAATACGATATGATTTATAGATAATCATATTTCTTAAATATAAATCTTTAAATTTGTGTATATAAAAAAAATCTTAACGAGAGATTAGTCAAGTGTTAATAAGCTAGCAAGATGGGTCAAGTGCACAATACAAAATTAGTACGGCTGATAAAGTGTGAAAACTGAAAAGCAATGCTAGTTATACTAATATAAATAGTACGATTCTTCATGTAAGGGAATTAATCTCAAAAAACAAAAACCAAAATCGAGGTGGTTCCTTGACATCTGCTAAACATTGAAGTGTGTGAAGACAGTGTTGTATTTATATGCATTTATTTTACCAAGTTAGAAAAAATAAATACTGGAACACCGACAAGACATACTCAAATCCTTTTGCATTATTTCTAAAACCATATATCGATGTGTTGTAGCATATTCTTCCAAAACTCTATCGTTTCATTTTTGTTGCATTGGAGTACCCTTGTGATTGTACCCTTACAATAGATCCCATGTTGGATCCATTATCCATTTGATGCTCCAATCGCAATGGCTTATGTATATACGCACAGTACCTCCAGAAATATATATATATATATATATATATATATATATATATATATTAGAAAATTAGCTTTTTATATATTATTATACTTTAGCCAAAAATAGGACATATATATTATTCTACTTTGTCCATCGCGTAATAATTGATGTTACCACCAACCACGATTTACTATATAATAATTGAAAAAATGTTTAAGTTCGTAGCAATACTTATCATTTTTTTTAATTCTTTTTTAAATAGTCCAACCGCTAACAAGGTAACAACATTTTGTACAACTTTCAAATTGAAATTGATATGTATGGTTCATTTAAATAATTTTTATAAAATTTTTGATTAATTGATATTGTAAAAGATATTTAACTACACGTTTTGGACAGAGTATGCATTATTAGTATAAAAAAATTTAATCAATTAGAAATCATATATGATAATTTTATTAATTTTTATAATAATTATTCATAAGTCATCCTAACAAAATTTCTTTATGTAACAACTGTTTTTTATTTATTTCAGTGCATAATTGAAAATTTAAATATAAAATCTTATGTTAAGGAGGTCTAACTTAATTGTTTGAATAAGATGTACAAATTATTATAAATCATCTGTCTAAAAAAAAAGAAACCGTTGCATCCTACATCCTTTCATGTAAATTCAAACTATTGATTCAGTTACAATGTAAAACTTATCAACTGTTGAAATCAAACTTCTTTTTACCACTTAAAGCACTCTTGTGGGTGGCCACGCAATAATTGTGCACAAGTTATGGTCAGACAATTGCATGTGTAAGTAAAAATTGTTAATATATTATTTCAAATCATATTAAGGGCATGACAGATATTAAATAACTGAAGCAGCTGCTTTCCCTTTATGAGATGAATGATGATATTGTTAGATAGTATAGCATGATGGATTTGTGTGACCCAAATATCCATGCTCGTGCTCACAAGCAAGCAAGAAATGACAACTAGCGAGTTGAAAAGAGCAAATGTTAGATCTATGGCCATTATGTTTCTATAATTTCGTGCGTGGAATAATGGACCATCCCATTATCTCCTAAAAACTGTCATGTTAATGATGGAGATTGAAGGCCATGGGAATGGAAACCCTCCAATCTTCTTTTCTTTGATGGCTCGATTATATCCACTCGGTTTCCTATATCCTACGTAATGGTACAAATTGTTATCCTTTTGCCCGAACAAAGAACCATATATGTTCCAATTCTATTTGGCAGTTGTTTTAGGTATATTTTCATGCAGAATAACTTGATTCCGGGTAGAATTGTCCAACCCTTGTTCTACTAGCAGAAAAATTATATTTCATTTTCTTATTTGAATCGGAGTTTCACATCATAATTTGTATAATCTTTTTAAACAAAGTTTCATTATGTAAACTTCAGATTTAATTAAAAAACAATAAAAACAATAGTTTTGTCCATTCTAATATAGTCTTGAAAAACAAAGCCAAACTGTGCTCTAATGAAGAAATTAATAACTACATGCTTTAATTGCTGTCTCTTTATAATTTTATCTTAAACTTGAAAGAAAGCGGAAGGAATTTTTCAAAACTTATGAAGATGAAAAAAAGAAGAAAAAGGGAGAGGGGTTCACATAATTCATAAATACTAAAGAAAACGGTTGTTGGGAAGGGAAGGGCACGGGGTCTATTATTTATTGTGAGTGGAGTTGTTAAGAAACAATTGATGTTATATCTTATTACATGGGATCATGAATAATTTATGCTATGGTCTGAATAGGATGGGGAGAGTAGTTATGTTGGACGTGTAGATGGAACCAAACACGAGACTCTGAAATCTGACCCCATGCATTGTGGTGTTATCTGAAACACTTTTGAAGTGGTGGAGATGGAGAGAGAAAGAAAGCTAGAGAATCTTTGGTGGGAATAATGACTACACGGTTCTTCCTCATACCATGTACGATCAACCTAGTTATAGTTTGAATTTTGTAAGTAGGTAAAACAGTTGTCACTTCTTACTTGTTGGCTTTCTTAGAAAAAGCCCTGCTAAAAGGGGAAAAAGAGTTTGATTTCTCTATACTACTTGCATAAAATAAAAACTTTTGCACAATTAATCAATTAGATATTATAATGCATATGACTTTTAATATAATTAATGTAAAAATTAATAAATTTATCATATCTGATTAACAATAATAAAAAGACGAGATAAGTATGAGTAATAATTATCTCATGATGTAATTTGTGATTATTTTTATTCGTTAATTTACATATTTTATTTAATCAATTAAATTAATTTTTTTGACATAATTTATAAACAAGAGGTATGTAGCTCAGACACTCAAACTATTAATTTGATCATATCTCCCACTCTCCATCTTTTTATATATCCCAAAACCTCCGTTTCCTCCTCTGACTTCTCTGTTCCCCAACTCTCCACTTCTTTCTTACCTGTCCTTTCCCATAATTAAACATCAATACCCACCATCTCTATGTCTCTCTCTCCCCATTTACTCTTCCTTTGCTTTTTATTCCTTTTCAGTTAAACTTCTCAATTAAAAAAAATATCCAAGTAAGGTCACACCTTACCCTCTCTTAGTGTTTCAGAAACATAGAAAACTCAATGACCAATTTTGTCTTCTCATAAACAGTTATAAGCTAGGAAAGCTACACTGGGAACAGATGTCTCCAATTCCAAAGCAGTTTTTAGGGTGATTTCAGAAGCAAGCCACTTTCACTTGATCTTGAAGTTTGAGGAGGCATGCAACACTTCTTGCACTGTCATCTGTGTACTTAAGTAAGTACTGGTTGTCTTATTTTACTTTTCCACTTTTGCTTTTCTGAACTCTTTCTTTAGTTTTAGATAAGTCTGAATCACTGAATAAAGGAAATGGTTTGTCCAATTTACTTTCAAACTTCATCTCATGCCATCAGTGCTGCCTCGTTTTGTCACCACCAAAATCTTCTTCTCTTGCTAAAGGCTCCAAAGTAGTTTTCTTCTGTAAAGTGTAAACTATCACAAGTAGGCCCTTTCTTTGTCTCTATACTGTGTGTTTGTTTATACAGAATGAAAATCCAGGTAGATTTAGTTCTAAAATTGGGAGGGACAAAGATGAAACAACTCAAACAAGTGTGTGCATGCAATTCTTTGTTTTGGATATGTTGATGTTGTTCGATCTATATTAATGTTTTTGTTTTTCTCTGTCTTGTGTGCTGATTGGTGGCCTTAATTGTCTCTAAACCTTGACTTGCACTAACAAACTGATGGAGTTCCTAACTTGGGTATTGTGTTCTCTCTCTCCCTCTCTCATCAAGGGACTGAGAAGCACTTATGTCGTTCAATTTTCTAATTCAATGAGTCCTTGGACATTTATAATCAGAAAGAATCTCCATAGCAGATTCAACATTGATTTCAGATTAGATATAGTATGTTACTAATTATAGTTAACAATAACAGGAATTTAATTTCCTGGTTCGTTGATGATGCTTTGGCGTTGAATCAGTTGATGAAATGTGAAAACACTCATATTGGTTAACTAGTTGTTCATGAACTTCATGACATGTCTTCTTGCTAATGTATAGTTTATTTTATTCTACTTTATCACTTACTTGCAAAAGTTTAAGCAAGTTAACAAAGCATATGTGAAGATTCAATCAGGATTAGTTCCTTTCTAAAGGTGTTAACATTGTATCCTCCAATCTGAATAGGCATCCATATCAACTTACACCTTAATTTCAAATAGGCAATCATACATTTGTAAATAATTACAGTATTTAACCATTACATTTTGTTACCGAATCTGTGATAAGTCAAATCATCATAAATTCCAATACAACTAAAACACAATTTTGTTTGTATTTTTGAGTATGGGGTTATATATGGCCACTGCTATGCTGCCCTTTTTTGTTACCAATAGCTTTTACTGCATATAGAACCTATTTTGCCTTCAACAAGAGTTGCGCCACAAATTATTGCTTTTTTCTTTTACATTTGGCTTTCCAAACATCACAAGCACCAAGTAAAAATGTTTTTCAAGCAGTGAAAGTCCATTTTCAAGGAACATGAATCACAAGACATGGTGCATGGATGAGTAACAAGTAATCTTTTTCAGTATCAATCAAATGCACATATTAGTCATATTGACTCAAGAATCTTTTCGTTTTGATGATTGATAAACTTGAACTGATGGATTTTCATGGCTTACTTAATTGTAGGATGAAATAAACATCACAGTGCAAGCTCAGAAATAGATCTTATTCTGAATACTTAGTGGTTAATTTCCATTTCTATTTTGTAAAGAACTTCTAACATAAGCATAGCTAAATCATGAAACCAAACTTTGATCTTGAAGTGGAGGCATGTGCAGAATATGAACCTGAGGTTAGCAGTCAGGTTGCTTCCAATGTATCTATTCAAGAAACCTCTATAGGTCCGTGTAGTGATAGCCTCACCAACATTTCCAACATCACAAATCCCATAGGGATTCATCCTAATTCAGATGCTATTTCACTTGACTTAAGTCTCAACTTCAAGAATAGTGAGCCAGCGGGAAGAGATTCAATAGGATTCTCATTCTCAAGCACTAGTGAGAGCAGCAATGAACCTGCCTCTCAAACTACAGCAGCAACCATTCCACGAGTCTTCTCTTGCAATTACTGCCAGCGCAAGTTTTTCAGTTCTCAGGCTCTTGGTGGACACCAGAATGCACACAAGAGAGAAAGGATATTAGCAAAAAGGGCTATGAGAATGGGATTTTTCTCTGAAAGGTATGCCAATCTAGCATCTCTCCCTCTGCATGGTTCTTTCAGGTCCTTGGGAATAAAGGCGCACTCCTCACTGCACCATGGTTTCTTACTGAGGCCTCCCGAGATAAAGAACAATGCAAGATTTGATCAAGGGTATCTTGGCCACCCGATATTCTCGGATGATGATGAGTCAGATTTGTTGTGGCCTGGTAGTTTTCGTCAAGTTGCCAAGGCGGGTGATAATCATCAGAATTTCATAGTGACTGGAAGTTCTAATATGAGTTTTACTGAGGTGAATCCACCTGTAGACATAGAGAACTCAACACCAGATTTGACTTTGAAACTTTAAAGGAGGTTATTTGGTATAGTTCTGGCCTCGAGATGTCTGCTTTATTGTGATGTTATTTTACAGTAAGACATGCATGCAAGGGGCCATGATTGCCAGATTGATTCCTATAGTCAGTTGGGTTTCCTTTTACTTTCATTTTCAGTTTTCTCCCTTAGGAATCTTGCTTTGTTATTTTGTTTTTTATGTTTCTCATTGTATAAGAGCTCTGGGAGGACAATTTTGGAGCTTCTGTGCTTGTTATATAAATCATATTTTCCCTTCACTGTAATTATTGAGCTTCTATGCTTTCTGTCTTTTGTTTCTATTCTGGATTATATTGACAATTAAACTCATCTTGTTAGACTAGTATTTAGCTCCTTTGGTTAGGAATAAAAGTCATGAAAGTTGCTATGATTTTATTGTTGTGAATAAATTTGATACGAGTTCTTAATTATGGATATTTTGCTGCAAACATCTTCGAGATGGTCAAGGCTACTTGCATTGACTATTGAAATCCACTCTTCCACGTGGTAGCATTGGTATGTTTGGCTTATGATAATTTATTACCAAACCAAGAAACGTCAAATAGCCGTGTCGCAACGTGGCTGGTAACGACAGGACGTAATAAAAAGAAATAGAGAAAGCATTTTCCAAAAAAGGAAAATTAGAGAGGAGTCATTACCAACGTTTATTTAAGGAAAATGTTGGAAAAACCAAGAAAGATAAGGAATGGTCTATAATTTGAGAGAAAAACAGTTCGAGAGTCTTTTACGCACGATGAAGATGTTAGCATCACACACTTCTGTTATAAAGACGATAACCTTTAACCGAATGTGCTAAAAATAAAGTGACATTGTATTTTTGTTTTGCTTTTGTTTGTTTTATTTTTGTTTATTTAGAAAAAGAAATCAAATTTTTATTTTTAGAAAATAGAGGATTTTATATTTTTTTAGTTTTTTAGGTCGATAAGGGGTTTGCCCTTGCTCCTACGTATCCCCAAGTGCAATGAGGAAATTAGTCTTACGTAGTTTTTTGGTAGGAAATAGCTTGTGTGTTGGGTTGATTTTATCTTTTTCAAAAGATTTGTTTTAATTGCGTGAAAAAAGAGTCGTTAAAGCGTTGGACCTTGAAATGACGTTGAATTTTAAGAAAAAGAAAAAGAATCGCTTAAGGCATTGGACCTTGAAGCGATGTTGAGTAATGTGTAATTTTTTTGGAGATAAAAGAGAACCGAGTGATCATTTATTTGAGTATTTTTTTTAGTTTTTTTTAGAAAATATTTTGAATTTACGGTAAACTCTGTGAAGTCAAGCAAGTCGGAGACCCAACTTGACATTTCACAAAATTTATCCACATGTTATTGAAACACCTCCAAACAAGTTGAGACCCAACATAGAGTGTCGAGACGTAAGCGTGTACTAAAGAATACTAAAGTGAACTTGCAAAAATAAATGAATAATTCACATAACATTACATAATCATATAAATCAAATGGGAGTAGAAAGTGATAGAATAGAAGCGGGGAGTACACTTAATAATTAAGGGTGCATGCATGAAGAAAAGGAAATGCAACTAGCAGTGCTTATTTCATTTCCAAATGGGCCAGGCCCAAAAGGTAAGAGGTATAGGTATGAAAATGGGTTGTGTAAACAGTAGTAATTAATTTGTTCAAAATGGCCCAAGCCCAAGAAGTAAGGGGTGTATGTTTGAAAAGTAAGGCTATAAACAATAGCAATTATTTTGTTGGGCCTAGATATGAAAATGGAGGGTGCAAATAGTAGAAATAAAGTTTTCTTTTTTGGGACTAGGGTTGTAGCCGGATTAGAGTGACCCGACCCAACCCAAAAATAGCAACAGGGTTAGAAAACTCTTGTTGCCACAACAGCCAAAACGGCGCGAGAAAGGGCAATGAGTCTCCACGGAAGAGGGACGGCCCCTTGACGCCACCAGCGCGGGGGGAAGACGACGGTAGTGGCGGTGCGTTAGTGGCAAAAATTAACAAAAAAAAAAAAAGAGGAGAAGGAGGGAAGGAAGAAAGGAACTTCTTTGCACCACCTCTAGTCCAAACGACAAGGTTGGAGGTGGCTTTCAGGGCTCTTGTTGGCGGCAAAAGTGCTCGCCGGAGAGATTAAATGAAAGAAATAACCCAAAAAACAAAAAAAAAAACGAAGAAGAAGAAGAAGAAGAAGAAGAAGAAGAAGAAGAAGAAGAAGAAGAAGACGATGAAAGGGAAGGAGAAGAGAGAAGGAAAAGAGAGAGGAAGAGAGGAAATGGAGAATAAGAATACCTGAGAGACCCCTCTTTCTCCTCTAACCGTCCTGCCAAATGGCGGTACCTGATTGGTTTGTTTTCTTGATCCGTGTCTTGTCTGTGTACTTAATGCACAAACTCTCTTCCTCTATACCTTTTTACTGTTGCTTATGACGTAATGGGTTCTCAAAGAGTTCATGAGATCTCTTTGGAGCCATTTTTAAAAAAAAATATGTTAATTTTTAATTACTGTTATAATTATTATTATTATTATTTTTTAATTATTTGAATCCTGAAATGAGGGTATGATAAGTCCAAATAGTAAATAGAAAAGAGAATGCTTAATAATAACTACAAATATTTCAATAACCTTCGGATAGTATTGGAAATTGGTTCATTTGTCACGTTTGCCTCCAACATGTAATAACTTGGATTTTCTGTCCCATTTTCTTGCTTACCTTGGGCAGGTCGTACCACAAAAGTTATTGAATGAAGGAGAATGAAAAAAGGATGAAAGAAAATGATTCTCATTAATTTACTAACTGATATGAACAATAGATCTTATTAGTTAATATACACATTTACAAGTAACTTGTGTACATATTGAACTAACTAGAATGACAGTTATAACTAATTTCAACTAAGTACATTAACGGTAATTCTCTCCCTCGAGATGGGAGCAAGATATTCTGAATGCCTACTTTTGTTAATAACGGTTAGAATGAGAATTTTGGCAGAAGCTTTGTGGGAGCGTCAGACACTTGGTGACGAGTAGAGACATGAACTAAGCGAATGGTTCCATGAACCATCATGGCTTTCAGAAACCAAATGACAATCAAGTTCTATATGCTTGGTTCGTTCATGAAAGAGGGAATTTGTTGTGATGTAAATCACAGCTTAATTATCACAAAACACAAAAGGTTTTGGTGGAATACCAAAGTCGGCAAGCAGATAAGACGACCATGTCAATTCACTAGCAACAGTGGCTAAAGACTTATACTCAGCATCAACTGAGGATCTACTTCTGGTGTTGTGCTTTTTGGACTTTCTAGAAACTAGAGAATCCTAAATGAAGACACAAAAACCGGTTGTGGATTTCATAGTATCAGGGCAAGCTGCCCAATCAAAATCAGCATATATAAGCCTGTAAATGAATACTAGACTTAGAAGAAAATAGCATTCCCTGACAAGGAGTGCTTTTGGTGAGTAGTGCAAGGTTGAGACAAATTGACTCAGTTTATGCACAACATAGCTGATGTCTGGTCTTGATATTCTCAGGTTAAGTAAGTAATCTGTGATTAAGGTGTCTATACATGCCATGATCAGACAGAAGCTCACAATCAGATTGTCTTAATAAGGTGTCTACATCCAAGAAAATCAGTTTCTTCAAGTAAAGAGAGGGCATATTTCATTTGAGAAGAAAATGCCTTCGGTCGATCGAGCTATTTCATTCCCCAAATAGTATTTCAATTGTCCAAGATTTTTATGCTTAAGTGAAACTTAAGAAATGAACTTGAGGTCCATGATATGTTGCTGATTTGAACTTGCAATGATAATATAATTGACATATACCAATAGTGCCAAGAAAGAATAACTAGTGCCTTTTGTGAATAAGGAGGAATCACTCCTTGATTGGTTGAAACCATGCTGCCGCAAAGCTGTTGCAAATTTTGTGAACCATTGTCTTGAACCGCGGGAGTGCGATCTATGTGGTCAAGAAGATCTTCTAGGTGCAGTTGGTGAGTTGGATGGAGATGGATTTTATGTATCAGGTAAGGTGTCTGAGTTATGATCTGGTTAAGGATTTGAAGCAGGATTTTGTGATAGGGAATTTGGTGAAGGGGAGGAAAATCAAGGGTGATCTGGTAAGGGGCATGGAACATCAAGGTCGGGAAACGGATCAATTGAGGTTGGTCTGATGGGATTTGTTTGAAAGGAAAAATGTCCTCATGGAAGCAAAACATCTCTGGAGATAAAATGGTTTTCTTTTCAATATCATATAATTCGTAGCCTTTGTAACTCATGGGGTATCCAAGAAAAATAACAGCAGTAGCTCTTGTAGGAATTTTGTGTCTTTGGTGGAAATGTGGATGAATAGCATAAACATCCAAACACTCTAAAGGCAGTGTACTCTAGTTACTTTTGTATATTTAGATTGTTTTCAAAAAAATAATAATAGAATCAAATATGATTTAAAAAAAAAGATTAAAGATTCTCATGTTACATGAGATAAATTTTTCTTCTATATATCAAAACTACTTAATTTTGGATTAAATTTTTTTGCTTCTTTTTAATAAAAAAACATAAAACAGATATTTATCTCAAGCACGTCTATCTTGTTGTTGCTAAATAAAAGATAATGTTATTTGATTTTAGGAAATATTATTGATAAAATTTGAATATAAAATCAGAAACTAACTTATCCTTAACAACAAAATAACAATTTTGACTTATTCAAATTAAAATTACTTTGAGAAGTATCTATTTTGATTGTGTTTTTTTATTAAAAAGAAAAAAATTAACCCAAAACTACTTAATTTTGGTGTATAGAAGAAAAATTTATCTCATGTAACATGAAAAACTTTAATTCCTTAAAAAAATAATGATAAAATTCAAGTAAATAGGAGTAGTTTATGTTTCTATCAAAATTAATTCTACAAAAATCAATTTTATAAAAGTTATTTCATTCAAAATTAATTTTGTTACTACTAATCCAAACACACATTAAGTTATTAAGTTATTAAGTCAGTTACACTTAATACAAACATCAAAAATAAAAATGTCTAAGAAATTCAGTAACGCTTTCCACTGGAGTTAGGATTGTGACCGTGGATCTGGACAAGCTAATTAAAAAGATCAATTTGATCTATTTCCTAATTAAGATGAAACACTCATACGTGTAAAGTTTAGGAGACCTGGGTTTAGTATTTGTCTACTTAATTATTGTATTCATGAGATTTATTAATAATTAACTCCTACTCGGAAGGATTACTGTTCTAGATTTTATTTTTTCTTAACAAAATTTCATGCAGATTATTCTCTTAAACATTAGCAACTAATTAAAAGGGGTAAACTTTAAAAAACAAAATAAAGAGAAGAGGAGAGAACTGAGAACAAACTAGTTCAAAAAAAAAAAAAAAAGGAATTAAACTTTTCTATTCCTCCCGGCCCCTAGTTTCAATATCCCTCCCTCATTGCTCTTCTCCATTTTGCAGCTGCATCTCACCTGTTTGTTCATAAAGCCTTGTTAATTGCTACATCTTAATTTCCCTCCTTCTCATCCTCACAAATAAATAAAAACAAAATAAAATATAAACAAAACTGTTCATGAACTCAAAACACTTCCCGAAAGCTAGCACGTAGAACTACGCACGGAGGGTCTTTCCTTTCTCTCCTAGACACCAATTTATATTTATCTAAATAATTACCTCTACATTTCATAAAAGATGATGAAGTTGTCACCATGGTTTATAAATAAATTGCAAAATAAAAAGAAATTAAACAAGGGAACCAATTATCAAAGTTATTAGCTAGGCTTGTTCTTTGCCATCCCAATCTGGTCTTCCTAATGTGAATTCCAAGCTTGGGTTCTTGCACTTCAAATTAGAACCTGGCATGTTGCTCTTGAGTTGGGTTGAATCACACTCCTGTAAGTTTATTTGTTACTATTGTTCTAACATCATATATATGCATTAAAACTAAAATAATTAATGACTTTACAAACAAATATTATCTCTGAATACCTGAATTTGATGCCCTCCAGATATTGTTTGTGAATGGAGGATAGGTGATCTGAGACCATCTATGTCGTTAGAACTAGGTCTTAGCCGTGACTCCCCACAACTGTTATCAGTTTCATGAAATTCAGAAGTCACCAAAAAGAACAACAAAAATGCGTTACATATAAAATAGTATGGTAGAAAATGGTGGAAATAAATATATATAAGGTTATATATCTAGAGTATAGACTTCATATATTTTACACATACTTTACCAATATTTTTTATATCTTTGATCTTTATATTTTACCAGTTCACATCTTTCTGTTTTTTTAGTGATCATCAATAGTATATCGTCAGCTCATGACTATGTTCGTACACACAATATGTCCGAAATAATTTGCAATAGCTTAAGAATTTTCTACTGTTCTATATACACTTGTAGCTAGCAAGCACATGAGCCATCCAACTTAAAACGATATTCAAACGGAGGAAAATATGTTTTAATGATTCTATTTCTATATTCTCACTACAGCAATTAAACTTATACTACCAACAAAAAAGCACTTTAACTAATTAGATGTTTACCTTTAACTAAGGAGCCAACTACAATAAACATCTTCAATCTAAAATGTTATGTTTGAAGAGATGATCTTTAATATCCTTCTTTAGATATAACACAGAGGGATATTAATAAGCCCAAGAAATGCTGCATATATATATATATATAGTTTTGTTGCTGCTACGTACTACTGATTTTGTATATCAAGTTTTTTATGTGCTACTAGGCCAGTATTTTTTTCTGAAAAAAATTGATTCATGACTTGACACTATTCAATCACACTTGCTAGCTTCCACATTATTTCAATAATAGAGGCTATGTTTTCCGGGTTTTCAGCTTTTAAAAAGTACAGGCTCTATGTGAAAGCTAAGTTGGGTTGCAGTTGTACCAAAACATGGCATTTTGAATACTAATTTATTTACCTTAAAAGGAATTCTTGCTTTTGTGTTGACTCAAATATGCAATAAATCTATGTGAAAATAGGAACTGTTAGGCTAAAGTCCGGACAAATTTAGAGATATATAGACACTAATAAGCTACAGCTCTTGAACAGTGAAAATGTGGCTTTTTTGTTATTTTGGAGCGGTTATGGTATATAACAGGCACAGCATAAAGGTACATTTCTTATGTTGCACAACTTGCACTTGTTATTCATGTTAAATAGTGTTACTTGAAAAAGTCAAAAATCACATACGTACCAGAAATTTGCATACTATCTATGTAATCTCAGGTAAAAGAAACTCTGGATCCTATGTTTTTCAAAGCTTCATTATCATACAAGAGAGTCAACTTATCGCCCTGAGGATTAATGTGTATATATCTTGAGCATTCACTTTAACTTCCTTTTTCATTTTTTTTAAAAATTAGATACTTCTGTATTTTTTTTATGATCAATGATTCAAGTTAATATATGTTTTTACTCGAAAGACAGTATTTAATTAATATATCATAAATTTGCGTAATAACTAATTAACTATATATATATATATATTCTCAGGTAAAAGAAATTTTGGATCCTATGTTTTTCAAAAGCTTCATTATCATGCAAGAGAGTCAACTTATCGCCTTGAAGTTTAATGTATATCTTGAGCATTCAATTTTGCTTCCTTTTTAAAAATTGTTACTTTAGATACATGTGTACTTGTATAATCAATGATTCAAGTTTTATAATTATGTTTTAAAGAAATCTCTATAGAGTTTCCTCTAGTTTTTATAAATTTTTAAGGTTATATGTATAGTAAGAATTTTGCTAACTACTGCTTTGACAATACGGGTTAAAAAATAAAATGTATGTATTTACTAGAAAGTCAGGTATATTTAATTAATATATTAGAAATTTAAAAATATATTTCTTAACAATATAATTCTTGCAAGTTGTTCCATATGGTGCTTTATGGTTCACAAAATATCTTCAAGAATAAAAACAAAGAGTCTCTTGCTTAAGACATGTACGTATGACAAGATTCAACAGTCAAAGACCCTCTATAAAATATTTATTCTATTTTCTTTCTGACTTCCTCTCCCAGGACCCCCAACAGGAATCTCTTAGCTAGGCACCATGGTGGGGCCTCTCCTAACATGGTCTAGTAAAAAAATAAAAAACAAAGCAACACCATTTTAAGCTAAAACACCTGAAGTATAGAATATGCTTATTTCCTCCATGACCAATATATAATGTGATTTCAATATACAGATTGTTAATAAGAATATTTAATTTGAAGTTAATGGCACTCAAAAGGAAGAAAATTATTATTTGGGCTTTATTTGATCTCCGGTGGTGGAGAATAAGGATTCCATAATACATATATAACACTTGGGTATGTTCAAATAAGCAGCATAAATGGTAGCTAGTAGCAGGACTTATTAATAAGCACATATAACTAATATATAGATCAAATTGTTCTCCAAAGGAGAAAAGATAAAGTGCATGGGTGCTTTGCTTTTATCCTAATTATCGTTTGATTATGTCCTGAAGCTTTCCTTTATTATATACCCACATATGATAGCTTCAATATACATCTCAGGCGAAAAAGAATTCGGTGAGGTACAAAAGATATATAAAAGAAAGAAAACAACCAAACACAAGCAAAGAAAAAGCTGACACAAGAACCCTTTTTATTCTTCATAAAAAAAGAATCCGGTGGACGTGGGTTTGCATTGCATTTATATCCATCAGATTCCATGCAAAGGCAAAAGCAAATAAAGCATAATCACAAACATGTACGTCCAAACAGGTTGCACACCACACAGAGATATATACATAAACATAAATTAATTTATGGTCTCAAACAATATAAAAGTGGAAATTGGTAAGGGTAGTACCTTGAAGAATTACTCCATAGAGTAGTGGTGGTGGAAGAGTAGTCCATGTTTTGTTGTGCCGCCCACTCCGGCCGCCCTCTATGGTTGGGGAATTGCCGGAGACCACCACGATCGGCGGTGCTAACCATCGGAGACAAATCATCCTCTCCAGACCCATCTGAATGACCTGCCAATATTAAGTTCAAACTTTTAAAATTTCATATATGCATGCATGCATCTTAATACTACATATAATTTATTTTGGACTAATGTGGAGTCTTGTTCAACATATCTGATAAAATCCCTTTTTAAAGGGTTAGTGTGTAAAAGTACGAGAGGAGAAAGAAGAAAGGAATAGGTAGCGGTAAAAGTAAAAAGGAGTAGTAAAAAAAATTGTAGGGTCTTAAAAGACGAACAAGGAGTGACATTATTTCCATTATATGAAAAAACCTATATTAATTTGTGCATGCTTAAGAAAAAGATAAGGCTGCTAAAAACAGAAAAAAATAGTTGAAGATTAAGCAATACGAATTACCTGAAGATGCCGCAGGCTTGTCAGTGGTTTTAACAGTTCGATACATCTGGTAACAAGCCATAAACAAAAACAAGGCATTATATTAAAAGGCTTTTCCATGCTTGGAAGAAAAGCCATTAATTAGCGTGCGTGACTGCGTGAGATTGTATATATAGTAGTATATAATAAAAAAAACCAAATTTTTTATTACAGAAAATTAAAGAATATATAAAATCATTTCCCATTTAGATCCCTTTTTCATATTCTCTCTCTCTCTTCTGGGATTTGTCTGGCTGGGTTTAACCTCATTAATCACGAGGTTGATGTTTGATGAGGTTGTAATGAGAAGGGTGTATTATTGGAAAATGATGATCTTTGTCTGTTCTCTCTCTTTCAAAGCAGAAACTGTTTTCTGTCTGGTCTTCTCAGACGTTAAAGGCTCCCTACTCAGCTGACTGAAGACTTTAAATTCATTCATCCATACTACTCCCACATTCACTGCTTTCAGCATCGGTTACCGTGCCAGTAGGATAGATAGACAACAAACACCGCCCCCCACAGAGAGAGAGAATACGAAACAGAAACAATTAAGAGATATTGAAAACTATAGTACCTGCAAATGGCTCTTCACATGAGCTAGTGTTAGATCCTTCACATCCATGAGCTCAAGAACTGATTTTGGAGTAGCTCCTAAATTCACCATATCCAAATATATACATTAGATAGTTAAAAACCTAAAATTTAAAGGAAAAAAAAAACACTAGTACACAATCTCAATTCAATAATAAAGCAAAGAAGAAGAAAACATGTAGAAAATTAAAATTAATATAAAGTCAACTTTAAAAAAAATTAAAAAAAATGAGAGGGGATTAAAGGAAACATGAGCAACAACAAATCTTTATCTCATCAGATTTGGTCAATTATATGAATCACACGAAGTCATACAGGACGATTAAGAAATAAAGGGAATATTGAAAGAGAGAATATTTGTGAAAAATTAAAAGGGGAGAAAATTAATGAAAGAAATGTAATGTTTACTTTCATGGCCACCAAGAAGTTCAACCGCATGAACAAATCTCGCATGGAGGGTGCTTGTCCACCTCATTCTGGGTGCTCTCATGCTCCTCTTGTTGGGAAGCTTCTGCAGAAACCTTGATCTCATGAACCCAGAAGAGGCTTCTGAAGGGCCGACCCCATATTGGTGCAATGGATGATGAGATTTGAAAGCATCACCGGAGAATCCATTAAACCTTGTGGCCGTGGCAGCCCTACACGCCGCCATAGTGGAGCCATTGTTCAAGAGGGACATGGGATCCACAAAGTAAGGTGAAGGAGAAGGAGTAGCTGTGGAGGAAGAGAGAGAGGGATAAGAAGGCATGTTGTGATGATTATATAAGCACATCTTGTGATGATGGTGGTGATCCTTGTTGTTGTTGTCTCTAGCATGGTCCATGGTCGCCACAAAAGGGAATGAACGGTTGTGATACACAGGAATCCCCTTGATTGGCCTCGAGGTGTCTGATGATGACACATCAAGCAATGAAACTCCATAGTTTATGTGATTCAAGGAAGTAGTACTGGTAGTACTTGTAACAACACTTGTTGTATTAACACTAGTACTAGTGTTGTTATTGTTGTTGTTGTGGTGGTGAAGATGATGGAAATGGTTTTGGCTTTGATAATAAGGGTTGTGTGGTGTTGGTGTTGGTATTTCAGAAGTGAAATTTCTTCCAAGAGAGAGTTCTGTGTGGGCTTGTTGAGACACAGTAGTAGTTCTTGAAGGGAAATTACTTTCATGGGGTTGATAATTGGAATTCAAGGAAGAGGAGATGGTTGGGGGGCTTATGTGAAGAGAAAGATCAGGAGCAGTGCTGGTTGAGGTGGGCTCAATGAAAATCCCCTCCAAGGTCATCTTCTTTATGGGATATGGCTTGATGCACACAAAATATATACTATGAAACAGCTTTTCTTTTCTTTTTTTCCTTTATTAAAATGATATCAGATTTTGATACTACTCAGGAGAGACAAGACACAGGCTAATTAAAAGTGCAATATTCACAACCTGATGATGAGGAGAGTAGTACTACTGTGTAACTGTAACATGACAATCCCTTTGTTATATTCACCAGCTCCTTCTCTTTTCCTTTATGTTTTCTTGATCTTTCTCCCAAGAAAAGAATCTGGAAAGCTAACTCAAAGGCCAACCTATTGAAAACTTAAGGAGAATTGAAGAAGCTTAAAGGAAGGGAAGGAAGGAGCGGTGAAAGAGAGAGAGAGAGAGAGAGAGAGAGAGAGAGAGAGAGAGAAATTAAGCTAATTAAGAAGCAAAAGGAGCTAACTAGGTAGCAGTGAGTCTTTGAAATTTTTGCAAACAAACATGCTCATGCTCATCAAGAGATTGTGAATAATGTGGTGAGAGGTAAGAGAGAGACAGATAGAGATAGAGATTGTTGTTGTTAAGAGTGAGGTAGAAGGGAATATGGAATTTTAAAAAGGGAATAATTAAATTAAACAAAAATTAGAAGAAGAAAAAAAATCCAGAGAGGTATGGGAAGGAGAACAGGTGGATTTGGGTTTTGTTTTCCTCGAGAGTATATCTCGGAAAATGACAGTAGAAGAAGAAGGGGAAGGAAGAAGATACTACAACACAAGCTCTTTCTCTTTCTCTTTCTTCTCTCTCTTTAGTCAAAACTCAAAACCCACAAAACAGTACCAAAAAATAGGGTCACTTTGGATTTCCCTTCCGCGGAGTCGACGGGGATAAAAAAACTACTGATTAGACAGAGAAAGACACCCTCATGTCATGGTGATTCCTTTTCCCCCACTCTCTTCGCTGCTCTTCTCTTTCTTCATTATTTCATTAATATATAAAAAAAAACAATGTTGAAAATCTTTAGAATATTAATTAAATAATTAAAAATTAATTATTAGAATATATATAAAATTATATTATTCATAATTTTTTAACACTTTTTTATGATCTTTTCAATAATTCTCTTTTTATTTTTGTTCTTGAATCAACTTACTATGGACACTAATTAATAAGACCATTAAAAAAATATTTTTTTATTTGTTATTATTCCCTGAAGTAAATAAATCAGCAGTGTCTCATTTTCGTGCTTAAATAGGAATGCATAGCTATAGGACAATACTTTTCTTTCCTACAATTTTATATTTCTCATCACGGTGTATTGGATTGGAATTTTGTAATGTTCCATGCATGTACTAAAATAAAATAAAACAACAATAAAACACTCACACACAAACAAAAACATCTGATTGACTTATCAAATAGTCTGAAAAACACACGCAGTTTTTTCGTTGGCTTCTTCATTGATTTTTATTTCTGTTCCATGTAAACTAAAATTTTAAAACTATCTAAAAGATAAATTCATGTTCCAAATATATTCCTTTATTTATTGTCTTAATTTCTTGAAAAACTAATAAATAATTAAAGAGTTTTGTTCTATATTCTTATATTTCTAATAATTTTCTTGATATTAAATAAAGAAGTAGTAATAACTACCAAAAAATGATGAAGTAATATATTTCATATTTAAGAAATCAATAAATAGCATGTTCTTCCTTACAAAAATAGCATTTTCTTATTAAAAAAAATTATGTTAGAAATATATATTTCTTATTATTTTTTTGAACCATTACTCCAAGATTGGTAAGGAAAAACGAATTTTAATATGGATAAGATACTCTCTTTGTTTAAGGAATTAAAATTATTTAAAATTAAATCCGGGTTTGACACTATGCCCACTTTATATTAGAATTATTGAAAATCCTTTAGCATTGACCACAGTTGAAGATGTGCTAGGGTTTCCAAAACCCTAGGCTAAATCGAAGATAATCGTAATTTATCTGTCATAAAAAATATGCAATCCATGACTCTTATATCGGGAACTAACCCCTTTATTTAATTGCTGTCACCGTAGATGACAAACAATGCTCTAAGCTTGCTTTTGGAGGTCTCGGCTTTTTAATCAAGCAATTATTAATGAAGGTTTATAGTTAGTGTCCCAGTGCCACCAACTCCAATGTTACCAAAGGAAAACACTAATTCAGAGGCACTGTTTGCGGGATTCATTAAATGCTCAAATTGGGTAGAGTGAAGTTCATTAATTTTCTTTATTTCTTGGAGGATTTTTTTTAATAAATTCGAGTACGTATATTTTAGTTTAATAATTTTTAAAATAAGAAATCAATTTGGGTACAATGGAGTTCATTCATTTTCTTTATTTATTTTATTAATATTTCTAATATAATTTTTTTAATTTAAAATAAAATAGTTTTTCTTCCCTCTCCAAAACTCCTAATTTAATAACCTTGTTTTCTTCCCCGCCAACGCTTCCAACCGTTCTCTTACATTTCTCTGTCATCTTTTTGACGCGTTGTGGTTATAAATGGTCTTTACTCAACATGTACAGAAAAGTAGTTAAATAACATTTCATTCGTATTGTTCATTGTATAATGGCAAATATTAAATAGTAACCAGTTTTACAGAGCATGATCATATAGTTACATAAGACCTTGAATAAGACTTTCTGTCTTCTCCATGCATGCTCAGGAATTTTCTGGAAGATTAAGAAATGATGGTATTTCATAAATAAGTTTACTCTCTTATTTTATTTTTTTAATTTAATCGTGTACTTTCAGCTTAGCATAGCCAAAATAAATGGCTATTTTTAGAGGAAGTGGTATTAGGATCAACATTTCTGCTTGGAAGTGCATAACTCGTTTCGTTTTAAAATAAATGTAGTTTAAGATTTTGTACAAAGATTACGAACGTCATTGAACATAGTTAATTTTAGAAAAATATGTATTTAATTTTTAAAATAAAGTTAGTAAAGTTTGAACTTATGACCAAATTCAAGTCAAAGAACAAAAAGTAAATTTGATCATATAAATTAATGTTATTTATTTAAGTATATTATTATTTTATTCTGTTTGCGTTTGACAAGAAAAGACAAGAACAAACTTCAAAATAATTAATGTTTTTAATTTTATAAAATAATCAATAACTTGAAATAAACTAAACGTCAATGATTAATTAAATTCCTGTTCCTATTGCTTGTAAGCATAATTAAATAACTTTAGCTTTAAAATTATAAAAATAATCTTTTAGTTTCTAACTTAATTTATAAAATATAATTTATTTTAGTCTTATTAAAATGAGGCCGGGGGGGATGAAGTGAAAAGATGAATAGATGACCTTTTGCAATAAGAACAAAAAGAAGAGGATTTTGTATAGTTAAGAATTTAAATGATACACGTTGATAAATAATGCATCTATTTGATTATTAGTACAATATTAACATATTATAATATATATATATATATATATATATATATATATATATATATCTTCTCTAACACACCAATATATTATTGACAGCATTGTGAACCATGAGCCACCATCTTTTGAATGAATGATGATCAATTATAAAAACACTCACTTTGGTCATATGATTGCTAGCAACATGTAACATAGTAACACCCACGACCTTGCTTCTTATTTTTAGAGATGTATATTGCTATATCTTGTTTCTAGCTAGCTCCATGGATAGTTTCAAGCGATGGAGGATGACTTTGTTGAGTCAACGACCTTGCATTCAACTCCATCGTTTTCAATTTACAACAACTCAATCATACTAAGAAATTCCACTGTAGAATTTGAAACACATAACCCTCAAGCCACAAAATCATTTTAGATTCCAACCAACAAACCACCGCACACCACCATCAACATGACCACTGTGCCCTCTATGAACCACGATCCACCATCGTCCCCGAACTGTTGTCTACATGACAGCACCGTGCCATCCACCACCATAATTCACGCAATGTCGTTAGACCCACGATGACTCTGCCATAGCGTGGTTGTGGGTTAGAAAAGATAAAAGTCATTTTAATCTATTCATTTTACTAGTCTAACAAATGGATAAATTATTAAAAAAGTAGGCATTGACGAGGTTGTGGCTTCTGTGTAGAAAACGACGTCAATCTCGATCTTCAACCGCTTCCTCCGACAATGTCGGAGTTTCTTCTCCCATCAAGGTTCGATCAGCTTCACACTTCGACATCAAAAGCCATCGTGCTGTAATACTTGCTGACGATTGGAACTATGAATGGATTGCAATTGAAGAGGGCAGGGAAGCCATGGAAGGATCTTGCTAGAAGTCACAAAAAAGACTATAAAGTGACTACGATAAATGAATACCAAAAGAGAGAGAAATTAGTTTTTAATTTTTTAAAATACAGATTAGTAAAATTACTGTAATATGCTTAAATAAATTTATTAAAACAATAGAAATTATTGAGTTTTTTTTTTTCATAAAATTTTGGTGTTGGTTGATAATGTACTTATATTAAAAAAGAGTGTGTATGTGCTAACAATTCCCATATATATATATATATATTAACATCTATCCTATTCACAATATAATTGGATATTTTCTAAATTAGCTAACGCTATCTTATACTATATCAAATATTAAAAATATTAAATTGATAACTAGATCAAACTTGAGTTCCAATAATAACTTTGGTGATCAACTAGTGTAATGTCATAATCACATTCATAATTTTAGTATGTTATCTCCAGTAGTTAAATATTGAAATTCTCAACTTAAAAAGGTCAATGTTTGAAATTTCAACAAGAGTAGCTGGTGAAAATTTATCAGAAGGGGACATGTTACCTTTCCTTCGTACATCAATTATGGAAAGACTTAAGTAGATGCAGTTTTGTCAAAATTCTACTATGTTGTTAAAATTTTTCCTATTGTCAAAGCAGATATTAAATGTAGCAGAAAAGAAAAAAAATATATTTTTGATGTAATAGTCAAACTATGCTAAGGGTGGTATTCATGAACATTTTCTATATTCATTATTATTAGAAAATATATTTTTAACATCAATTATTTTGAACTTTTAACATTAGTTTTTAACTGATGTTAAAATTATCAATGTTAAAAGTATCGATGTTAATATTAATTTTCATAAAATAGATGTAAATATATACTACATAACATTAGTTTTTAAGAAAAATTGATGTTGTATAATAAACAATAGACCAAAAAATGTAAACATGCAAAAAATAACATTGATTTTTCTAAAAATTGATATTGACGTATGCACCAAAACATCGATTTTTTTTAAAATCAATGTTGTTTTTTGTCAAAAAAAATAATATTCTGTCTGTTTTTTTAATATTACCCAAATCCATAAATTAAAAAATAGATCAATATAGGATGTTTCACAATATAATGTTTATATTATTATTAAATAATTGCTTTAATTATAAGAAATAGTTAAAGAAAATAATAATGTCTATACATAAAATCATATATATGGGTGTTCGCGGATCGATTCAAATCGATTTTGACCAAAATTAGGACTCAACCCAATCAAATTTGATCGGTTCAGTTCGGTTCGATTTTCAGAATTTTTTTTTAAACCCAACCCAACCCAACCCGCTCATGAATAGTTCAATTCGGGCCAACTGGTTATCCATTTAAATTTTTTTTCTTAGAATTACTATTTTTTATCATATATCTTTCAAATATCAAATACAATTAACAAAATATTATCAAATGTATGAAAATAGTAAAAATAATTCATTTAATACCATCAACATAATATTCTAAAATAGACTTATAACATAAATTAAAACAAAATATTCTTGAACAAGATTTACTATAATAGTCCGAATCAAAACTATTTCTTACAAATTAATTTCTTGCAATAAGCTTTGCTATAACCAAAAATTCGAGTCTAACACTCAACAATGAAGGTTATTTCTTTTCTTCCCATCCTTGTTTCCATCAAATCCCAATGAATACAAACCAGAAAAATCATGAGAAGTTAAAGAGTATCGAAAAAGGAATAGAAAGCGCAGAGGAAAACCTGATGTTTGATCGATCTGATGAGATGATGTGAGATGAGATGAAATGAGAGAGAACAGAGAAGAACTGGTGCAGAACCGCAAAGAAGAAGATGAGATATGAGAGAACAAAAGTAGCTGAAACGCAAAGAAGGAGATGAGATGAGACAGAACACAGAAACGCAAATGGAAAAGAAACCTAAACTCGTGACATTTATAGTATCACACCTTCACAACAAAGATGAGATGAGATGATTATGGACTGACCCTTCATTTGGCTCAGACATTTATAGTACCAACCTTTTTTTATTGTCAAAATAATTTTTTTGTTTTTAAATTTTAATATATATATATATATATATATATATATATAAATAATAAAATTATTATTTTTATTACGAGTTCACAGATCGGGTCAATAGGTTGAAGAATCTATAAATCTAAACCCGTAACCCAACTGGTACATGAACGATTTTGATCGGTTCAGTTTGATTTTGACCCAAATACATAAATGATTTAACCCAAACTGTTCGGATCAATTCAGATCGATTTGGATACATTGGTGACCCATACCCGTGAACACCCCTAATCATATACTATAACTGAATTTAATTAAACATAATTGTAAAATTTTAAAATTCTTTAAACACCTAGTGTTTCATTTTTAATTCTGAGATAACATTTTGCCCACTAAATGTGAATTTTCTTTATTCTTTCTGGTTCCATTGGTCTTGGATCAGCAAAATACTGCATGATATAATAAGACATAACTTAACCAATAAAAATAATAACAAGTATAACAAATGAAATTAGTTTCGAAGTAAACGATTATCATTTTCCAATTATCCTTGAAACCTCCAAGAACTATCGTTGACATCAAATGCATCACATAATAGTTGTACAATAAATTCAATAAGATATTAAAAGTTAATCGAAAATTAGTGTACACAGTAATAAAATGTAATTTTTAAGACATCAACAATTGTTTAAATTGCTTACTTTAACTTGAATCCATTTAGTAGTAGCCTTAGATTTATTTCCTTGAATATCATTGAATCTCTTCAAAACATTGGTTAAGAGAAACATGAATGCATATTGTACAATTAAAATATTGATGTCTTACAAATGATAAAATAAATGACTTAAAATTACATTGACTTGTTAATAATTTCTTTCAAGTAGTTGTCGACTTATTGTGCAAGGAACAAAACCAGATGACAACATTGTGCTTAAGACATATAACGATCAATTGTCAATGTGCACTACATTGGAGAATATTAAGTTATTATAAGGAATACATTATTTAAATTGATTTGTTCAGTTTTACTTACTCATTCAAAGAGACTCCTAGGTAGACATCTCTCTTTGAATTATGCATCAATTCCTTAATATAATCCTCATATTCAAATTGTAATTGCTCATATCTATGTATGGATTGTGGCTCAAGGAATCTATACACAAAGACATTCCCCGATCGCAACTGGCGCTTAGCCCAACACAAAAAAAGTACACACTAGCGAACACTGGAGTTTAGTGCGTAAGTGCAGCCTAAGCCCAATTGACAATAAAAAGTGGTAGCAAGTTTTTTGGGTTTAGCATGCAACTGGAGCTTAGCCCAACACAAAAAAGCACACATTGAGGAACATTGGGACTTAGCGCGTAAGTGCGTGCTAAGCCCAATAGAAAATAAAATTATAACAGAGAAGAATTTAAGCATAGCTCGTGAGACGCGTTAACCCAAGCAACAAAGAACAAAATGCAAAAGGGGTGCCGGCTTAGCGCGATGGTGCATGCTAAGCCTAATGAAACTTAAAATATGACACAAACTTCCTGTGGCGAATCAATTGTTTCCAATTACCTGTTCATAAAACTCAATTAATCTAATATTTATATTATACCATCAACACAACTTCAAAGCTAGTGAACTATCTTTTAAAATTGACATAAATCCAAGGTGAGTGAACTCCTAGAAACCAATACTTGAGAAGTTAAAAATCAATTGTCCAACTATAAACCTAAATTGTAATGCGGAGTTAAATAAAATTCTAAAATATTTTTTAAAAAAAATAATATAATTTTATAACAATATTCTCATATAAAAAAAAATCTCATGCATAACTCTATCCCTACAACATAGATACACTATGTCTCTTATGCTTTTGTGATACTTAGTAGTTTCTTCATTCAAGTTCATAAGACTATAAGTCATATCTAAATGAGACTCCCTCATGATTAGATAGTAGCTCAATTAATAATAAAATACTAACCCTCTTCACATATGAATACACCCAAAATTACATTTTGCACACAAATTTCACTAATAAGCATGTTGTCATGTCCAATCATGATTAACATGCCTTAAAGATGATATTGGTATAAATTGGAGATAAAAGAAATTTGAGTAGTTACAAATTCTATAGAACCCTTATTAAGTCTATTTTTAACTTTAAAACATAGCATTTTATTGCTTTATTACAGTGGATATGCAGTAAATCATTGAGCAAGACAGGTTACACTATAAAAATCATAAAAAAAATGTACAAAAATTGAAATGACATGGGATCAATTGAATCACAAAGAGGACACAAGCCTACAACAATACCAAGGGGCATTAAAAACCTAGATATGTCTCAATCACAATGCAACTCGTATCACAGGGCAGAAGTGTAACATGTTTTTAGCAACATATGTAAGCACCAATCTTGCATAACTTGTATAGTGTATTAATATGTAGAACTTAGGACTTAGATAATCTACACTTAGATTTTATTTTAACATGACTAGAGGTAAGGTATATCATTCACATAACCAAGCTTAAACTCACTTAATTTGCACACAAATACTGTCAAAACCCAAGTTATTGAATAATTACTCACATATGATATGATTATAAGAAAAATATTGATATAAATTGTAACAAAATAAAATGAGGTGAGGTCAATTGAGTTTGAAAAATAAGACGTGAAAATTTGTAAATCAAAAAAGGTTAATGCAAATTCAGGTTGTGCAAATTATATAATAATGTCAAAGATAGGGTACCTACACAAGCAAAATTTAACAATTTCTTCAAGTATATATTATGTCATAGTATTCCTGTTATGAGTAAATCATTTAATAGACTAGAGTGGATTCTAAACACATTAGAACATATCATAAATTGAGTCTTAAGCATAATATCTATCCTTTCCAACACAAATTCAAATCATGTATGCTAACATGCAGTCACACACTAACATACACATAGGCACATAATCATTATTTATTTAATTTGGTTTTGATTTTCTTAAAAATTTCATGTAGTAATTATTTATGAAAAATTGTAGCATATCTTTCTTAGAAAAATTAATTTCAACAATTTAAACTTTAATTTATTTAATTACTTGATTTATTAACATCAATAAAGCTTTCTAGAGTATCAATTTTTAAGCTTTTTAAATCACCTATACTCCAATCAATTAATATTGGTTTAAAAGATTCAAATTTGTGCACGAGAATTTCAAAGAAGTCAATTCAATTAAAAATATTGATCGAAAGAAGTCAAGTCATCAATTCAGAGTCAATTAAAAAAATTTGATCGAAAATTTCTATATCCAATTCAACTAATATTATGAAGATAAAATTGTTTATAACCAATCATTTTTTTTACTGGATATAATCAATAATTTTATACCTATATAAAACTAACTTAATTATCCATCAATTCATTAAATTTAATTTTTCTACAGATAATTCCTTGATTCTTATAATATTTTTTAAAGACTGATATTCTTTATGAAAGACAAACTAGCTCGAGCATATCTTATATGGACAACAGAAATCTCCTTTGAAATATTTAACATAAATGAGTATCTAAAGTTTAGGCACGAAATTACTAATTAACCTAAAACAATCTTATTCAATTGACTCATTTACTCAATAATTTTCTTGTCGTGATATGATTTAAAAAAAATATTTTATTTAATTATATGATTAGTTAGTTAACTAATTTTGCATTTTTACCTTTTTAGTTGATTATGCTCAACAATATTTGGTTTGACGTATAATAAAATTTTATAGATTAGAATGTATAAATTCAAATAAAAATTTTAATTCCATATTACAAAGAATTTATATCATTTAACGAATTAATATGTACAAAGACTCCAAAGACACGAATTACATAACTAATATGAAAATGAACAAAATTGGATTTTGATTCTTGCTTAATGACTGTCCTTGTCGCATTAACAGATTTCTTCATCACTCAGCGACAGACCTAAATGCGTTTAGGTCACTACTAGTTGTTAGCATAAACTTTAAAATTTATCAGAAAAGGGCTAAGAAGAATTGTTAGAAAAACTGGGCATAGAAAGACTTGGTAGACAACAAAATACAAGCTTTTGGAAGTTCCCCATTCACGATATTGTTTGTCATTATTGGAGAATTGAGTCGAGATTTTCCTCTCCCACATGATCACATTTATTGGTTGTCAGATTGACAAGAATGTATGGTAGAGAATGTGGAATAGCGTGTATTATCATACTTAATATTTGGTGCAGACCCTGTACCATGTAAATAATGCTCATTCCTCTGTCCAATCACTAACCAATATTCATCAACGGGGTCCCATAATTGAAACATCACCCCCACGTATTAAAAATAACACTAACACTACATATACATTTATACGTCCCTATATTATTTAATTTTATTATTATCTAGTTACTATTAGAGTGTAGTTAGATAAATTACTGGCAGGGGAGAATTAACTACTCGCTTTTTGCGCTGTGGAATTATTGATTGAAGGCGAGTATCTGTCTCCTTAGGCTTTGTTTGGGAGAAAGATTTTAAAAGAGAAGGGAGAGAAGAGAAAGGTTTAGGTGGTGACATTTCCTTGTTTGAGAGTTTTAATTTTTAAGAAGAAAGATTTGAGGATTTTTAAAACTCCTCTAAAATTCTCCAAAGTCTAAAAATTGTTGTTCCTCCAATTTGGGGGTTTTTAGAAGGAAAAGTAATTAAAATTACTATCCTATCCCAACTATAAATTCAAAAATATATTAAAATATAGTTTTACATTTAAATTATATAATTTTCACATTTAACATTTTATTAACTCTCAATTTCCCTCTCTTAATATATTTTTAACTCCCAAACAAAAAGGAATGAACTTTTCTCATTTTCCTTCATTTTCTTCCCCTTGAATTTCTTTCCTTCCCTTCCCTTCCTAACTCTCAAGCAAAGCCTTAGTGGTGTTTTGGTATAGAATCAGTAGGTATATATTATAGTTACATCATATCTCAGTTTACTGCTATGTTAGTCTTTTTGGTTAGGGAGGAAGGGAGGTTTAGATATACATCACAGGCCAGCGTATACATTGATTATAGTTATTGTGTATTAATTTGTCATTGGGTACACTTAAATACATAATAACCTACGGTGGCTTTGTGGTTTTGGAGGATTATATATAGTTTGTACTTGTACATTTTATATGGGTTAATTAGGTATCCCTTGTACTTGTTTTATAATATAATATGTTATTTGCTGATAAAAATAAATAAACAATTCTATTTTGACTGTCTACCTATTGTAAGTTTTTCTATTAGTTTTTAGTTTGATATTTATACATTAATGATATAAAATAATTTTATATTATCAATTAATAAAAAATTATTGTTAGTATGATTTCAAAGGTCATAATTATGTAAAGGTCAACTTATAATATATGATACTTTGTAATTTAATGATAAT
>PYAF01000447.1:350123-365345 GCA_007407185.1 Glycine tomentella
TATTTGGGCCTAATTTACTTTCTGTACCCACTTTTTTTTTCTGCAGTTTCATATAACATTTTTGAAATAGACTTTTGTGTTTGTGTTTCCGCTAATTTCCCTTGAAGTAGACTCTTATATACGATTTACGTTTCTACGATTTTACGATTTAGCTCATCCCACTGAGTCTACGTAGACTCTACGATTTAATAACATTGCTACAGCTGATACGTGGAACAAAGTTGTACCTTTTGAAGTTGACGTATGTATTTGTGTGTGAGAGAGAGGGAAGGGATGAAATAAGGTTTGGCAGAATAGGTGGAATGGCGGTGGTGAAGAAGAGAGTATGGGGTGTGATTAGTGATGACTTCTAAGTTGTAACCCTATCATGGCTCGTTCTTCGAAAGGAGAATAATAAATGCAACGGGTCAGAGGAAAAACAGTACTTTTTTGGCAGAACAGAAAAGAGGGTCCTGATGTGAGAGATGAGAAAATGATTTTGTAATCGATTGCTTTATGATTGTGAGCATTGAAAAAGTAGTATGCAGTTGACAGTGAGTGAGTGAGAGAAAGAAAAAAGTTTACTAGTAAAAAAAGCCCTTTTGAAAAGTTGCTCTTTATTTTAACTTTTACTTTTCATTTTTACTTTTCATACTGACAAATCAAGAAAACTGTTCAGAGAAGAGAACAAGTATTAATTATGAGGTTATGATGACCATATGATCAAGAATGCAGCAGCAGCATAGCTTCCTCTTCTTCCTCTTGACTTGATTAATATGTGCAGTACAATTTGTCCTCTCTTGATAAAAGGAAAGGATAAATTGGTGGCGGTGCCCCTTTCTAATTTAGCTTTTACCCTTAGAGAACAACGCATTATGCAGATAAAAGATATGGAATCATGAACTAATGGAAACTAGAGTACTAGAAAGCTATCTTACGAAAATTGAACCAAATTCATCGATTTATCACGGGGTTAAAGGTGAAAATACCTGACTGTAATTTTTTAGATATTTAATGTTACTTTTTCATGAGCTAATTTTGAAGTAGAGGAAAAACATAGACAAAAAGGGGGGGCGGGGGGGGGGGGGGGGGGGGGGGGGGGGGGGAGTTGTATGATAGATTATATGATGTCTATCATGTTTTGCTTTGTAAACATACATGTTAGCAAATTTTCACGTTAATTAGAAACGACAAGAAGTAGCTTAATTACCTGTATTTTGATTCTTAGACAGAAGTTGCTTAATTAATTTGGTTCTAAAAAGTATTAGTAACATACTATGTTTTAACACACAGTTTTAGATACATTTTTTTTATTATAATTAAGTTGAAATTTATTAGAAAGTATAAAATTTGGCTTTTTCCTCTCTTTTAATAAATGTTACTTGTAATTTTGTAATTTTTAATATAATTTAATCAATAATAATAAAAATGTTCAAAAAGATATGTCAAAAAATGTATTAGCAATACCCTAAGACATTCTTTATCATTAACTAAAATTTATTAAAAATTATAAAAGGTGTTTATTAAGTAAGATGTAGGATCCGTAAAACTTTTTAACTTTTTTAATAAATTTTAGCTAATTGAAAATATTTTTAGAAAATTAATTAGAAAATATTTTTCTGATTTTAAATATGCTTATGATTCGAAAAGAAGAAAATTGAGAGAAAAGGGAAACAAAAAAAGTTGTATAATTTCTTCTTATCATGGGCTAGTGTATAGCATATATTTTTCTAACTTTTTGTGAATTATAATTATATGATACACTAAGTAATTATATAAATTGTCTCAAATTTTAAATATTTTAACCTATATTAGAAATATTTTTTATGATTATAGTGTTGAGATGATAAAGGTCATAAATTTGATTTTCTTACTACCAAAATTAACATTTATTAATAAAAAAGATATAAATTATTAGTTATTATTAAAAAAAAGTAAGTAATTTTTATTGGAATCATAAATGTATGAATATTTGTTTTTCAATATAATTATATTTACTTCATATTAAATATTAGAATTTGAATCTTAAATTATTTGATCAAGAGATATAAATTAGGTTAACCAATTGGTGGAAATATAATATACTAGTAATTGATTTGATATTATCAGAACAAATAAAATGTATTAGGGCATTAATAAAAAGGGTGTGTGGACGTTTGTATTGGTATGCATGCATGTGTGATGTGTGAGTGGCATGAGGGACTGAGCTTTCACATCATGGCTTGTTAAGGACCCTGACAGTGTCTTTCACCAAAGTCGCTGACTCTATTGCCTGCCCCGCATTTAAAGCGCTCTCTCTCTCTCTCTCTCTCTCTCTCCTAATTCTCAATTCCATTTCTCTCTTCCACTTTCTTGATTTATGACTTCCTTCTTAGACAAACAAGGAATAACATGCCATTGCACATCAGCCACCAAGGGTATGTTTCAAATGGCGTTTGACATATTCAAAGCCACCTCTAATCAATATAAACGTGAGAGTTCTTTTGAAAAAAGTCGTGGCCTTTTCTGATTTGTTTTCAAACACACGTGATTATACCTAGCATGTTTGTTTAAAAGTGGAATATAAAATTTATGTTGAGTTGAAGTTTTTGTAATACTTTTTCTCTCATATATGTAATGATTATTTCATGTTTTAAACTCAATTAAGAATAAATTTAAGTTTGTAAATGATTATGCAAACAGATCTAAATGCTATATATGGTATAATTTAAATATAACTGCATAAAAATATAAGGTAAAAAAACTATAATAAGATACTAGAATTTTTTTAGCATATCATTAATTTCTAAACTAGAGACCATTTTTCTTTTATTTTAGTTGTTACAAAAAATCACCTTTACATTTTTAAAATTTTAAGTGTTTTAGGTGCCATTTTCTCGTACAAATTATATTATTCTCGTATCCTAAAAGTATAAATTTCTCATAACTTGGATGGTATTTGGTAATTCATATTTCATTTTGTTAGTAATTTTATAATCATTTACTCTATGTTGAAACTTTTGGCATCATAAATATACTTTCTATTGGAGGCAAATGTTAACTAGTGTTTTAAAAGATTCAATTAAGGAAACAAAAGTAAATATTTAAAGAAAATTTATATATCAACATAAAAATATTTTAATATTTATTTCTTTAAGTAACTAAGAATATTTAATAAAGTATAAATAATTTTCCCGAATTATCTCTTTGATCTTGAACTAAACTTAAAAATAACAATTACCTTAAAAGTAATTAAAAACCATAAATTTAACATTTTCTAAGAGCTAACTCTGAATAAAAAAAAACAGTACTGATGAAAAATATTAACATCAGTTTTCCAAACAAAAGTTAATTTCACACTCAAAGAATATAGGGAATTTGAACAAGATCAAATAAAAAAAATGTCAAGAAATTAACTGTCAAAGATATTTATAATGGTCAAGAAGGTAGAAAACAACACATGGGTGGTCTAAAAATTCGTAGCTGGGCGTAGACCCAACAATAATAATTAGAAGGCTACTCGAAGTGCTTCAGCCGAAGGAGTTTACTCTTCTTTACTCGATCATCTATTACTTTCTATATTGCGGGGTCTTCTTTAATAAATGGACTGAGATTTGTTCTTGATAATGGTATGTACCAGTTGAGGACTAAATACCTACATGCTTTGATAGTGTCTTTACCATCAGGTTGTTGGAATTTTTAATATCAATAATGACTAACCTCTACCACACATGAGGTTAAAGGAAGGGACAATATTGAACAAAAGAGAATGGGATAAGGAATGAGACAATTGACTTTGCCTGATTAAATATTATTTTTTTTATTATTATTTTGGACTTTGGGGGCTAGGGTGTACCAGAAGAAATGGTCCTCATTGGAAACCTAGCTAGTTATAGCTAGGACTTTGGCTCATAAGGAACCAACTTGTCTAGTCCTTCTCACTTTTATAATTTAATAGTCTTAGTTTTCTTTTTCTTTTCAAAATTTAGCACTTTATATGTGTTTAGTTGTAACATGCATGACTCGTTCATTTTCATGATTGGAAATTCTTTTATACTAAGGATTGTTCATTTACAAAAAAAAAAGTTATAATACATTAATATTTTTAAAGAAAATATTAAGTAAAAAAAATTTAAGATAAATGTACTTTATCTTCTATTATGTACATTAGTTGCAATTTCCACTTATCTTGCTATATACACACATTATGCCCTAGTTTAACATAATTCATTGTAAAAGTTTTCTCTCTTTCTATCCTATTTAGCTGTTAATATTGATAGAAGAAAATACATGTCCTATTTAGTTAAAAAAAATTATCTAATTCATACCCGTCTATTTCACGATTATAAAAACCATTCTTGAAAAATATATCCCAATTTTATATACGCCTGTAATGGTAAAGTAACACCATACTTGTGACAATATAGTCAGACCCCGGAATCAAAAGTCAACTCTTGTAATAATTTACTTACTTATTTTTATAACCTACTTAAAGTTATCTTATAAAAAAAAAGTTATAAGTTACTAAATAAATTGTGTTTTAAAAAAGTTTATTTTTGTCAAATTAATTTATAAGTTAGTAAAAAAAAAAAACTACTAAAATACCTTATCAAACAAAACTCATAAACAAGCTCATAAGCCTCGTGCTCAAGTAAAAATCATTGTCCACTACATCGATACTTGGCCAAAACAATACTTCAATGACTTCTAGTGCAATAATACACCCCTCGTCTCGTGTCATGTATAACTATCAATCAACAAAGTAAAAATCACTGACTTGTATTGCATCAATACTCCCATTTAGCAAGTGTGTAGAGTGATCCACCCCCTCCAACAAAAGGAAATTAACTTCCTTCAGCAAAACAAAAGGTTGTGTATGCTTTTCAGAATAATACACTGAAAAGGAGACTGATGATGCAGCACATTATTTTGACAATGCTATTAGTTGGTGAAGGTGGGACATTGACCTATTTTCGAAGTGCACAACTTAAAGTTCTCCACTACTCATTCTTGGCACACTGTCAAATGTCAAATACGCATGGAAATGGAAATAAGAGGGTAACTTAATAGTTAAGAAAAAAGAAGAAAGAAATTACTGGTTTAATTTTTTTTATTGATATTTTTAACAAAATTAATAAATTAATATTTTTCAATAAAAAAAATTATCAAATACGCATAACAAATAACTCGATTTACAACAAATGAACCTAAGAACACTCAACCTATACAGAATTGGCCATAAAACGTCTAATAGAAGTCATGGCCATAACGGTCATTGGGATTAGAAGAAGAAAGAATTATATTTTCTTCTTTATTTCAAAGTGTTTAAAGTTTTCTTCAATTTTTTGCAAGTTCTTTATCTAAAATTTTATTTGTGCAAGTTTATTTTCTTACCTCACTATATCAAATCAATATTGTCAAGTATTGCTGCATTAAGCTAATTGTTATATCACTTTCTTAAAATAAAATAATTACGATTATTTTAAGTTCTACTTTCTTAAAATTCTATACTACAGAATTAACTTTAAGTTCTAATTTAAGTTCTACTTTCTTAAAATTGTATACTACAGAATTGACTTTAAGTTCTAGATACTATTTTTTTTTTTTTGTATTTTAAATAAATCATTGAATACAAGTTAGTTCCTCTTTCAAATGAGTCCTTTAGAATAATCTTTTCGATAAATAATCTAAATTTGCATGTGATAGAACTATCTCTCTCTTTATATATAGTATATCTGGTGAGAGGACCATTTTTAATGAGAGGATTAGATATATGTAAACATCAACTCAAAGTTACCCATTAATGCTGACAAGGTATATCCAAAAGAGTGGACAGTCATATTCAAATTTAGTTTTAGAGATTTTGGCTTATTAATAGTCATGTAATTTTTTTGAGATGCGAAATTCTGAAAGTGTAGGCCCTGCGAGAGATTATTGGGCTTGATTCACTGTTAGGCAAACATATTCTGATAGCTTTGGGCCACTTTCGATTGTGGACAAGTCTAAAACAAAATTATTTCTCTTTTTAATAAAACTGAGTAAGGCAGTGTTGCCTAAGAAGTAAGAACCTCTAGGGGTTTGGGTTCCACTACAGAAGAAGATTCTTAACAGAAATTATAGATAAATCATTTTTTCGTCTAATATGAAATAATAAAATATAACACTTCATTTTTTTTCTTTTTAAAAAATGTGACTACTCACATACTAATTACTTGACTGAATCGTTAACACCCCCTTCGGCAATAATATTTATCTGCTGATGCCTTATGGTTATAGATTATTGGCATAAATAGATAATTTCACAAAAATCAAAATGGAAGAGTGTTTCACAAAGCTTTTTAAATAGCTGAAATGTTACTTTATTACTTGAAAAGCTTGTTTAAGCCGAATAGCAATATTGGATAAAATAATCTATTTTGTTAATTTATAATACTTCTTTGAAGCATTACTCTAAAATAGCATTCTATTTTTTTAATTCTTAAAATGTGTTTACCGAAAAAACGTATTTTTCATTTTTTAATGTTATTTTTTTATTTAATTTACCATTTAGCCATTATATTTTAAAAAATTAATATTCTCTCAATTTGTTATTTGACGCCTCTAAATCTCCTCAAAAATTAAATATTCTTCAAAATTAAAATATCAATATTTTAATATTTTTTGTTAAAAAACAACTACGAAAAAATCAATACACCATTCATTGTTTTCAAAAGTAAAAAATCACTATTTTGAAAATGATTTAACAGAATGCATTAATTTTTGATAGTTTATACTTTATAATATAAAATCATCAAAATAATCATATAAATTCATTCATATTATATTATTAAATAAAAGTATTTATAAATGAGAATAAACTAAAATTATTTGGTGAATCTTCAGATGACAAATGACTTAAAAAATTAGATTAAACCAAAGTAACTAAAGTATAAATTAAACAAGTAATTTTACCAAACACTTTCAATCCAATTAACTAACTTTCCAATTTTAAGCCTTCAACTTCCACTACTTTTTCAGTTATTATTTTTCAACTTTCAACAACTCATAGCTAGTTTTCCCAAACACATACTTAATCTTGAGCCTTAGTTTGTCTTTCCTATTTTGTAGTTATCAAGTTCAAGATATACCATGTGCGGCTGGTTTAGCTCAATTATATATACCTATATGCATCCATGACCCAATCTACTAATATTCGTGTGTCAGTATAACTGTGTAAGTACAAGAAAGCCATTTTCTGAGACCATCTTAACTCTTAAGATTGCATAATATGATAATTTCTAAGAGATGTGATTTATTAAAGAAAAGAAAGACAGATGACCCAGAAGAATTATAGGCGTGACCAACTAGGAGACGAGCCAACCCTTGCCCCTAGGCAAGCTCATCCCTTAAAACTTCAATTGTAGAACAAAACTGGGATAGGATCATATAATTAATCTGGGGTGCTTTTAAGAGGATTTCTAGCATTGTTTCTACCAAATCCACCACAGATACTAGTAAGTAGTAATCCATGTTTAAACCGAAACCTTTATCACATCTAGGATAGGTCACTCCCATAAGCCTCCTAATACTGAAGCATGCTGCAGACTATAACCAACCCTGCAACAGCCTCACAACAACCAACCCCAGCCTGAATCAATATACCTACATATTATTTTTTGCTTTCACCAATCAAATCAAGATGCTTTCAGAGAGAAGAAAAAAAAATAGGTAAGAACTATCACCCATCATGAGGATTCCAACTATAGTAATGTCTCCGGAACATTTTAACTTAACCCTGCATTTATGTTTCGGTACTACCAAAAATGAACTTTTTACTTAGTAGCATGAAGATATACTAAGTATTCACGATTAACCTCCATAATAGTCATCACTCTCAGCATAACAACATTGTTAGACAGTTCATAGTCTAAACACGGATCACACTTCCAAATCCTAAACAATTATGAACCCATAATTTCCAACAATTTAACACTAAAGCTTCAATTTTTTCCCAAAAAAGAAATCCCCCATAATTGCTTTCAGTACAGAATACAGAATCATGAACTCAAGCACAACTCTAAATTAGAATCACAATACAAGATTATATCCCGTTTCTATTCTCTATTCATTATCATTTTACACCATAAATTAAGAAGAAGAAAAAAACGACACAAATTAAAATTAAAAAGAACCTTTTTTCAGTTTCAAACTTACAAAGCAAAACCCTTCAAGTACTCAGGGTCACGCCTGGCCCGTTCCTGAAACTTCTTGAACCACCGGTCCAAGATATCCATCGGAACAACCAGCTTCGACCCGTCCACGCCGCAAAACGATTGCATGAAATTGAAAAGATTCTCTCCAACCTTCATCGCCATTCCCTCGATTCGCTTATCCGCCGCCATGTCGAGCGACGGCAGCGACGCCAGATCCTCCACCGACACCCCGATCTTCGCCGACAGCGGCTGCGCGTCCGCCGTCAGCTGCAGCGGCCCTCCGGCGCCTGGCTCCGGCCACGCCAATGTGAGCACCGCGGAGGGCCGCGCCACCGTGACGGCGCCGCAGAACACGAACGGCGACCCCGGGGACTGGATGTAGACGGCGAGCGCCTTCTCCGGCGGCAGCGTGAAGCCGTTGAGGAGGAAGATGCAGAGCTCGCGGACCTGGTCGTACGCCTCGCCTGCGCACGTTAGAAAGTTAGTGTAACTGAAAGATAATGTGCACCAGGGGAATAGAATGTGTGGGTTTTTCAGTTTAGGGTTTAATTACCTACGAAGGTGTTCATGTCGAGGACCCAGTGGAAGGTGTCGATTTGAGCGAAGGTTGAGATGTCCATGGGGAAGCTCCGGTTCGGGAAAACTACTCCGAACATGTTGTTGAGAATTTATCTGTTCTGTTCCTTGCGAAGATTGTGGCTTGTGCTTGTAAAATTCGATGATGCAGATTCGCACTCGCAGGGGTTAAAATGTTTTCTAGTTCTATAGATTCAAAGGGAAAGAAAGATAGAAAGTAGAAAAATCATGGCTTGTCTAGAACATTCTGGATATACATGGGGGCAAATATGCCTTTTCATATACTAAAAAGATAGATAATAATAAAAAATGCGTAAATACCAATTTCAAATTTCAATCCTCTAAAGTATTAAGGGCTGAGACTTTAATTATTCTTAAAAAATAAAAAATAAAAATTTTAATTCTTAAATGTTAAAAAAATGTGATAAAATAATCTTACTTTTAATTTTTACTTGTGTTCTTAAATGATACTTAAATAATCAGTTATATAATTAGGCATATGAATATAATAGATTTATTTGTTACTGGAAAGTCAAAGTCTATAGATGAACTTGTTATTAATGATTTTTTTTTTTCATGAGACCAATTTTTTAAGGGTTCAAAACCTCCCTTTAAATAGAAGCCATAACAATGAAAACTTACTCACTGAACTCATAATTTTTGAAGAATTCAGTTAAGCCAAATAAAGCTACTGCATCTTCTATCAAGACAGAGACATATAGAGATTGCAAATTTTACATTGGATTTCACGATCTCGGATTCTATCTTCAGATTTCCCATCTCCTATCTCGGATTCTATCTTCAACCACAAATTTTCCATTCCTGGAGCAAAATGGAACCTGGCCTATAATTTCATCACTTATTATAATTTTACAGCTTTTGATATTTTGTGAGTTCTTCAAGTTATGTTATTAACGGTTGCTTGCAAGTATGAACTTCGACGTTGATACTGACTAACAACCATCCATAGGTAAGAGCCATAGCAATTCAGCTTCTTTTTTTTTTTTGTTTTTTTTGCAATGAAAGGTGGAGAGGGAAGAGAAAGTTAACCTCGGAAGCTCCGTCGTGTGTGTGCTCGTGTAGCATTATTTTGTGATGTCGTTCAAGTCGTAAAGCTCCGCCGCACGTGCACTTGCGATGGCACTGTTTCGTCGAAGTTGGTGGCGACGAACTCGGTGTCACTGACAGTGTGAATGGCCTCGCACGCCACTGTGGGTTCTCCAGATGCGGGTGGTTGGGTGGATGGAGAAGGAGAGGGCATACTGGGAAAAGGGAAAAGAAAAAGTCAAATAGTCAATGACAAATTAATACATCCAGTTATGACCGACAAATAAGTTTATTCCACTCATCCGCTCAAGTGTATAGCTGACTAAGCAATATGTCTGTATATTTCTCCTGACAATTAATTTCAAAAGCATCACATGAGCAAAATCCTGTTGTCACACTTTTTTTACTGAGAAACTAAAATTTAATTTTTAATTTTTAAGGAATTAAAGTGTCAGTTTGACTCTCTTAAATATAAAATGAGTATTTATAAAAAAATATATTATTGGTGTCTAATTTGTTAAATAATATATTATGTACTTTATTAATATCCGTTAGTAGTATTTTTTTTATCATAGCATATTTATATTTTTTTCTCTCTATATATTATTTAATATTGGATGTCCATGAATTATTTTAAGGTTTGAGAGTTAAAATAGGATAATATGTAATAAGACTTTCCTTTTTTTTTGTTGTAGCAAGAGTTAGTTAAAAATATAAGTTGTTTATACTATTTAATTTTTAATGTATATATATAAGCTAATTTTTAGACAATATACATGTTATTATACTTTATTTATTTATTATTTTGTTGATCATGGTATTTGTATAAAGTATTTATCATCAAAAATAATACTTATTTTTTATCAAGGGATCATGGACACACATAACATGAGTATTATCCTTTCAACATGAATTATTTCATATTCACAACTACGATTCAAACAATAGACTACTTGATTAAAGAGACATAAATAAACTATGTGTGTCAATCACTTGTTATCATACTTTATTAATATACATTTAAGATAAGTGTTTGTAGAGGAGGTAACGAGTAAATTTAAAGTTGTTTGGGCTCACTTTAAAATAAACCAGTATAATTTGCCTAGTTTCTTCCAACATGATCTTTTGTCCTTGTATTGAGTTAAATATTGCGGATACTCAAATTTAGAGGAGGATGCGTAGTGGGCAGTTTGGTTTACCGATATATGCTATCATATTTGGAGGTTCAAGAATGACACGGTTTTCAGGAAGATTAAATCACTTGTTGATTGTCTTGCTTTGGAGGTCCATTCCTTTCATATGGGTGTCCACGTGTTGGAGTCTCCTTCGTTTGACTTGTGCATGTTGGGGGGTGTATCCTATCTTGCACCTCTCAATATGAATCATACACTCCCAAAAAGTTTCAATGGTCAAAAATACCCTTAGCTCTAATACCTCCTCTCCTTCATTGTGCCGCACAAGCACGATGTTGTTGAAAGGTGGCGAAGTTTTCAGGGTTGATGTTGTTAGAGGCGGCAAAGAAGGCGATGTTGTCATCGTTCTCACATGCGTTAACAAGACTAACTTTAAACTCTTATCGCACTAGAAGCAGATCTTCAAGGTTGACAACCACATCGTCGTCGTCATCGTCGGCCTCACCGCTGCTGGTCACATTCTCTCATGCTACATGTGATCCAAGTGCATCAACTACAACTACACCCACAAGTCATCGCTCCCTATCAGTAGACTCGTTGTTCAACTCGCTGATAAGGCTCAAGTCATCGCTCTTCCCCAATCATCGAATACCTCCTCTCCACATTGAACGAGACGCCGTCGCCCTCTTGTGGGTCCTGTCAGGTTTGAGTTTGAGGAAAGGAAGGGGGTCCTGCAACTATTTTGAAACGACTATTCTGGAATAGGATACATTTTTGGAATAATTATTCCAAAATATGGAAAATTATATTCTCGAACAACTATTCTGAAAATACGAAAACTACATTACAAAATAGCTATTCCAAAATATGATACATTGCTAGAAATGTAGTTCATTATGGAATATTTGTTCCAAAAAATATTTTTTCGTATTCCGATATAGTCGTTCCAAAATGGGAATGTATGGTAAAGGAATGCTTTTGTTTGCTAGAGTCTTTTGGGAGATATATGATGCGGAATGGGAGGTGAAGGAAATAAATGCCTGCATGTTGATGCGTTGCTGATGCCTTTGTCCGCCTGGTTAGGCAAGGTTAGCTCTGTTGCTTAGGCTTCGGCCCTCCTTGTCATTAAAAAAAGAGAGTACATTTAAAGTTTAGAACTTTACATCAATTACGAAGATTAGAAAAGTTTTGTTTTTGGAGAGAAAATATCAGAAGTTATTTAATTAGCAAATGACACTTGAAAATCAACATCAACATCAACAATATATTTAACCCAAGTTAATTGGAATAGGTGGTAGGTGAATCTAATAATAGATCGAAAATAAGATAAAGAAAGAGAAAGGAAGATGGGAAGAATTTATCTTATGATTCAGATTTACTTTGGTTAAAAAAAGATTTACTTTTTTCCTCTGTTTTCTCATAATAAAAACTAGGGCAATATCTTACTTGATATACATGAATTTACTTATACTTACTTTTTAGAAAAATATTTAGTTGGTTATGCCTTGGATTCATTTATAGAAAATCCAATCTTTAGCTTACTATTAAAAAAATGTAAAAAAAAAAAACTTACTAAAAAAAGTTTCAAAAAAATCCGTGGATATATTTATCAAATTTTGGATTTATTAACATATTTTTTAATGAATATTTATTTTAGTCTTCTAAATGAAATAAATATCCCTACTTATTGTGTCTTTGCATCTTTGATGATTTTGTTGTAATACAAAGTATAAGACAACTTCGTAGGAGCAAGGAAGATGATGTTTCTTAGAAACCAAAGTTGAATACAAATGGAAATTGATATTGACAACTCAAATATGCACTAAAGCAAATATGTACTAAAGGTGGTAAGTTAGATTTTTTTTTAAAAGATTAATCAACTGTAAAACTTATGAATATTTGTGTCTTGGTGGTAAACAAATAAAATTTATAACTTACAAAAATATATTTTTCCTATAAAAATTACAAATTACTTTTTCTTCAATATTGTGTGCATGATAATATAAGCATTTTATCATAATTGCATATTCTTTCACAACACAATTAACAATATATTTTTAATTTTTAAAACACACCTAAAAGTCATTAAATTAATATCTTAAAACATAGAAATCACAAAGTGAGTTTTACATTTCAAAATAAAGTATTTTTCATATGTACGGTCTGAATCAAACCTTTGTCATCATGTTTTAAAAAATTAATTATATTAGATCTTGTTGGTTATAAATTTTGTATTTTAAATCTAAAATATAATTTATATATTTAAAAATATTTATTTATTATAAATTTCCGCGCTATTCCTATGCCCTTTCGATCCGGTTAAGGGTCGTAGATAATGGTTTTAGTTATAATATATTTTATATATTCATAAATATTTATTGTTATAATTTTTAGTTATATAAAAATAAACGTGTATCATGTGAAATATATATTAAAATACTAATTATATTTATTTTAAATAATTTTATTCGGTACGTATGAATGGATACAAAATTACAGTGCTGAATCATAATTGGTTGATAATTAATTAAACAAAAAATTAAACAATGAAACATTGGTCCATGCACTATCCTCGTCTCATTTTTTTTCTATTATTACAAAAATATTTATGGATACTTGAATATAACCTATACTTAAAAAATAATAGAAAATATAAAAACATATAAATATGATAAGTACGTAATTCTTTTTATTACTATGTTCTACTCATATGTGAGAAGAATCTACCAACATTATATGATGATAAATTATAATGTAATATATTAATTAAGTACATAAAATAGTTTATCAAATTAAATTAAATATAAAAATAAAAGAATCTAACACATCATGTTATTGATATCTTTGACGTTGATTTCATATGTATATCAATGATGTGTCTAACTAAGGAAAATGTTATTAAGTTTTTAACATAGACTAATGACATAAATTTTGATCACAAAAAATTTTGAAATTTCATGGGAATCAATAATAAATAATAATATTTCAAAAATCAATTGCAAAATTTGAATATATTTCAAGGATTTGTAACATATCTAAGCCTATAATATAATAATTTTTCTTCCATTAGTTACTCATTTTAATAACTCAGTCGTGCCTCTCGTGTTTCATTTTTCTAAATATTGATGTAGCAGAATAAGCCTATAATATAATAATTTTTCTTCCATTAGTTACTCATTTTAATAACTCAGTCGTGCCTCTGGTGTTTCATTTTTCTAACAATTGATGTAGCAGAATTCTTAATAGTTTCCATCCTTATTAATTTTTCTTTTATGAACACATGGTGGCTGAGTTGAGGGGAAGAACTTAGAAACAGAAACACAGAGATGGAACCAGAAACATCTCTGAACTTTACTTTGACGCTGACTTTCTTACTTTATCTGAACTTGGTTGTGGGAGTGCTGAGTGTTGATCATTATCGCAGAGTTGACTTTCCTGATGAATTCGTTTTTGGTTCAGGCACCTCTGCTTATCAGGTTAATTATCTACATTTTCCTTTTATGCCAAATCCTTCCAGTTTTGTCATTAATTATAATTAAACATGTGATTATGAACAGGTAGAAGGAGCTTTTAACGAAGATGGGAGAACTCCTAGCATCTGGGATACCTTTGCCCATGCGGGTTATTTTCTTTTGTTTCCCTTCTCATTCATCTTATTAATTAATTATTGATTTTCTTAATTTTGGAAGGTTATATGCTTAATTTTGAAATATTGGTATTTGTTAATTAAAACATGTTTTTTTTCTTCTTCTCACAACACGTGTTATTACCTTACGAGATAGTAGCACACAAGGACATAGATAATGAAAATCTCATAAAAGCACCTTTATGATTACTTGGACACACACCGTTCACGGTTGGCACCTTCTAAAGATTCCAACTTCAAGGAACCAAATTATTTTTCTTTGTTAAAAATAAATTTATTCACAAGTCTTCACTTATTATGCTTTTGGAATAGTAATTAGCAATTATTAGAGCTTATGTGACTAATCTTATCAGTTCATGACTAACTTCTCGTTTTTATTACATCGACAAATCTAAAGAAGTCGCATATATATCGATAAAGAAAAAAGCTGCATATATAAGATATGTTAAGTTTACACATCTTAATTACACGTTTTTCCAAGATTTTAGCCACTATTGGATGAACAAAAATCTAAAAGTTTAGCATGTACAGTTTAACTAGCCAGTTTTTGCTCTTTCATCCAGTGGCTATTGTATAGGGGTTATTCCTTTTATGCTATCATTTTCTATAAACAGTGTTTGGGCATGGAGAAAATGGAGATCTAGCCTGTGATGGGTACCACAAATATAAG
>PYAF01000447.1:365445-408008 GCA_007407185.1 Glycine tomentella
GTTTAGCATGTACAGTTTAACTAGCCAGTTTTTGCTCTTTCATCCAGTGGCTATTGTATAGGGGTTATTCCTTTTATGCTATCATTTTCTATAAACAGTGTTTGGGCATGGAGAAAATGGAGATCTAGCCTGTGATGGGTACCACAAATATAAGGTAAACAATAAATAATACACTAGGCTTCAGTCTTTTTACTTTTGCCCAGTAAAACATTCTTTGAGTCACCAAATAATCAGTGGAAATTTAAATAAATTGAGGAAAAATCAGTTTAAAACAATGCAACTTTTAGTTCACTTTTTTCTTCAAAAAATCTATAATGCAGGAAGATGTGCAACTCATGGTGGAAACAGGTCTTGAAGCCTATAGATTTTCCATTTCTTGGTCGAGACTGATACCAAGTATTTTACTAAACTTAAACTTGAGTACATAAAACATTCAGTTTTGATGTTCTTTATTTCTTTCCCAGTAACGCTAACGCCTTCTGAAAATGCTTTTATTTTTCTGCCCAGATGGTAGAGGACCTGTCAATCCCAAGGGATTGCAGTATTACAACAATCTTATTAATGAACTTATTAGCAAAGGTTAATTACAAGTTTCTTAATTTATATAAAAATGCTAGATGAAACGTGTATTGAAACCAATTTTGTTTCTTCAGCTAACTGACCCTTTAACAGGAATCCAACCACATGTCACACTACACAACCGTGATCTTCCGCTGGCACTTGAGGATGAATATGGAGGATGGGTTAGTCGTGATATCATGTATGTTTCTGTGCTTTAGCAGTTCAATCACATTGTTGTTGAAATTATATCTTCAAACTTCTGGTATATACTTGTTGATTGAAGAGATATAAGGTTGGTCTAGTGGTGAAGGAAGGAGGGACGGTGGGAGAGGTTACGGGTTTGAATCCCTTGCTAACAAAACTAACAATACTAATAACTAACATTTGCTGATCTAAAAAAATAATATACTTGTTGACTGAAATAAAACTGTTGTCAATGTCATTAGATCTCTAAAAGCAGGCACTGTGATTGTCCTACTTTATGGTTCTATAGCTAATACTACTATTCTTTTCTTTTTTAGTATTCATTCTCATTCCTCTTGCTCATCCGATCCATGGCCTACCACACTTGACACTTTCAATGTTGCGAATAATTCTATTTTAACATGTTTTTCTTATTTTTAGAATAAATCGTCCTTAAATTACAGCCGTAGACAGAATTGAGGCCAATCAATAAAAAAATTTCTTGAATGTCAATGCAGAAGAGACTTCACAAACTATGCAGATGTGTGTTTTAGAGAGTTTGGTGATAGAGTCCAGCACTGGACTACTGTGAATGAGCCCAATGTCTTTGCCTTAGGTGGCTATGATCAAGGAACCTCGCCTCCTCGGCGATGTTCTCCCCCATTTTGCTCTACAAACAGCACTAGGGGCAACTCAACATATGAACCGTACTTGGCAGTTCATCATATTTTGTTATCACATTCTTCAGCCGTGAGATTGTATAGAAGAAAGTATAGGGTACATCACCTATTCTTTTTCCATGTGTGTATTTTACTTCAAGGGTTTTTTCAAAACTATTGTTACTTTCTAGGTGTTGGGATCTCAACAAAGAATGTTCATGATTCCATAGAAACAAAATTAAATTAAATTGCAGGACCAACAACATGGATATGTTGGTATCTCTGTCTATACATTTGGGTTCATTCCTCTTACAGATTCAGAGAAAGACAAGGCAGCCTCCCAGAGAGCCCGTGATTTTTTAGTTGGTTGGTAAGTTACAAATCCTAACATTAGCTGTTATACTTCTCTTTCCATTATGTTCTTTTCTTTTTATCTGTACTCAAGAGTCATGACAGGTGAATGTATGACTATGACTGAAGATTCCATTTATGTTAAACCTTGTGTATATGACTGAAGTATTTGTAGTTCCTTACTTATAAGCCTAAAATTTTTGGTTTCTAGTATGTTTTTGTTGTTGATGATGACTGATGACTTTGATAACCAATTCATGTGAAGAATATGGCAGTTTTACTTTTATGTGCCGGCTTTATTGCAGGATTATTGAACCCTTGGTGCATGGAGACTATCCCATTTCCATGAAGACAAATGCAGGTGCAAGAATTCCAACCTTCACAACTCGTGAATCCGAACAACTAAAGGGTTCATGTGACTTTATAGGCATAATTTACTACAACAATATTAATGTCACGGACAATCCTGATGCCCTGAAGATCCCACTTAGAGATATCCTAGCAGACATGGCTGCAAGTTTTATCTGTACGTATTTTGTTCTGTTTGAGCTTAATGAATTCAAAGGATTGAAGTTAAAGTTAGTCATATAAGCATGATGTACTAATTGCATTCACCGCATCTTTTTTTTTTTATAATATTTTGAAATTTTGAACTGATTGGACTTGAACTTTATTGGGCACATTATTCTCCAATACTTTGCTCAATCATGTCTATCACTTATTCCTGAATAGCTGGTGGAGCAAGTTGAATCATTCACCATCTTTCCTTGGTTTTGCAGATTTACAGGATCTATTTTCAGAGGAAGAGGTAGAGTTGAAAAATAAGCATGAATTTATTCTCTGAATTAATTACTTCACTGTATAACTATTTGGCATTACTTGACTCAGTATCCTGTCACACCATGGAGTTTGCGGGAAGAGCTGAATAAATTCAAGCTCCATTATGCCAATCCTCCTATATTCATTCATGAAAATGGTCCCTTCTTCTCTCTCCTAAATAAACTTACATACAATAGCAATGCATCTTTATGAGGGAACTGTTCTTTCTTATTATTATTGGATAACGAACATTTTTTTGTTGAAATAGACAAAGCCATTAAATATCTCTAGACATTTTGTGTCTCCGATCATCATAATGATTCTTCACATTGGCACCACCCCACCTTGTTTGCACATTCTCAATTGAATTGTAAAACTTAAGAATCAATGGATTTATTAAAGATTTGGTGAATCGTTTATAACACATGCTGTCATTGTCGCACAAGGTGAGTTCAAATGGATTGAACTATCAATGCAAACTTGGCTTGTCTTGTTAGGTCAACGGACAATGAGCAATTCATCACTTCAAGATGTGTCAAGGGTTAAATACTTGCATGGAAACATTGGTGGCGTGCTTGATGCCCTGAGGTATGCAGTTGCTGCTTCATTTTTTCTCCTCCACAACCATATCACATAACTAATTTGCTTCACTATTACAAGAAGTTTTTAATAATTGATTGTGAATCTATTGAACCATATAATTTTATTGGGCTGTTGATATTCATCTTAAGAGCAAGTTACTTATCTGATGAGTGAAACAAAATCCAAAACAGAACTGAAATAAGTCCCTAAAATTAACACTGCTGATTGTGATGTGCTTTTGAATAATCCTGAATTTTTCTCAGAGATGGATCAAACATAAAGGGGTATTTTGCATGGTCTTTTCTGGATTTATTTGAATTGCTGGCTGGATACAAATCGAGCTTCGGCCTATACTATGTTGATAGGGATGATCCAGAGCTGAAGAGATACCCAAAGCTATCAGCAAAATGGTACAAATGGTTTTTAAGAGGAACTATTGAACTAGAGAAGGATGCATCATTTGATTCTGTTGGCCATTTATTTCAATAGGTTCTATAATTTGTTTGTATTACAACATTGTTGCATAGTGGTGTATTTGACTTTCCGCTTCTATAAGAAATAATGAGTAAAATAGACGATTAAAAAAAAGAATAAGGAGCATTTCTGTAACTTCGTATTTAAAACCATTGTTCACTTATGTTTACTTCTAAATTCAATTATTTAATATGAATACATCTTATGTGAAAAAAAATATGAATTCATCTTGAAATTTATAATACGAGGAATAATCAACAATGCAAATTTGGTTGATTTAGAGATTGAATTCACTCTAGTTGCTGGATGGATTGGGCTATTAGAAGTCTATATTTACTTGAAGAGGCCCATTGTTCAATGGCCATCAACGTATTTTTGAAAGGCTTGATCGAGCCTTGTGTAATGATCAATGGAGAATTGTTTTTCCTAATGCTAGTGTGAGAGTTCTTCCCATGTTGAGTTCTCAGACCATCACCCCATTCTTATCTCGCTAAACTCTGTCTCTCTTTCCCTTCAAAAGAAGGTTTAGATTTGAATGTGCCTGAATTTCCCATGCTTTTGACAGTGTATGGAAGAGTAGTGGAGGAATGATGTTGATTTGATTCATAATATAGTTAACATGGAGCATCAATTGACTGAGTGGAAGTACAAAGCCTTTGGAAGTATTAATGTGAGGAAGAAGAAACTCTTGGCCAAGATAGGTTGTATCCAAAGAAGAATCTATGAGGGCTGTGGTAATAACTTTCTTTTTAGGTTGGAAAAAGATTTACAGAGGCACTTGGACTTGGTTCTTCACCATGAAACGTTGCCTTGGTTTTAAAGATCCCGTAAAAAGTGGCTTCAAGATGGTGATTGCAATACAAGATATTGCCATCTAAAAACCATCATCATAAATAAAAAGAAGGCTATTCAAATGCTGCGTAATGAGGAAGGCATTTGGGTTGACGACGAAAAAGAATTAAGGATATGCTAAATGCCTTTTATCATAATATTTTTTGGAATGATGATTTTGTTAGAATTTCCTACTGAACAGATTTGTCATTTCCTTTGAATTCTCCAGATGAACCAGACTTCAAAGTCTGTTGGTTTATAAGAAAGTTAAGCAGGTTTTGTTTATCAAAATTTATTAATATGTGTATTAATTATATATTAAAAATTTAGTATTATATATAATAATATTAATTATTTTTTAAGATAATTTACCTGTTAATTCATCGTGAATTTGTTAGTTGGTCCATTTTTTCATCAAAGAAGAAAAAAAATAATATACAGTAAAATCTTTCAAATAGTAATATATGTAAAGGTAGGGATAAAAAAATAAATTTAACAACCTTGCCTTTTCTTGTCCTGTAAATAGATAGATTTATTTTTCTAAATCAATTTTATCTTTATCTTAATCTTAAAATTTCTTTATCAAAATAAAAAATTGAACCAAATAAATGACTACTCGTGTTTTTTTTTTCTCCCTCCCTGAGCCGGTCCGGTCCAATCAGAATCGGCTTTAAAGTTTTAACATAAAGCAAAGGCTGAGACAGATGTCTCCTGCGTTACAAGTTGCGAACGCAAACTTATCGAGCCAGCCTCACAAGCTAGGGTTCTTCACCGCGCTCCACCCTGCTTCTCTCTCCCTTCGTCCCCTCCAATTGGTACCAATTTCTTCAACTCCGCTTCCTTTCCTTCATTACTTTTCCCTCTCTTTTCTCTCCAAATCTCTAATCTCAGATTTCGATTTCTTTTATTCCCTTCTTCACGCGCCTCTGTTCACCCACCTTTCTGTTTCATCTCCATCCGCGAGTTCCACGGATCTCGTTCATTCATTTTATTGTAGTAACTGGCTCACGCAAGTACCGAATTTCGTTTATCCCTGAGCGGATCTATTTTAATTTAATTTGTGAAATTTTAGCAAAAAAAATGAAAACCCCGCTACCGCTTGTTAAGTTGTGTAACATTTTTTTGTAGCAAATGAGCGTTTTGTTTGAAATTTAAATATAAGTAGCTTTGTCCTACTTTTAATCGGTGTCCTCGTGCCTGAAGTGAAATTGTAAACTTTTTCATGTTTGTTAGTTCATCGTTATAATTGTTTTGAATATTCATTCACACTTAATCGGCGTCCTCGTGCTTGAAATGAAATTGTAAATTTTTTTATGTTAGTTAGTTCATCGTTATAATTGTTTTGAATATTCATTCACACCTGTTTTGTCCTTTGCTATAGGAATGTGTTTGTGACTTCATATGCTGGTAGTTGACATTTTGAAATTGTAACGGGTGGGAGCAATAATATATTTTGTGACATCATCATGGAGATACAGACTTGTGGCAGGCCGATTGACTCCTTGCTAGAGAAAGTGCTTTGTATGAATATTCTGTCGTCTGATTACTTCAAGGAGCTATATCGATTGAAAACTTATCACGAAGTTATTGATGAGATCTACAATCAAGTTGATCACGTGGAGCCGTGGATGACGGGGAATTGTCGTGGTCCTTCAACTGCATTTTGTCTTCTGTACAAGTTTTTTACTATGAAGCTCACCGTCAAGCAAATGCACGGGCTGTTAAAACACCCGGATTCTCCTTACATAAGAGCGGTATGTACACGTGTGTGACAATGTATATGGGACCTTACTGATTTCCTGTTTAGGGGTGAAAACATTCTGTGTTCATTATGGTATGCTTGTTTGTGCTTGAAAATTTTGTTGGTTTGTGCATTGGTTTTCTGCTGACCATTTCTAAAAAACTCAATCAGTTTAGGTTGCTTTGAATAGTTGGTTATTTTGTACATCACAAGAGGAGATGCATGCACGTGAGACTATTTAATTGTATCGGAATCACTTGTTTGTAGCATAACTAATATATCTTGCATAGTTGAATTGCCATAAAAGAACCTAAACTGAATGTGTTAGTGGATTTTTGTTGAGTTGTCAGTTGTCAAATGTAAGGTAGCCAAAATTACATGTTAGATTGTAGGATTGTATGTTTCCATGATTTATGCTTGCTACCACGATCTCGGTCACACTCAAACACATCATTTGGTGAGATTATCTGGTCTTGCTGTGATTGATTTTTTAATATATGTATGTGTGTATTCTGGGATAGATTTCTTTGTTCATCATACACTTGTTACTTTTTTATTTGCATTACTTGGGAATTATATACTTACATTTTGATTTGAGGTGGCCCTGTTGTTATAGTTGCTTTATACCTTGTACAACACATGTGGATTTTAATTGATATAATTTTTTTCTCTTCTCTCTGTGTTTGTGGTAAAGTATCATTTGGGGGAAAAAGACAAGAAATGAAAACCTATTTTGTTTCAGAAACTATGTATTACATAGTACATAAGAAATTATCAATTTCCCCACTTTTAAATTGCTTCTAAAAATAGTTTCTTTGAACGAACAAATGGTTTCTTTATTGTAATAATTCAGTTCCTGAGAGCGAACCTTGGCACATTGGTAAGGATTTTTACTTCATCAATTAACTTGGGTTAAAGGTGTTGTGGATGTTGATGTTGATCCCAGGGATCATGAGTTCAAATCTTTGAAACAATCTCTCCATTTGCAGCAGTAAGGCTGCATACATCTACCCTCCCCAAACCCTATTAGGTGGGAGGCCTTGTGACTGGGTTATCTTTAATAATTCAATTCATCTCTTCCTTTTTAATTCAAATTGTTACGATATCGGGACTGTGCTAACCTGCGTCTTATATATATATATATATATATATATATATATATTTTCATTTTATTTTTTTATACTTTTTTTTTCTTTTTCTATTGATCTCATGTTTTGTTTAATGAGATGAAGGATGACGTGATTATATTCTGCTTGGCATCAAAATAGAGACTGTGTTCTGTATGCAACATTCTCATTAGTGGTTTTTCCCCTGTACGTTTATCTTAAGCTCTGTATTGATTCTTTTTATTGTTTATAGGTTGGGTTTCTCTATCTGAGATATTGTGCTGATCCGAAGACACTATGGAATTGGTTTGAGCCATATGTAAAAGATGATGAGGTATGATAACATGGTTATGATCTTTCTATATTCTGATATTTGTTCCCTATAATTTTTTTACTTAAAATTGATAGATTATTGCCTTCTTTCATTTGTGTACTTTCTTCATGCCTCAAGTTGGATTTGATCAAAGTGGTGAAGCATGGGTATAATTTTTTTGTTATTCCATTTTGCATTTGTCTAAGCACTGAAAATACCATTACTATATATGGAGCCATGATAATAGCATGTCTTGTCAAAATATTTTGTGGCCCGAGTTTTTTCATATGATCTGCTTTTGAACAAACCTTTTTTTGGTAATTGATAGATGTTTTGCCCATACGTTCCTTTGCTTTGTAAGATAATTACTTGTTTGGGTTTCAGTTGTCTTGAATTATCTCCAATCTTGGAATATCATTTAAAGTGCTCCCCTAATTAATATATAAATTATTGTTCATTTTAAATTTTGATGCTGTGTTTCAGGAATTTTCTCCCGGATCTAATGGTCGAATGACTACAATGGGTGTATATGTCCGTGATTTGCTTCTTGGACAGGTTTGTTGTCCTTAAATCTTTCAGGCTATATTTTACATAAGAGCATGCTTCCTGGTTTACCCTCTTTGGACTCATGCTTCCGTTTTGCTTGTAGACAATGAAATGAATTTAAATGATAGATTGGCAAATTATACCCTGACCTTTTTGACTTAGAGATTTTTAAATGTATGCCACACAATGGCAAGGGAAAAAAATCATTTGATTCGAGTATTGACTAGTTAAACTGAGAATTCTCTCTTCAGAGCTCTCCTACCAGAATTCAGATGCATCACAAGATTGCAGATGCAGATATGTCCCTCATCATCCCATAATTTGGAGTAACAGTATGAGGTGCTTTCGGTATCTTTGGACATAAAACTTTTATACCTACCAGTAATTTCTGATAAGAATTAGTTCCAAAGAATCTTTCTTTTATTTCTTTCACATTCTTTTTTTGATTGCATGCTCTTGATGGTTGATTTCTCATCTCTAGAGCCACTACTCTGATGCTTCCAGTAAAAATATTGAGTACTTTTTCATCTAGTTGCTTTAGAGTAGAACCTCTGCCTGAAAGACATGCATGTTATCAATTTAGCACGTATGGATTAGTTTGATCCCCGGCACTAAATTGATAAAATTAAAAATCAATGACAGGTGTATCTTTTTGGGACTAAAGTGAGATTTTTCTCATTTCACTTATCATCATCTCTTTTTTTTTTTTTTTTTTTTTTTGCTTTTTCCTTTTCTTTCTGAGATTGAGCTGATGTTTGTCTTTTTCATTGTTAGTTTGCATTTTTGTTTCACCTGCAAATTTTATTTACCAGTTGTTTGTTACCAGATAGTATAGAAGATCCAGGTCTCACTTTTTACACCTCCTCTAGTGGATATGTACTTCTGGCGTTGGAACATGTTCTAACTTTCAAGTCTTATGGAGCTATAATCCCAGTCTGTCTTTTTCTATTTATCTTCAAGTCTTTTTGGATTATCCTTTATGAAGCTTAATTTCTTTGAGGTCTTATAGAAAGATGTTGGGTAAATTGATAAATAATTTCGTTATACTTGGCAATTTATGTCTTCATGTCTTCAACCATTGTAACCTAATACATGGTAACAGTGGCTGGCCATATTATCATGTAGACAAGTACTAACTACCATTCTGTGTTATATAACATGTAGCTGTCCATCCTGAAATTTGGGAGGTTCAGTGTCAAAAGTCATCAAGTTTTGCATGTACTTTTCTACTCTAGTTGATATGTTTCTTGTTTTGCATATAAACGAGAGTTTGTCTGAGTGTCTATGTAAGGTGCTGGCTTGTTGGATTGTAAGTTTGTTTCAGTTCGTATTTTCATTTGCATTTTGATATTTCTGTTATGAATGCATATAACTTTAAGTTTGTATGTGTAAAATAATTCTATATAATGTACACTTTAATGTTTATTTTTTGAATTATATAGCATATCCAACATTCAGTTTTTGACTGAAACTCTTGGAGAATAAATATTCTCAAGCCTGAGCTTGAACCTAGGTTTTTTTTTTCTTTTTTTTTTTTTTGTGTGTGAATTGATATTCTTGCCCATTAGACTGAATGTATCCTTGCTTTGATGATTTCTACTTGTGTTAATTAGCTATGCTGCTAGAATGTTATTGGTAACTTTTTTTTTTTGTTCACATTCCTAATACATGGTATTGTAAATTGTGAAGATGTACAGAGGATTTGTGTTAACTGCAACCACTTGTTTCCCCTTAACAACTGATTCCATTTCTGGGGTGGGGGAGTTGCTGGGATCCCCCCCCTAATGCATGGAAGGATTATAGAGAGGCACACATCTCGTTCTTTCTATTCTCATGAATAGTTAGTATTTATATCAATATTAAATGTTTCTTTGGGTTAAGTGGTTACTACCACCTCATGGTAGTTGATGTTTTATGATTTTGGGAATGTTGTGCATGGTACCATATGCCTTGGTTGACAGACTTGATTGGTGCAGTTCCCAAGTTTACTATACCCCTTAGTTCCTGATTATTTAACTATACTTTAAGGGATTGATGAGTCTGTTCTGCTGTTGCAGTATTATTTCGACACACTGTTTCCTCGCATCCCTGTTCCTGTATTGCGGCAGGTTGTGTCTAATCTTGAAAAGTTGAAGCTCCCCTCTACACATTCTGGTTCAACAGGGGAAACTACTCGTCACGGTTCTGATGATACTGCCCGTAGACCACCTTCTGTTAAAGCTGCCCTCTCAGTCTCTTTTGGTCAGCGTGCTCCACACCGGGCTTCCACAAGAGATTCTTCACCTATTCGCCGTACATTACCTTCTCATGAAAAAAATGGCAGTGATGACATAAGAAGATCGCCAAGTAATCGCCGCAGCCGGAGCCGTGAATATCCTGATAGGGATAGGGACCGAGACCGGTCACGGTCCAGAGACAGGGATCGGGAACGTGATAGAGACAGGGATCGGGAACGTGATAGGGACAGATACCGTGACCGAGATAAGAACAGGGAGTGGGAGCGAGATCGAGATCGAGACCGTGAAAGATACAGGGATCGTGACTCGGAAAGAGATCAGGATAGGGACAGAATCAGGAGGGATAAGGAGCGGGAAAGAGAGAGAGAGAGGAGTTACGATTATGACAAGAGGTCTAAGTACACAGAGAGAGAAAGCAGTCGGGATTATGACAATGGTAGTAGGCACTATCATAGGAGCAGGAGTCGGAGTAGGAGCAGGAGCAGGAGTAGAAGTCGGAGTTTGCAAGCTGGCACTTCTCGGTATGAATCACGATCTAGTCCTCAGATAGAGGAGAGTAAGAGAACTTCTGCTTCGAGTAATCTTGCTAAACTTAAAGATATGTATGGTGATTTAGGGGATAGTAAAGGAGATGCCAACATGGAAAGAATTCCTAGAAAGGATAGTGGAGGTGAAGAGGTTATTAGACTTGGCGGGTTTACTTGGAAGGATTGAAAGTTATCATGGAATGCTTGTATCAGATGTTGGGTGGCTTTCATGGAGAAAGATATTGGGACTAGCCCTTTTGTTGCCAAATCTTTAGATTGGTAAATGCTATTTATAGATAATGTATACTAAAATTTATTCCTGGTGCATTGAATTTCATGCTTTGTAATCGCAAGTTTTAGACTAAAAGATCATTCTATGTAGTCCTGAACTACCATGTTTACATTTATGGTTTAAACTTTAAACTTTGATATTTTACTTCGTTTCCGTACATATAAATAATTTAAGAATGATGTGCATTTTGAAACGCCTTCAGGAGGAAGTTGATAAGATATATGATGCCTTTATAATATGCTTCATGTACCCGTCTAGATGTCATTATTGGAAAAGCTTTAATACTATTTTGGAAATACGTTAGTGCTTTTTTTTAACATTATTATTATTATTATTATTATTATTATTATAGCATAGAATAACCAGGAAATCTACTTTAATTTAGTGACATTGCGTGTCATTTTATCGTGTTAGTTTGCAACATTTTGCCTATGATATTGACCATACCCTAAAGTAAAAGCCGCTCATAAATCATAATGGTTAGATTTTAGGCAAATCCAAGGCCAATTGTAGAGGTAGAGGTATTATTCTGATATTGCATATTGGTATTAGAATTAGTAGCATTGATACAAAAAGAATCCTTTCATGAATTAGGAACTTAGGATGCAAATAATATGTTGCTCTTAACAATAAGCCTATCAGAAACTTAAAAGTAAGGCAAAAAGCTTTTTATAATGCCAAGAGAGAATAATGTTACACTACTGTCGTACATGTTCTGCGAGAATATATGAAGGTAAGGCAAAAATGTATATTTCTACATTTGAAAGTAATCCAAAAAGTTTCTATATTTCCGAGAGAATTTTGTGTTACATTACTGTCATACATGTTCTGAGACTATATGAAGAACTGGTAGAAATCTAGGATTCGGCATTTGTATAAAGCACTTCAGGCTTTTAAAATATTCCCTCACTATATTTTGACAAATCATTTGCTACAAGAACTTTGGACTTCTGTATCACTATATCAAAAGGGATAAGAAAGCGTGTGGTTGGTTCCAGTAAGCTATTATTCACATTTGATAGAATGATATATGTGACTGACAAAGATCAAAGCAGCACGGAATCCCACAGTTCCAAGCATGAGAAAGAAACCATAGCAAATGCAAGCCATGTAGCCAAAAAAGAAAGAGGTTTGCATGAAGCCAGACATATCTGATCTTGCATAATAGTAATACAAGCAGTACCCATATATGAACAACCCAGTTGATCCACCACATAGAAAAGACCTAATCATGCCAAAAACGAAATCGTTAGTGAATGGAGGTACATGGATTAGGAAAACAGTGAGAGCACTCTCATGTAAAAAGTCTACATACCTCCACCACCACTCATGGTCCTCAGTAGCAAGCTGAAAGTATGTCAATGCCACAGTGACAAAAGCAGTGACAATCAAGAGGATGATGAAGACAATAAACAGAATGCTGTATATGGTGTAAATTTGGTGACCCCAGACACTAGCAAAAATGTAGTAGAGTTCAATGTAAATGGCACTGAATGGCAGAAAACCTGCCATACCCATTTGAGCAAGAGTTGTACGGTACCAAGGTAGTTTTGGGATCTCCCTAGGATACTTATTGGTGCGGCAAGGAGCTTGAAACCCTGATTGGCTATTCTTACCAGCAATCCCACCCAGCACTAGTAAAGGTGAGGTTACAAGAGTCCATATGAGGAAAATAACCACAATTGTTCCAAACGGAAGCGCTGCGGTGGCATTATAGGCGAGTGCAACAGTATTAAGAAAGCAGAATGTGAAAAACAAAGGTCCAGAGAACAAACTTCCAGTCAAGAACAAAATTTCAACCTGTCAAGTAACAAATCAAAACCTCTATTAGTATACTTCATTTAGGTTGCAGTGTACTTTCACTTGTTTAAAGAAAAGGCCTAAACAATTAAACATTGTTCTTTAATAATAATTCTGCCTAACAGACAACATACTTAAGGTTTGTAATCAAGAATATGTTTGATCCATATGGATTTTCAAAAGCTAGTAAACTACACAATATACTGATATCCAACAGGAATTTCAGCTAGAACTTCAACCAAATTCTCTAGTTACTCAGACAGAGAAATGCCTATGGAGTAATAATGTCATTGTACCCAGTTTTTTCCTTCAATCATGTAATAGAAGGAAGCTGCATAGTAGCCCGCAATGCCAGACGTTAGTGCATATATGATCACCAGTGAGGTAAACAAAGCTCCCCTATTGTATGGATAGAAAACACCAACTAGAGCAAGCATAAAGATGAAGATTGTACTGAAAGAAGGAGCAAATAATCATGGTCAAGAAAGAGCTGAACAATACAAGGCAAACACCTTTAAAAGATAAGTACTTAAGCTGGTAACTCACAGTGTAAATAGCTGGGTTCCTGTTCCGAGTGCTGCTGCAAACAAAGACTTGAATCTTGGGTACCTGAACACATCACCATGGATATACTTCCATCCACTTTCCTCCTGGTCATCAACTGCTTCCTCATCAGGAGTAAACCTGTCAGGTTTTGAAACGGTTGATACAATAAGTTCATTGAATTAAGAGGTTTAAATCCATGAAAGTACACACTGCTGAGATGTGTAAGTAAAAATGATTCTTACTTAACAAAATCATTCTTGAGCACACGCATGAGAATTATGGCCAGGAATCCAGTCAAGAGGAGAACAGTTACACAAGAGTTGATGACAGAAAACCAATGGATTTCCAAGTTATGTGACAGTGAGGATGTCTGTGAGTATTTCTCCAGCCTCTTCTCAAATGGAGTATCTGTTTCAACCCATGTGGCAGAATATGTGAAGTCCACTTCTACTTCCTTATTTTCTATCAGGTCCACAACTGCTTGTGGATCATTTCGAATGAAAACATCAATGATGCGATCCTTGTTGTACAGAATCTCAAAATGGACATGCTTGAAGAGATGGACTATGGCCCCAGTTTGATCATCCTTGTCTTCACTGTCAAATTTTCCAAGGAAACCCCAAATGGGCAAGTCATCATAGTACATTTGGTAGAAATAGTCCTTCAAGACAGCATGTCTGAATTGAGCAACCTCTTTTATTGTAAGCTTCTTTGTGCAGATACTTTCAGGTTCTATGTCAATTTGGAAGTCCAATTTGTAAGGAGCAACAACTAATCGATCCCCGTTCAAAACTTCACCAAGATCTTCCCTCTTTTCTTCCACATTAGCTGCATCCAACAAGTTTTGGAGTTAAAGGGAATAGAAGAAACCAAAGACATTAGTAGGAAATAGGAGAAAACAGAATGGTACTACTACTAGCAAACTAACCTGGTGAGCAAAAGGGAAGATCGAAATATCGGTATGTCTCACTGTGGTAAGGAAGAAAAAGGGGAAAGCACAAAGAATTAATAAAGTCATTCTATTGTGAGGATGAAATTTATGCATATGATAACTATGCTTTAGAAATTAATACGCGCATTAGACTATTTGAATATATATTCTTATATACAGGCATTAAGATTAATGGATTTAGTACTCTTTTCAGTAAAAAAATATTGCACTTTCTTTCTAGGCCATAGAATAATCAAACTTGAATAAAAGAAAATGGAATGGTAGAGGTAAAAATCCAGAGGGGATGCATTAGAACATTACTTGATTGTGAAGGTAATAAGTCTTATTTTAAAATAATTGAAAGGTCAACTCTGCCAGCCTGATAGCTTGAATTCATTCTAATTTTCCATTGAACATAGCCTACAATTTCTGAATTTGACATTGAAATAAAGGAAACTAATATCTCTTGTTTTTGAGTTTCCTACAGTGAAATAGAAAGTATTCATAATAAATATCAGTTTCTAAGCCACATTTATTTCTTCCTCATCCACAGTGAAGGATTAATCCCTTTCATCACTCAAACAACTAGATTTCACTGATCAAAGTCTTGAACAGGTTCCAAAATCCAAATCCACACCACAAGATGAAGAGGTCATTGAATCTTCATGACACATAAATCAGAACAACACTAAGGGATGAAAGATGCAAGGCACCCAAAATCCAGAGGAAATCTCATCCTCAAAATTGTAACCCCATCATAACACAACAACAACAAAAAAAATACTTTTTTTTTTAAATGTCTTTTCAGGAACGTTGGGATTGAAATGTTCTAAAATCTGAAGCATAAACATGAGTTGTTGAAAGTGAGAGTGAGATAGATTTAAAATCTGACCTGGGATTGTGAAAGGGTCCCACCTTGTTGGCATAAAAGGGAACGGAATCTCCTTTCATGTAACGGTGATCCGATGCATCAGATGTGACATGGCTTATGCAGCACCACAGGATCACAATGGCACCAACCAAACATGCCGTTGACTTTTCCATACAAACACAGATTGAGAGAGAGAGAGAGAGAGATAAACAAAGAGAGACTCTCCAATGCAATGGCTTCTTCTTGCACTTATATATAAGCCAAATAAGTGCATGAGAGTGAGAAAGAAGAAGAGGGAATCTCCACGACGTTAGTTCCTTTAACCAAAAGAAAAGAGAGAAAATGAAGAACGAAATAATAAAAGAGTTAAGAAGATTTGAATTTCCAGTTTCCACGCACTTCTTACATCTTAATGAATGATGGTCGTTTTCTAAGGAGTTGAAAAATGAATCATCTTCGTGATTGGGGAATGATGACAAACTAATACATTACATACGTGCCTAACACGAACAAATGGCGTAATCGCATCGTGCCAAAACATTCTCTTCGCTTTCAACAACATATTTTATCCGTCCACTTTTGTTATGTCATTTAAGATTTGATAAATATTAAGGTTGTTCCTCCTTTGACTTATTTCACGAGACAACATCGTTTTTCTTGTGGTGATAATCACAATTCAACTCGCCACTTGATCTTTACCTTGTATTCATAACAAATAGGCAAATTGCTACTTGCCACCTTTTTGTTCATGGAAGATGTCACGTACGATAATCATTTTCTTTTTACCCCTTATTACTAGTTTCTTAATTAAACAAATTATTTAACTTTTATTAACTGCTATTTTCATGAATACGCGTTTGGATATTGATCTCCTATAATTAATAACGGACCAGTATTTAACAACTTATATCTAAAGAAAATATGAATGGTGTAATAATTACCTTTCACTTAAAAGCTTAATCGACTTTCTAAAAAATAAAAAGTTTGGCACTCTTTCTTTGTGAATGAGTGGAGTTAGGTAATATTACATCAATGCTATGAATTTTGGATTAATGGAGAGTATATTTGACAATTCACACCATGTACACATATAATAAAAGGATTTAATTTAATTATGGTGTTATTAATTAATGATGTACGTACTATATATTTTTTAACAAACCCCGGCAGAGAACTCCTAATAACTCAAGTCATCCCAACTATGTTGGTACTGCTAGAACTAAAGATCCACAACCACTAACCATGAAAATAAATATCACAAAGGAAAAAATAAATACAAAATGCATGGGGACAATGGACAAAACCAAATCCACGAGGAACAAACTATGTAAACCTGTAGTTTGGGAGACCCAATATGTTCCTATACAGTTCAGCTGTAAAAAAAATGTGGGTCATAGTCCCACCACCAAAAATCAGAAAAACTATAAGTAAGGAAAGTAATGGTGTCTGCACAAGAAATTTCATATATTATTATTTAAATCATATAATTAGCAATACATTTACATTATAAAATGACAATGTATTGTCTCTCACAATGTCAACGCATGAAATTAATGTCCTATTTAAAAGAAAAAATAATTAATCCGCTACTGAAAAAAAATACTAAAACACCATTAATTAAAAAGCAGATATAAAACTATAAGAGAAAAATAATTATACATTTTTACATTTTAACTTGGTATCTGTGTGGAAAATTGGAAATGGACCAACTTGGTTAATAGATCAAATGATAATATGAAATAAACAGTTTTACATTTTGATCTATTAACCAATAAGGGGCAATGTCACTTTCCTTTCCTCTGTGTACCCCTTCTCTCTTCTCCAAATTAAGGTATAATTAAATAATTTTAAAATTAACAAAGTAAACACGTGAAGGTAGAGAGTTCAAAAAAATAGTACGAAGATTAAAAAAAGTTTTTTTTTTTTAGAGAAAAGATTAAAAAAAGTACTCCTCTAAAAAGAAGTTATTGTTGCTCCATAAAAGTGAAGAAACAATACTCCTCTATAAAAAAGTGAAGAATCACTAATGACTCATTAACTTTTATGCTATAATAATATAGATAGTCGGGTCGAGTCACTTGAGTGTAAATAGGTTCAGGTTCTAACTTTAATTCTATTGTTCTTTTACGGTTTTCATGCTTCCATATACAGTGATTATATGTCATTATTTTTTAACTTTTCTTTTCCGTATTTTATTATATTGTTTAGAAGTTTCTGTTATTTCCTAACACAATGTATTGCACGAAGGGAAAACATGCATTTTACATGAATGTAGAGGTGAATATTACACTAGAATTATTAAAAAAAATCACTATATTTTTTTATAACAAAAAGTCACACTGCATTTAGAGATATTTAAAAGAATTTTTGTTATATTTAAAAGAAATAAATTCATGTTTAATTTTATCATCACAGTACACAATCAGAAACTATATATTTATACATAATTTTATTCAACTTACCCACCTTTAAGAAAGTCATTAACTCAGAATTCATCATTTTAAAACATCAAGTTATAAACCCTCACCCAAATTAAGTTCCCCAAATGTGGTCATATAACTCAGAACTTTCCTTTAATTCATAACCCAAACCATGTGCAGTCTATTTTACTGTGTCCATTAATACATTTATCTATCATAATATAAAAAAAAAACAAAAAAAAAAAAACAAAGAGGTACTAGTAGTTACCAGTCTTCATAAAGTAGGCCACTCCTTACCTTTTAACTCTTGTCCCTATCGACTTGAACGTCACAGTTTTTGCATGTGACACTCTTAGTATTGGTGACATCAGAAGACTTTCATGAAAGATAACCACATCTAACAAAACTACAAGTTAAATTATCATTACTCTTAGGCTAATTTGGAACGTTATCTATTAATTTTTAGAAGATAAGTAATTGCTTTAGGTTAACAAATATAGACAATTAATATAATGGCTGATTTTGGTGAGAGTAATGGAAACAATAATCAATGGTAGAGGGGGAAGCAGGGGTTGCGAAAGCAACACAAGAGCAAACAATCGTCTCATACTTGTGAATCATTTAAAATTTATTCTTTTCTAAAATAATCCTAGAGCTATTTAAAATCTTACTTGGACTTCTCTGATAAAGAATATTCACTAAACATTGTGACTTTTTTTCATTTCAATTTTCAATCCCATCATAACGTCTACAATCCATTGTCAAAACCACACGGCTTAGTGATTCAATTCATTTCTTGCAGCATTAGAAACCACCATTGCCATAATCTCTGTTTGCCCCTGGCCCTCTACTTCGTGGCCTTGGATATAAGCAATAAAGTATCAACATTACACATTCAAATTACATCTTAAATTCATCATTATACTCCAAATAACACCCATTACCACAAGCTCATAATTTTTTCTTGTCTTCACCTCTGTTATGGGTCATAGATCGGATTTAATTGGTTTGAAAAATCATTCAACTCTATGGCTATTGTTTCCTGCACCTTTTTAACCTTCCAAAAATCCTAATCTGAAATGTAATTTTACAATCTGGATTATCCTTTCTAGAATGTAATCCAGAATGCAAACTTTTTTAAATTCTAGAATAGCTAATCCAAATGTAAATTACATTCCGGAATGGGATGTAGGAAGCAAATCTGGAGGTACACAAAGCAATTGTGCAACTCTATTTAGTTAGTGTTTCGAATTGGGTTTAAGGCCTAATCCGCTGATCAAAATGGCCCAAAGAAAAGTTTCAATCCAATTTATCAAAGTATTAATTGAAGTTAACGTCAACATGCAAGTGCATGAACACTACAATACACGTATGAACAAGGAAGAAAATCTTATAAGATTTTCTAATGTGATAAACATTTTTGCTCACAAGTTTATTAGCTTATTCAGTGATACACCTATATTAGCTTGTAAATTTATTGGATTTTTCAGTGATAGACCATTTTAGCCCGTTTATATCACTAAAGATGCATTTTCCTCAGTTTGTGTGTGTGTGTGTGTGATATCCAATTTAATACAAAAAAAAAAAAGTATGAATTGCCGGCTGCTTGAAATATAAGCATACGTGTCGCTTGTAACCCAACTCAATTGCCGGCTGCTTATTGTACAATATCAATTTTACATCCGGAAGCATTAGTGATAATGAAAGTTGTTTGTTAAAAAAAAAACAATTTTTCTTTGATTATAAAAAACTGTATAATATTGCATTGTATATGTTTTCCGCGTGATGAACATTTCATGATATTTTAGGAACTGTCTCTCATGGTAACCAATTGTGATTTATGACATCAAACACAGTCGTTGATTGCTTCATGATAGTGACTGGAGACCTAAAATAAGGTATAGATATAATTCCAATCAAACATAGAAGCGGATTTCGGGATCGTGTTTGCTCAAGATAATGCATGCATCAACGCTTGGCACGTACTAGGATAACACATATAACCCCTTCAAAGTTCAAAGATTCTCTCATACGTTTTGGGAGAGACAAGAGTTGGAAAATACAAAATGTCTAATAAGATTTATTTTTAGGACTAATCTCACTCTGTTGGTTTTTGTGAACATATCAGTTATAACTTCATGTGTTACTAATGACTCCTCGCTAACTGCTAGGCATTGTGATGGTGGTATCAACCTAGTTGGAATCATGTCCCCTTTTGTCTTATTTGTTGATTTTCCTCTCTTTAAAAAAAATGTCTCACTAACATGTGGATGCCATTTACTATATTCATATATAAGATCTTTTTTAATCTTACATTTCCTTTATGAATATTATCATTTCATTATTTTGATATTTATCCTCAACATCTTTTTTCTTCCTTTTTACCAAACAACATAGAAAACATTTTTCTCACATTAAAATGCACGTAAACTTTGAAAAATTGGCCTATATTATTGTAGTGGGATTGAATTTTTAGTGGACACTTGCACTTACTATATATTGTTATTACTATTAAACCAGAAATTTAAGGAGTTTAAAATTTATCCGTTTAGAATACTCAGAAGGTTTAGGTTGTAATATTTATCAATCCTTTCTAGATACCATTAGATGCGAGTCTCTTCTACTGAATCATCCTTTTTTAAAAGTAAAATGTTAACATTAGATTTTAGGACTGATTTTAAACATTTCAAAATGATAAGTTTTTTTTTTGCAAAGTAATTATTACATCGAAAATACAAAACAATATACTAAACAATTTGTTTCACATAAAAACATGTCTTACCGTAAACTTAAAATTAGACCTTTTTGAATTACAGTTGTACAATATATTTTATTTTTGTAAATGATCCCATACCCACAACTACAACTTATGTATTAGCAACACGGCATGACCTCTGATTGGAGTTTATGAAAGAGTAGCAATTGAAAACTCAATTCCATTTAGATGCCATGCATATATATGAATTTGGAAGATTTCCATGTTTCGCGTAAGACAAATGGTGTGAAAATTGAAATGTGCTGTTCATTCTTATTGGAATCCGTAAAACCTTCTAGTTCAATAGTGAATAGTCAATAATAATAAGTGCATGAAACTTTTTATACTGCAACAGAAATACTTGTCATTACATTGTAACAAATTTGGTATCAACTAAGAAAACATCAATAGGAGTTCTAGTTAATGCAAAGAGCACTAACATTGACATATGTAACACATGAATGAGAGGGTATTTCTCTTTTAATCCTTGGTCCTAATAATGGTAATGGAACATCTAACCGTGTGTGAATCCTAGTAACAAAAACTTTATCGGACTAATTTGCATGAATTTGTCACAAAATCTTTCACGGGATAAGGAATTGAATTTGACGCTAATGGGGTGGCGAGGAATCTGAGTGTTGTTTTCCTTTCAACTCCTCCAGACTTCACCAATTTTAAGGGAAATCAATTTTCTTCCTTTGACCTTCTTGGTAACCATATGCATATACTCCTAAGAGGATCATGTTTGATTGCAGCTTCATGTGTGTCACCTTGAGGCCATGATGATAGGTTTGTAGTGATGAATCTTTTTTTGTGTAAAACCACAATATACTAAGGTGGTGAGGAGATGCATCAGTTATATATTAGACTAAATTACACTCTGGCATCTCGTGTTTTTTTTTTTCTTTCAAATTTTACTCTATATTTCTCTCTATTTGTACACTAAAAAACTTATTAATTGTTAAGATCATATTACACCCATATCCCTCCCTCCTAAACATACACCCTCATCTTTTTCCTTTTTAACTGCATAAAAGATATGTCATCATTTTCAACATGAAAATATTTTAAGATTCTTCATTCTTTTTGTTTTTCTCTAATTGGACGTGAATCCACTTTGTTGGTATGCAATGTTAACATCCTTAATTCTTTTTCTTTTAGTTCAATTTTTTTGGTACGTGTTGGGTCGTTTGGTTGTTGCATTTTTTGTTGAACGTGTTCCCAACAATGTCTAATGATTGAGTATGGTCCTTTGCTTCAAATTTTAGTATTTTGCTTCTAGATTTTTGTTTTTAACTCCTTTCTATGAAATATTTATTTTTATGGCAAGGTATTTGATATGTCTCAATCAAGAGCTGCAAGACACATCATAATGTTGAGCTGAAAAGATGGATTGAAAGTGAGGATGAACAAGATGAAAATAAAAGAAAAGACAATAAAGATTGAATAATACAACATAATATGTAATTGAAGAGAAGGATGTAAACAAGATGAGTAAAAGAAGAGACAACAAAGATTGAGTAATTCAGCACTATGTGTGTAATTGAAAGAGAAGAAGGTGAACAAGATGCGGAAATAAAAGAATACAAGAATTGTAACTTTGACAAACTAGATGACAACTGTTTTACTTCAGATGAGATTTTATTGTTTAGCAGACTTTGGATGAGAAATTGATTAGTAAATAGTATAATTTCAATTTTTAAAACCATAAAATGAGAGGAAATCAAACAAGTTTGTGTTATTTATTATGTACAATTAGTTTACCAAAAAATACAATCTTTTTTCAAATTATTTATCACTAGTCCAATTTCATTGGAAAAATTATACATTTCATTCACATTTTCACTCACAAGTTCATTCACATTCTCACTCACAGTTTTATTCACATTTTCACTCACATGTTCATTCACACTTTCACTCACATGTTCATTCATATTTTCACTCACAAGTTTCACATATTCATTCGCATTTTCATTTACATGTTCGTTCACATTTTCACTCAATGATTCATCTTTACATCAGGATGGTAAATTTTGTTCCTTGCACTAAATACCCCTACCTGCAATGGCATCATTGCCGGTACCCAATAGATGTATCATGCTAAAATCAAGGTTTTGGTGTAGACATAAGCAAATTAAGATCACAATTCACAAACAAGTAGGACTAATGGTGTCAGTCATTAGCCTTCTAAGAAACAAATGTAGCCTAAATAAGAATATAGTAATATACAAATGAAAAGGTAAATATTATTATATATATAGCATATGTACCAAGTGTCTTAACAAACAAACTGTCAGTATATAATTTTTCTCTAATTCTTTTTTACCTTCTTCATTGAATAAGTTCATAAAGAAGAATAAGAAAAGATTGGTAATATGAAAAGGGAGACAAACACAAATAAATTATAACAATTTATACTTGCAAGTGTTTTCATCACAAGGTGTGTATATTATTAATTAATGTCAAATAAATCATTTTTCTCTCTAGATTTATTTGCATGGTATATTTCTTATTTGCAAGTATTTTGATTGTAAAAAAAATCATGTGTCCAAAAAGGATATAAAATTTGTATTCCTGTTGTGTTTTACTGTAATTACATACTCCATTAGAAGCTTCACACACCTATAGCCTCAAGATTTAAAGAAAACAATTAAAAAAATAAAATAAAGAAGAACAAATTGATGACCACGAACATATTGACAATGGATTTGCGAAACAAAATCAACATAGATTGACAAAAGATAATAAGACATACTGTAAATCGATTGGGCCGTTGCGGAACATGTTGGAAATTGATCCACCCGATCATCCAAATATTGCACTTTCGGTTGTTGTTTCATGCATTAAGATGCTTCTTGCACTCTTTTCAAAATATTTGTTTTGACTTTTTGGTTTAGTCATTTCGGAATCAAAAAAGGAACTACATTAATTTTATATTTTAGATTAATCATTCTCAAGACAAAAAAGGAAGTAAAGGACGTAATTGGGAATTGCATTATTTGGATAATAAGGTAGATCAATTTCCAACATTTAACACAGCAGTCCAATCCCTTCGTGGTATGACTTTGTATTTTTGTCAATCTAAGTTAATTTTCTTCGACTTCAGCAAATCCATTGTTTTTTTTTTTTATTTTGCAAGGCCAAAAAAGAGTGCATTATATTAATGGTTATAATAATTACAGTATATGACTACAATTCTCACAAGTAGTGAACAAGGTTGTATCTAACTTCCTGATAGACTATGCATAAACATATACAAGAATCACCCCTACAAACATCAATATTGCATAAGCTAATATCAAAAAAGAAAACATTCTCATCGAAGGGGGAGTCCACCCAACTCCACCTAAGAGAAGAATGTTGCTTGAATTAGGAAACAGACGTTATACACAACACTAGATTCACTGTCCACTTATAAAATGAAAATGTTGTTGTCTTTTCCTTTGTCTTAACCCAACTCCACACCTTAAACACAATTTGTTATGCAATTCCTCCACTGATACATGCTTATATGCAAAGACAACCTCATTTCTAGAATTCCAAATGGTCCATATTCAAGCCATCCAAATACACAACATTCAACATTTCCCTCTCATCGTGGCCCCCTCTCTTCTAAAGGCTAACATGTGTTGCTGAAGGGTACTTGGCATCGGTTCTTGCATACCTATCCACAAGCAGCACCGCTGCCAACATGCATATGAAAAACTACAATTAAATAAAAGGTGAGTTGTTGATTCCTGTTGCTCCCTGCACATTGGACATAAATTAATGAAATTTGTACAATCTATTCCTTTTTTTCAACTAGTCCCTCGTTTGAATATGATTCAACAACACCCTCCAAGCAAAAATCTGCACTTTGGAAGGGACCTTGGCCATCCATAAGATATCAAACAAATTCTGTTGTTCACTTTGAGGCAAGTTCTGCAGCAAAAAATATGTATTTTTGACAGAGAATTCATCTCCTTCAGCGCTTCTCCACATCCATGAGTCACTTTCTTCTACCTTCAAATTAGCTCTCTTTAGCATGGCCATCAGTTGCACTTCTAACTCCAGCTTCCATTCCCTCAAACTTCTCCATTGTGGTTTCCAATTCCATCAACCTTCCTTCCAAAATCCCATTTGAAAAATTGTTAAGTCCTAATCTAGGGAGATTGAGAATAATCTTAGGAATAGTCTCATTAAAGGAATCTCAGTCAGCCATTTATTTCTCCAAAATAAGGTAGATTCACTTTTTTCCACCTTCCTCCACACTTGTTGTTCAAACCAGTCATTCACATTATCTGCCTCTATCATGCTTAGCACATCTCGCCACCATGTGGAAACAAATGTTGAGCTTAAAATTGTTCCCATATCCCTTATTGGACCATATTTAGCTATTAGTATTTTAGCCCATAGTGCCTTCTTATTTTCAAGCAGCCGCCACTTCCATTTCGCAATTAACGCCTTATTAAATAGCTCCACATTTTTTATATCCAGGCCTCCATTCACCTTTGGTTGGCAGATATTGTCCCAACTAACCCATGTTATTGTCCTTTGTTATGGATTTCCTCTCCATAGAAAATTGTGTTGCATTGCCATGATATTTTCCACCACCAGCTTAAGAACTTTATAGAAGGAAAGAGAAAATAGAGGACTCACTATTAGGCAGGATTGATAAGACTGACTCGCCCCCCATTTGAGAGTAATTTCTGCTTCCATGGTGCCATTTTCCTCTTTAGTTTTTGCAGCACTGATTCCCAAGTGCAAATCCTCTTTCGAGAAGCCCCCAGCGGAATCCCTAAGTAAACAAAGAGCATTTCCTAGGTAAAGCAGTTTAGCATAATCACAAATATATGTATATCTCTTTCACAAACTCCTATCCCTCCAATTATACTCTTATGGAAATTAACACGCAATCCCACTGCCATTTCATAACTATTCAAGATCGCCTTCAGTATCAAAACATTCTTTAGATCCGGTTTTAGAAATTCATTGTTAATATGATCGTCATGGTCATCTAGTTGTTCCTCTGTCTTTTGTGTTGATTATGTTTCTTTTTAGGATATACGATTTTATTTAATCAAAACACTAGCAAATACGATGTGTACCATGCAAATAAATCTAGAGAGAAAAATGATTTACTTAATAATCTATATGCACCTTCTAATCAAAACAGTTGTAAGCATAAAGTGTTATAAATTGTTTGTCTCCCTTTTTATTCACATATGAAGAAAAAAATCTGACCAAGGGAAAGAGGATGATACATAATATAAAGTAGAGAAAATCTCTGGTTCAAAAAGCATTTATAAGAAACCTTTGTTTTTTCATTATCAGAAATACCGAAGGTTTACAATAACCTATATACCTTATCTAACCATTTGAATTAAACCTCTTGATATTTATAACAGAACATAAATTTTCCTGACAGAAACAAAATTTAAACCTACAGCTTATCAAATATGATATCTTACCACCAGAACGAAAAAAAAAAAATGAAAACTGCAAAACGTATGATAACTTGGTCCATTCAACCAATGCTATGAAATTTAGACTATAGTAAGTAATATCTTGTTGCTTGTAGCTCCCCGTCTTTCATTATTCTCGTTGGGTAACACCCAATTCCATTGCTTCTTTTGTTTTGACTAATCCTTTGGCGTTGCGTTGGTCATACCTTTCTCGAAAGTATGTGATTTTCCACCTGAACTTTGTGTGTGAATCAAAATTTACTTTTAAAATTCAACTTAGACGCTAAATATAAGTGTTATTTTTTTTAGCAATAAACTATTTTTAGCTGACTCATTAAATTTATTTGCACAAGAATTATTAGCATATAGACATATTAATCTAATAATCTAAATTTCGTGCTTTTCACATAATTTATCAGAACTCTGTTTGTGCCTCTGTCTCTTTTGTATATAGTGTAATACTTCTATATTATAATTACAGCAAGATATGTATGTTAAAACTTATTATTATTTTATTACTATAGGATGTTACCCAATACACGTTTATATATACATAAATAGGTGGTCAGATAGATAATTCTATTAAGTTATCAATATTTATTCCAATTAACTTCGCAACAATTCATTCACCCACTTAATATTTTCTACATATATAAAAAATAAATAAACTTGTAAAAAATAAAATAAAAAATATTTGGATCATAGCGAGTTATCATCAAATCTAAAGATATGGGACAACTAAAACTCTAAAAGTATAATGGGGAAGCAAGTTGTAAAGAGATTATTCTAGCTTCTTTATTTCTAGTAACAAAAACTTTTACAAAGTAGATTTTAGAAGCAAAAGGATTCTATCTTCTATCTCTTCCCTTTATTCGTTATGCTTGTTTCTTTTTTCTAAACTAGAAAAAAAATAGTGATGTTAAGAACAATCATTTTCTTTATTCTTTTCTAGTAATGTCTTTATAAGAAACTAATTAATAATTGATTGTACAATGCAATTAGAAACTAATCATAGGTAAATTGGCGGAATAAGACAGGACAAATGGCACTACAATGGCATAATCTAGTGTTTTCCTGTGGACTAGTACTGTGTGAGAAAACAAAATTCATTGTTTGTCGATGTGTATGTCTCATTTATGCCATATTCCACACCATCTAAATTTGTCACAAATTTCGCCTTCAACACTTATCTTTAAGGAACAAAGCACACACACCATCTTATTCTAGTGCTTTCAAGAACATTATTCTCTTAGGTAGTACTTTTCAAAACCAGCGGCGCTGTTAAATTGCCCTGAATACCAAACAACTCGAACACCAACTATAAAAACAGAACTCAACCTTTCAGTTTTTGGCATCATCATTCAGATATGGCAAAGGCACGAACTGTTGGAGTAGCCGTGGACTTTTCTCCTACCAGCAAATTAGCCCTTCGTTGGGCCGTTGATAATCTCATCAGCAAAGGTGATCAAATCATCTTGATCACCGTTCAGCCTCCCCAAGCTCATCACACCCGAAAGGAGCTTTTTGAGGACACTGGTTCACGTTAGTGCCTCCTCTTTCCCTTTCTTATGTTAGTTATGCATATATACATCTTAGTCGACAAAACTTCAATATGATTCCTTAAGTATTATTTGTGTTATTTTCTAATCAGAATTAAAGTTTAACTTCTGTAATATATATAATAAAGTTTTGTATTAAAAAATAATGCATATTATTGAAGTGAAACTTTAATCCTGTATCTAAAGACTTGTATATAAATTTTGTACTATATGGTCAAATGGTGTACACTATATAGTATAATACTATCTTTGTTTCTTTTAATAAGAAATAAGTTATAGTGTATTTTGCATTATAAAACTTGTTTCTTAGATAGTAGTATATAGGATGGTTTGTATCTAATAAGTTGTGCTTGTTCTTGACATTATTTTGTGTTTGGTTGATTAATGGGTTTGCAGCTTTGGTCCCTCTGGAGGAATTGAGGGAGTTGAATTTTACTAAGCAATATGGGATTGATAGGGATCCTGAGGTCATAGATATCCTTGACACTGCCTCCAAGACTAAAGGGGTATTTATGCTGTTTCTTAATTACTGTGTTTTATTTTCTTCTGCAGTTACTATGGGAAGAAATTAAGTATGGTGTAAATGTAATTAACATGAATATATTCAACCTTTGTGTGTTTATGTTGGTGTTTTGAAACAGGCAAAAGCAGTGGCAAAGGTGTACTGGGGAGATCCAAGGGAGAAGTTGTGTAATGCTGTGGAAGATCTTCACCTGGACTCTTTGGTTGTTGGAAGCAGGGGTTTAGGTCCCATTAAAAGGTACCATTATTTACCATTTACCAAGCACCCCCTATTACATAATTTCATCGTATTATTCATATTTCATATTTCTATATATGAAACTTTTCACTATTTATTCTTTTAATTCTTTCTTAAAAGATGTTGTACAAAAGTTATAATTACAAGGTCAATATGTGGAATTATTTTGGATACCTAATCTGGTTAATGTGATTCTAAAAGAGAATTTAAACACTTGTTTCTTCCAGGGTGTTGTTGGGCAGTGTAAGCAAGCATGTGATGACAAATGCTTCTTGCCCCGTCACAGTGGTTAAGGGAAAACAATCTTCCAATTCCCGTCATTAAATCCGATTTGTGAATAATTAGTATGCATCTATCTATATGAAGATTGAAGAAAAATCCAGAAGTTTGTTTGAAGGCGCACGTGTGTGGGGAATGAACATGGCTGTGACGAAACGAAAACACTGCCTTACTATTCAATAATTGTGTTTCTGGTCATGTTGTATTTACGTATAGTAGGATTGTTAACCATCATTATTGCTTTGTTTACATCTCTCATAATGATAGGTGAGGTATATGTCATATAAATATCCATTAAATAAACTTTGTATGTGTATTTGGATTGGATTGATTTTATTACAATGGAATATCTTAGAATTCATCATGAGAATGTCACGTGGAGGGTGAGATCAATTACCAATATTGTTGAAAGCCTGAGATGAGAGAAATGCAAAACACTACCAGTAAGGATTGTTTTGCAATTTGCCGAGATTAATGTTCTGAATACAAAACAATAACATGTACTGGGGAGAGCAAATCCATTAGAGGCTCGAATTTTTTAAGAAAGTCTTAATACTTTGTTGGTTTAAATTTTTTTTAATATTTGCAATTTAAGTTTTTTTTTTAATTTTTAATCATTAAATTATGTTTGTTTTGTTATTCATTCTTATAGTGTTTTAGATAGAATTTTTTTCACTTGTTTAACATTATTTAAAATACTTTAAGGACTAAAAACAAAATAAATATAATTTATAATAACTAAAATAAAAAAATAATTTTACAAGGACGAAAAAAAATGCTAAATAGTAAGAATAAAAAAAAATTAAACCTATTTTCTCATGTTTTTATAAGTTCAAAATGATATAGTGACATGTATTCTTTAGGAGTTCTTTTTCTTTTCCTTTTTTTAGTATGGAAATTTAGGAGTTGTTTTTCAAACCATTGAACTTTGAAATATTTAAGTTTTAGAATACTTCCGACAAAAAGAAGACAGTCAACAGAAGTAAACCCAAAGAAACAACTATAGAAAAAATAAAGGCAATATGCAGAAGTAAACTTGCAGTCAACAAAGACTTCTGTGCTCAAACCTTTTTGTTTTGTCTATTGGGTCACAACTCACATGACTTTGGAAACTTAGTTCTAGGTTGGCAGTTACTTTCTGCACCTCATACATTTTCACTTGCACCCCGTGTGAATTTTAAAACAAATCGAATGGGGAAAAATGCCCTTAGCTGTCTCAAATTGAATGTGGCAGTGGTGCGTCTGAAGAAGCACGACATGCGTTTTGCAATTGCCTATTACTTTCACAATGTCCTCTCTTGGCATTTCAATGTGTAACCTCATATATTTTCCCTTTCTTCATTATTGTTATATATGAAATATAAGAAAAAGAAATTGATTAATGTCCATAAAAAAAATTAGTTAATATTATATAATTTTGATATTCTTAAAAAGAAAATCAATTCATTTTCTAAAGTGTTCTTCATTTAATTACATATGACAAAAAATATGAAATTGTTAGAAATAAAACTTTAATTATATGAAGGATATTATGGAGATTGTATCATTAAATAGGAGAGAATTAGATAAACATTTCTTATATTTTAGTTCATCACACAAAGAAGCAGTTTGAAGAAAGTACTACACAATCTTGTAATTTTCCATTATATTTTAAAATTATAACAAGAAAAAAGACTTGGTTGAAGTGTTGCGGTCCCACACTGTTTATTCTAATGTTTCCAAAGGGGTTTTCTCATAGTGATATTGCAAACATAATTGAGGGTGTGTTTGGAAGGAAAAAGAGAAATAAAAATTGAAGAAAAATGTTGTAATTTTTTGTGAAATCTGCATCTTTTACACTCATTTTTAATTTAAAATTTATCTTTTACTTTTATCTTTTCTATTTCATCCTCTAAGTCAAATATACTCTGAATCCTTAGACTTACAACAGGAATATTGCAACCATAGTGATGCACAAGAAATACAATCTTGAGACTCAATACCTTTTTGAAAAAACTGAATTTGGATCCTTAATAAATGAATTCGGGATTAACAAATTCGTAACAAATTTTCATTAGTATACATATTCATAAATGCAATTTTGGAACTCTTTTTTTTTTATATTCCATATTAAGTATCCATAAAACATAATATTTTCTAAATATTTAATCTGAAATGTTAATACATAAGTTACATATTAACAAATCTGTAACACAAAAAGCAGAATGTGTACAGTAGGAGGAAGAAGGGTCAGACAAAATTATAAAATAGGAAGGGTAATGTTGGGATATTAGAAATTATGGAGGTGCAGGTGAAAATATATGGGATACATGTAGCAACAGCTCATAAGTGTTTGGGTTTGGTCCATGTAGGGGGCTTTGTTACGCAAGAGGCATTTTATTTTTTAATTACTGTTTGGGGACAGTTTTCAAATTAATTACTAAAAAGGGATAAGTCGTAATATTTGTTACGACTTCTCAGTCAAAATCTTATTTTTTAAAATTTTTATTCTGAAGTCGTAAAATTTTTTACGATTTCAGTGTAACATTTTTTTAAATTTAAGCGTAAAATTTTTTCAACAGAGTCGAAATATATTTACGATTTCGAAATCGTAAATATATTTACAACTTCTACATTTTTATTTTTTTTAATTTTTAATGTTTTTTTATTTTTTAATATTTATTTACTATTGGAAGTCGAAACTTATTTACGACTTTCACAGTTTTTCTTTTTTTTTTAGATTAATTTTTTAATCTTTAAGTTTTTTATTGTTTTTAAATTTAATTTAATTAAATAATTTTAAAAAACTTAAGAATTAAATAGATTAATTTTATTTTTAATTAGATTAATTTATTAAATAGATTAATTTTATTTTAAATTTTTAAAAAACTTAAGAATTAAATTAAATAATTTTAAAAAACTTAAGAATTAAAAATAAAAATAAAAACAAAACTTAACTTAAATATTTAAAATTATTGAAAACATTAATTATTTTAAATATTATTAAATTTTTAAATATTTATTTTAAGTTTTGTTTTTAGTTTTGCTTTTAATTCTTAAGTTTTTTAAAAATTATTTAATTTAATTCTTAAGTTTTTTAAAATTAAAAATCAAATTAATCTAATTAAAAATAAAATTAATCTATTTAATTCTTAAATTTTTTTAAATTATTTAATTAAATTAACGTAAAAAACCTAAAAAAAGAAAGTAATAAAAAAACTTAAGAATAAAAAAACTTAATAAAAAACAAAAAATAAAACTGTGGAAGTTGTAAATAAGTTTATGACTTCCAAAAGTAAATAAATATTAAAAAATAATAAAGCAGTTAAAGTTTTTTTAAAAAAAAGAACTAAAATTTGAGAAGTCGTAAATATATTTTCGATTCCTGTGGGAAAAATTTTACTCGTAAATTACAAAAAAAAATTATACTGAAATCGTAAAAAATTTTACGACTTCAAATTAAAATATTAAAAAAAAAGTTGTGACTGATAAGTCGTAACAGATATTATGACTTATCCCTTTTTGATAATTAATTTAAAAATTACCTTCAAATAATAATTAAAAAAAATAAAATATCCCTTATATGTAACAAAGCCCCATGTAGGGTGGGCTTAATTTATTGTTGGCTAGATATGCTAATTCTTATTTTGCGTCCCAGCTAAGATATGCTAACTATCAGTTCTAGCTAAGATTTTTTATTCAATACACGCATATACATTTCGGCCCACAATAACGATGATGGAAATAAAAGCAAGTGTAAATACAAACTAGGACAACTTAATGCATGATTATTCATTAGATTAAACTTGCAGTAAAAAAATTGATTAGATTAAACTTTGCAAACTTATGTTTCGATTAATTTCATTTAGTAAATTGAGTTTGTAAAAAAAATTCACCTTTGCTTACATTTTAAACTGAATTTCAAGACTTATTAAGGCAAAATTCAGTTTATAATTAGACCCAATTAAAAAGCAAACAAAAATATCTTCTAATTATACTTCTTATGCACATTGCAAGCCTCCCAACTAAAAATCAAATTTTGCCTTTTTTTTCCGTTTTCTTACTTTTCTTTGATACTTATTCGTCCTTTCTGACAGAAAAAAAAAATAGTCAAATAGAACACTTAAGTTTATGTTTGATTTGTGAAAAAAAATCTCTCTAGTAGCTTATTTATTTAAATGAACTTAATTTAACTAAACAAATAAATAGATAAACATTTAGGGTTTTAGCAAAACCCTCCACTTCAAATATAAAACTTTATTTTTAAAAATTAAACATATTTCACTTTATTTTAAAGAGATTAATATTAGTTATTAATTTATTAATTTTTATTAGACATTAGTTAGTTTAGTTGAGTAACATGTATGAATAGTTATAAATTTATTGATACTTGAATTTAATTCTTATTTTATTAAAATAAACTGATATCATGGCAAAAAAGTTAACATTTTTAAATATTTTGTTGAAAAATGGCTCATCAATTTACTCAGCCGACAAAGCCATAGTGATCCACCTCGATCCAATATTATTGAAGAAATTTCCTTATTTGACGACGTGCTTAAAGTTAATCTTTTAAAGCTCGTTGTTGTGTCTTTTAAAAGTAACTTCACATCAAGCATGATATCAGAACTCAGAAGTGAACTTTCGGAAGCAAAAATGAAAGCATTGATTATTTGGCAGCATTACATGAATTAATCTTGGTTGGATAATATCTCGACAACACAATATTTTCCATGAATCAAAATGGTCCAAGCCCATTATTAGTGTATATGTTAATGTTAGTAGTTGAGTGCGACTGTGGCATGAGGCTTCAATACGTGGCGTTCTCGTATTTGTCAGTTGTCAAGACATAGAACTAAGTTTAGTAGTCTAATATGTCTGACTCTGCCTATGAGCTGACACAAGTAATTGTCCTTATATAAAAGAAAAAGTAATTGTTATCTTTACCAACTACTAAGCAAAAAGTATGTTTTCTAAATATAGAAAATATTTGGATTTTATTCCTTAAAAAATTTTAATATATTTTTTGTTATCCTAAAATTAAAATGTATCAAATTTTGACATATAATTTATTTTGGATATATTTAAACATACATTCTACTTTTCTATAATTTGTAATAATTTTTTTATAATTTATGATATTTTTAATTTCAATTTTTTTTAACATTTAACATTATTTGTTTTAAAAACGATATCAAATAAAAGGTTGTGAGAATTTTGAAATTAAAAAGACATCAATTATTTAATGAACCGATGCTAAAGGAGCATTTCAACATGATTTTAATTCAAAACCGATGTTGAGACTTAGCTCAGAGTCCCTCTCGCGCCCTCACTCCACCGTCGTTCTACCAAAGAAACAAAATCATGATTTTACAAAGATTTAGATTCCTAAAAGTAGCTTGAGTTTCTGAAGATTTAGAGAAGTACTCATAACAAGATGAAAAACTTAAAGATATTACTAATAAAACAACCAATCTCCTCACTCGTATTCCTGCTAAAATGCACACATGACGAGCATTGCGTGTAGTTTTTCATTTTCTTCTATTTCATTTTTAAACGACTGCAAAATTGAAATCGTAATTAAGTGAATAAAATGATAGCAATTCAAGAAACTTACCAAAATACAACTAATAACCATGGAGTCATGATCAGCAATAATGCAATGTTATATTCAATTTATAATAAGAACAGAAAGTATACATCACTCACGGATATAATCAACAGAGATGCTGACATCATAACCATTTGTGATATATAAATAAATAAAAAACAATTGAAATTGAAATTGAACTCTTGTGTATTATATAGAATATGACGGGGCTATATCTTGATGGTTTGAATCAGACAGAAAGACTGCATATATATGCTGCATATTCACCATGAATTTATGAATGTTAGGAAAGAGAAAGCTGTGGCCTACTTGCATTATGATTTATGAATGCAAAAATCAAGCATTATTCAAGATGTTGACATGAGAGAAAACTGATGAGTCATATTTAGTTATGGCTCAATGATTCATGAGGTTGCCACCAGATTCGATAATCTGCAACGATTTGTAAGCATGTGTTTACAGTTCACACCAGATAGAAAATTTGCAATTTTCAAATTAATAGTACCCTTGATGATTAAAAATTTATTAACCAATGAGAAAATGAGAAAATTGAAGAGGATAGGGTACTTGGTTGGGACACGAATAAAAGGGTACATATATATATTGTGGGGTACGAATAAGGAGTCCAAGTGTCGGTTATCCCACTTCCAAGTACTAATCATTAATCGTTTTTTATTTAGTAGTACACCTCCATCTCTTATTTAACGACTTTGCAAAATAGTACTAGGTATAATATAATCATAACCACTACTCGTTACCCTCCTTGTGAAAGACATGCATGGAGAAATAAATCATAATTATATTAAGTAGCATATGTATATATACATCTGTTAACGTATGTAATTAAAGCACCTAAGAGATATTTTTAGGAATACCTGATTATGATATTGTGTCATGTAATTAAATCAAAATCCACGGACACTTTTTGCACGTTGACACATTCATAGTGGTTGGTGCAAATTAAAATCAGAAATAGATATGGGTTAGTCCTATGTTTAAGATTGATATGGTTTGTGGACAGGTGAGGTGGGCTTTGAGAAGAAGTAACCTAATTGTCGAAAAAGGCATAGAGTTTGAGTAGAAGCTTGGTAAAGTCATGCGGTTAATAGCTTGGCTCCATACACATACCTTTATGAGTAGTTGAGGTGGAAAAGAGCATCATCTTATCTATAATAATAAACAATGATATCAATATTGAAAAATAGCCTCTGGACTCTTCCAATCAATAAGACATTTTTTTTTTTATTGTAACGGCTCGTTTGTCTCATGTTATTGTTAAATTGTTTGAAACTTGATGTTGCGTGTTCATCAATTCTCAATGCAACATTTTTATATGAATGTTTCCAATGTCCTCCACTAAACCGGCTTCTCTTTAGCAACATTTTTCGGTTGGCTGTTTTGTTATAATTCTAAACTTGTTTCTATTGCCATTTATTTTAGTGTTGATGCTTTGTTTCCCTAACTTTCTGATTGTGTAAAATAACATATCCTTGTCAAACTATAAATGAAGACATCATTTCCTGATTTCCAACAAAAAGGAAAAAAACTAAATAAAGAAAAAGTAGCATATAGTCACGCACACACAAAAAAGAAGAAAAGAGCAAAGTGAGCAACTTCGTCACCGTTTCCACGGTTGTATCCTTGTATAATTAATTAAAAGCATAAAAGATGAAACCTTTTGTCACCCTTTATTCCTTTCTAATCCGATGGTATTTTGTAACAAGAATCTAAGCAACATTCAACTGCAAGTATACTAAAGCTGCTGTAAAAGCTATATATATATGAAAAAATATTAATGCACTACTAGAAAATGAGTCTTTTAGGACGCACCATTTAAGACGGTTCTTCAAAAACCGTCTTAAAATGTGATGCGGTGGCAATTTTGTAAATATTAAGAAATATACGAGAACGGTTTTACAATGACCGTCTAAAAAGGTAAGGGTTCGAAGACGGTTTTTATAAAATCGTTTTAAAATAAAACATACAGAAACGATTTTATTGTAACCGTCTTAAATTTAAAAATAAAATATTAAAATAATATTCTGATTCTCACTCTCCACTATTATTCTTATACGAAATTAAAATCTCCTTTCTCTCTCTCTCTCAGTTCGACGAAGGTAGAAGAAAATGGCGGTTCCGTTGCTAGAGGAGTAGGTGAACGAATTCGACCACCATGAGTCGACGTCGACACCACCAACACCAAGCCTTCTTCATCCTTGTACATGTCGCGAGGTGATCTCTTTCTTCAAACCCCTCCCAGTTAGGGTTTTGATTACCACTGTAATCTATTTCCGTTCCCTGTTCTATCCAATTTTCTCAATCTGGAGTCATTTGAATGTGTAGATTTTGAGAAACATTACGAGTTTTGCCATGCTAGCAATGATGGCAGGGTCCACGGTTACATCGATGATAAGGTTTGTTGCCAATCTCTGGGTTCAAATTCAAATAATCTAAAAAAATCCTAACATTACAGATCTCTGCGTCTCCCCCTATTTTATCTGAATCTAACAACAAACATCCCGCAGGTGCGCATTTCTCTTCTTCCCTTTTAGATCTATTATGCATGCATGCTATTTGATTCCAATTCCACGCTGTTTCTTGTGTCCCTTTTGACTCATTTTCCAATTAATAATATAGCAAATTGGTTTTCCCCTCTTTCGTTAACCTGCAAAAGTAAAATGAAAATAGTGCACTGCACCTGCTTTCTTGGATCCAAATTTGACTGTGTAAAATTTGTGATTCTGTAATTGGATGATCCCTGCTTTCCTTTAATTTCATTTTTAAGTTTACTATCCCTTCTTTCTGGTATTTATTTGCAAGATCGCCAATTGCAACCGGATTTAAAACTTGGCACTTGTGAAACTGCAACTGTTACTGCAATTTATGATTTTTCCATTCTTTATGATGTTGTTATAGGTAATGCGTCTAATGATTTTTCCCAGCCTTGGTTTGGAGGGACAAGAGTATTTGGTTGGTTATACAATTTGTGTAGTTCAAACTTTCAATTTCATATGATAAAAATAGTTCTCTTTTTACTGTTGTATTCCTTGCCCTTTTTTGGAATTTCAAATTGACAAACATGGCTATTTTATTTGCCTAATTATTGATCTATGTTGATGGAGGACTCGCTTCATGTTTACTTTCTTGTAGTTTCACATAACCAATTAACCATTTGTTAATAGTTAGTGCTTGTATTCATCACAGAATGGCATCCAACAGGGGTCAAGGTGGAATTCAGCAGTTGTTGGCTGCTGAACAAGACGCACAACAGATTGTGAATGAAGCAAAAATTTATGTGAAGTTGTGCCCTTGATTAGGAACAACCTTTTAGAAACAGGTTAGCATTCACTTTCTCACTATTTCTTTTTAAAATATTATGTGCAATATTAATGTTCTTGTATATCTCAAAATTTATAGATTCACTATGCAATTTCTAGTTTTATTTATTGTTCTCAGTGTTTTGCTCCAAGGGTTAACTTGGTGATTTAGCAAGTCACGTGCCTAATTGTTGCTCTGTGGTTTCCTCTGTCTTAATATTATTATTAATAATATTATTGTATCAGCTTTCCATTGTGTGCCTGTTATGTTGTAATATAAAATAATGTCATTTTACAAGGCTGTTTATTAATAATATTTATTTATTTTTGTAACTATAGCAAAAATATAAAATAAAATATGCTATAGCATTGTTGTTTCCTTTAGCTTAAGCATGTGGCAGCCCTCCTTGAAGTAGAGTCCTAGCTTCTCTGTAGGAGACTGCTCACTATACAGAGAGCCTTGGTTGAAACCAGGGTTATCCTGTCTTGTTGAAACATCTAGTGTCAAGGATTAATGCTTAAACCTTTAAGTTTATAACTAAAATGGTAATGAGGGGATTTTAGATTGGTTGATCTTGAAACTTCTGGCCTTTTGATCCTCAAGCATGCGAAGAAACTCCCTTGTCACATTTTCTTCATCAGAATCCAATCTTGGTGAATCATTCCTCACTTTTTGTGAACTTCTTGTTATCTTCTCCCATTATGGACTCAAGAACCTTTATCTGCTTGGCAATTGAATCAAGCTCAGTTAATCTAGTAAGGCGCAGTTGATCATGCAGTATTTCCTTGACAACCTCACTTGTAGCTGACTCCACTTCTATGGATTTCTAAAAATAAGAAAAACTTATTTTTCTGGCAGTGCTTCACTGAATATGAACAGCATTTACGATGGTGCAAATTCTGATTGTATGAATGCCAATTCTTTGACCTTCTCTTTAGGCCCTGGTGAGTCATTGGGATCAAAACCCATCTGAATTAGCTTTTTCTTTAAGTGAGTGTTCCAGAAATTCTTTATCTCATTGTCTGTCCTGCCTAGAAGGTGGGTTGCTATTATCTATTAAAGATGTTATGTTCATATAAAAGTAATTAATAATAATTATTAAAAAATATACAAAACAAAAACATAACTGGAACCTAAAAAACAAAAGAAGAAAGTCATAACAGTGCAAATAATCATGGAGATAAGATTTGAGTAGGTTAAATTTGCAAGGAAAAAACTGAATGTAGAAAAAGGAGTTGTGGCAAAGAAAGTACTTGTTTCCAAGGATGGAATGGAGATGCAGAATTGTTTGCTCCTCTTCTTGAGAAAACTTCCCCCTCTTGATATCAGGCCTTAAATAGTTAGTCCACCTTAGCCTACAACTTTTTCCACATCTATTGAGACCTGCAAAAATAGCAAGAAAAATAGATGAATGAGGAAACGATGAAAAGAGAGTGCTACATGTATAACTATAAATTAATTAAACTAGAGATTAATCCACGAACCAGCTAGCTTAGGGAGGGCTCTCCAACTTCCATGGCCATGTTTCTGAATGTGTTGGACTAGCTTTTGATCTTCTTCGGGAGTCCAGGGACATTTCTTAAGGCCATTCTCATCGCAGCATGGGGATCTTCCCATTATTGTGTGCTACTAGCTAGATCAAAATCTTTTATTTTCTTACAGGTTATTGCTGAAAACCTTTCTGAAGAAAAAATCATTGGCTTGAAGGAAATGTTTAAATCCATGGACACAGATAACACTGGAACAATCACTTTTGAAGAGTTGATAGCTGGTCTGCCAAAACTAGGTACTAAGGTTTGTGAGTATAAAGTAAGGCAGTTGATGGAAGCGGCAAGAATTTTGTTTGATTATACCTTACATTTTTAGTACTTTTGTATTAACTACTCCCTTGCAGTTAACTTTATTCATTTGGTAACTTTTAAAAATAAAAATAAAAAGTTGAACACACCTTAAGATGACAATTAGTCCTTGAATATGCTCTGCATTTACAGAAAACCTTTATTGTCTAGTGAAATTTTAATGATCATATTATTAGAATAACAATGCTGGGAAAATAGTTGGATTATATCTTTTGAGCTGCTTAACAATAAGTTTACCATTTCCGTTGATTTTAATGAGGGTTTTCATTCCACTATGACATTATTATTTAGAGATTCTGCAAATTTTCATTTCTAGACTTTTACACTAATTATATATTATGTTGAGAATGTAAGAATCCATGGGCCAAGGTGTTCTCTGGCATTGTCTCAAGAGCAATGACTTTGGAAGTGCTATCAACAGGGGTGGTAGGGAATTCCAACGGTGCATAGCAAGTGGAATTATTTTTATAAAATAACTATTGTATATTTTAATTATTTTTATCAGTAACTATTGTTATAAACAAAATTAATTAATAAAATAAAATAAGGAAGACTAACTAAAAATACCAATAAGAAAAAAGAGAACAAGTTGCTTAATTAATTTTCTTTATTTTTGGTCACTTAATATGTTTTTTTTTTATTTTTTAAATTGTGCAATTATTGTGGTTGTGGCCATTGCTTTCATTTCATTGCCTAAAGAGAGTCCCCAGGTCAGCTCAACTCAACTCTCTAGTTGTTGTTACATTTTTCATTTTGTAGGTTTCGTCATTGTAAAAGAACTCTTTTTCTTTGTGTTTCTTTTATCTTCTTCTGGGTCTTTTTCTTTGTGGCATTGGGGGATCTAGGTTGGTGTTAGATTTGATTTTTTTTTAAATAGATTTATTAATTTATTGGTTGTTGTTGTTTATTCATTGTGCAGTGATAGAAAGAGAAGGAAAAAAAAGGTTATTGTGCAGAGATAGAACGAGCATTTTGGGAGGGGGAGGTCATAAAAATTAAAAAGTACTTTTTTCTATAATGTCCATTAGACTTAGGTGAAATTGGTTTAATGTCTGGATAATCTAGCGAGCTAACTTTTGTGTATGACTGCAAAAGAAGATGAAAGATTTAGGTGTAATGATATATTTGGTTATTTATTTTATTTTTTTATTTATTTTGATCTTTTAGATTTTAAAAATTTTATTTTAATTTTTTATATTTTAAAAAAGAATCAAAATATTTTTTCTATCCATCCACACTTAACACCGTCTGAAAAATTAAGATTTAATCATCACTATCAAGCATTTAAAACTTTGAAAGAACAAAAAAAATATCTTCCTCACACTCACAATTGTCCTCCTCCCATCCATGTCTTTCCACAACACAATCAAATCTCACAAATCAAGTTGTGTAACTTAGTTAGGTGGTAGTTTGTTAACGCAATAGAAGCACACTCAGCAGTATTTCTCATATTAAAAAAAAAAGGACTTATTGCTTGGTTTACCATGTTTGTTAGCCTCCAAATAGAAGGGGCTGTTGTTTTTGGACTTTGTTTTTATGGTGGAAGAAGCATGAGTCCTCTGAAGAAACAAAGAACCTAGAAACCTAGCCATGACAACCCAGATACAAGAGAAGAAGCAAAAGAAACATACTATTCCAGGTTTGTTGTTGATTTGGATAACTTTTAGTTACTTGGGTTGATTTTTTTCAAGAATACAAGTTACTATCATAGATTTAGTTTTTCTCATTTTCTTAATATCTTTGGTAGAGAAAGTAGAGATCCAAAAATGACTACATCATAAATTTAGTTGGAAAAAATGATCGTGTCAATCACAGTGCTTCATATGATTCTGTTTCTAAGGATAGTAGTAAGCATAAACGTGAGGGAAAGGATAGGAAAAGGCATAAAAGGTCTGAGAAAAAGTATGCTTCACATCCAAGTTTTAAGTTGTTTTATGCTCTAAAAACTTACTGAGAAATATCTTAGCTTGTTAAGGAACTTGGCTTTACAAATGTTATGTTTCTTTATTTATTGGTAAATGTTTGATGTCATATATCTTTAATGCTTCAATTTCCTTCAAGCAATTTCTTAATTTTTGTTTTAATTATTTTTTGTTGTGATTTTGTGATTACCAGCGTGGCTTATGGGAAAAGAAAACAATTCTACATGTGGCATTAGCCATGGATGGTGTTTCTTGTTAGACTGAGAGCCATATTTCTTGTTAGACTGAGAGCCATATTTCTCTGTGCTTCTCTTTGTCCTTTATGTATTTATGACTTCTGCTTTTCTTTTTTGGACAAATGTTGCTTCATTTCCATTGTTTGAAATGCATTTTATTTATTTGGCCAAAGAAGAGAGTTGAGGAGTGAGGTGAACAGAGGAATCCAAGGGGGGGAAAAGATATCCAATTATTGTCATTGCATATATTACTATACTCTGTTTGATGTCATGATGCACGTTTCTTTGAATTTTTCTTTCTTGTTTTCTCTCAAAAATATGAATCTTTCTTGTCTGATCCTTTGGGGCCTTAGTTCAAATATTCTTTTGTATTATTGGTTGAAAACATGAAAAATCTTGCTCGGGACTTCCAAATCTGTTTGAATAATTAACAGGTAGTGAAACAGCATAAGAAGAAGAATGATGCAGCAAAGGGAAGGAGCCGCACTTGGTGATATTGGGAATTGGAATTTGCCCAATTGCCCCATCACAAGGTTTTTTTTACTCTCTCTCTCTCTCTTTCTTTTTCACATTCAATCAATATTAAAGTGATATATTTTTATGATCATTTAAGGAGTTTTGGTGTCAAACTACTTGTCAATGCACAAGCACCAGCAGCTGCTGAAAAAAAATAACAAGGTGAACTACTCTCTATATTAATTGTTGTAATGGCATTACTCATTAGTTTCTGCTCTTATTTAGCGGTGAACTGAACACTTATTAAATGAAACTATATTGTTACAGTTAAAATTGTATGCATTCAATCTGCTACTGGTCTAAAAACCGTAGAACCTAAGGAAATCATTAGAACTGGATGAAAATAAACTTACATAACAACTTTATATATATCAGAATTATTTTGATGCTACATTAGCACCTGTCATATGCATGCTCCTGCTAGTTCAAATGAATAAGTAAAGATATATATTATAATTAAATTGGTGATTGTGATCATAATTTAATTGCTGTCAACTTTAGTTTCAAATTAAATTAATTTGACATATGCTATTTA
>PYAF01000447.1:418083-435712 GCA_007407185.1 Glycine tomentella
AAAATTTAATTTTTACATAATATTATTTTTAATTATTGATTTTTTATTATAAAAATCATTTAAACTTAATTTAGCGACAGAAATAAAAATAAAGTGAATGTAAAATATTACGTAAGTAGGATGTATCATATTATTAAATGGTTTGCATTGAGTATTTTTCAACTAGCAGTTTAAGATTATTCCCTTTGAAGTATAAAAATATTGAATCAACCGAAACTGAATCTTAATTAACATATTTAGATAATTGAATTTAACTATTACTTTCTTAATTTTGGTATTTTTTCTATTGAATTGTCTCTTTTTCTATTGAATTTAACATATTTAGATAATTGAATTTAACTATCACTAAACATACAAGTAATTTTTAAAATTAATACAAAAAATGTTAATAATTTTCAATAATATGAAAGTTTACAATTGATTAGCAATATAAAAAATCATAACACAAGTAATACACTACAATTAAAGTATTAAACTCATAAATAACAATATTATTTTTTTACCTTATCCACTACATGCATAACTTGAAGAGTCAGTCAGCCAGACAATTTTTTATTATCTAAATAAACATATTTTGTGTTTTTATTGTAAACACATTTTACATTTTATCCCTTAACCTTTACATTTAATAGAAAGTATAAAAATATTATTTTTTATTTATAATAATTAATGATTAAAAAAATAGGAAAATGGTAGATTCATCGGTGAGTGCACATGTCCGTGACGTGACCACGACCACGAGAGCCCTTGACTTGAGCAAAGAATTTGTCTGCAGTTGAACGCATTCATACGCAAAGTCACACTTCCTTTATGTCTTACTACCAACCTTTCTTAAACATAAGTTTTATCTAAATCATTAAACATAATTAAATATGCACTTAAATTGATCATATGGTTTCTAACCAGAAAGCATTAAAAAAACACCACCTCCATTATTATAAATCATGACCAAAGCCCGTAATATACCACCGTAATCTTGAAGTGGAATAATTGTATAATGATGAAAAAAAAATATTTATATCAAAGTCGTAGTACAGCATGGCACTAAAGAGAGGGAATTTCGCCTTATACAAAAAATTATGAGCACAATCTTAAAATCCCCCGTACAATACAACGTTAAATAAAAGGAAGAAATTAAACCAATAAATATCACAATTTTTTTTTTAACTTTGGATATTCTTTAGTCAAAAACTAAGATTCATTTCTTCAAATACTGATATTTAATTAAAAAATAAATATTTTAATAAATATAATTCCATATACATAAAGTTAAAAATTAACTAAGTCTTATACAGAACTTACGATAATTAATTTAAAAGTATTCAACAGAGATAAGGGTAATTTGTTTTTCTATCTCTGTTTTTGGGATTTTTATAGACATGATCTTCTCATAAATTTTGTAACAATCGTCTTTGTCTTTACTCTCATTAATCGTCATTATGAGTGTTTTATAATGGCTTTTGAACAAAAATTGATTGATATGGATTAAATTATATGAGAGAAGTCGTGGGTCATGGACGATCGATACTATTGAACAACATATTTAGAAATAAAATTTTCAAATAATTATATTTTTTTTAATCTATGAAACTTAAATATGAGAGACTGGAAAGATACAAGCTAAATTCTGTTGGTAACAAAATGTTGGTACCACAAGGTTCCGTGTGTGAGTTAAACACATGAATCTCTTGAAAATTATGGCTCGTAGAGGGAAAAAACACAAGAGCACAAAAGAACATAATGAACATGAGTCTAAGAAAATGAATAAAACAGAAAGAAATGGAATGAATATGGATAAATTATTATTGCTGCGAAGGAATAAAGGAAATAACCGTTGTGAGAGAGTGCACAGGTGTCGACGTGGCCACGCACCTGCACCTGTCTTCTTCACTCTCCCTTTGGATTCTCTGCCATCCTAACTTGTCTTCATCTTCCACTTTCTATTCTATACTTCCTTCTGCAAACACAGTAACACTCTCTCTTTCTCTCTCTACCCGTGAATTTTCTAATCTCACTCTCACGTTTTCTCTTTCACTTTCAATCCCGTTTTGGGAACCAACAAACAAAAGAACAAAATTCGCCAATTGAATTGAATCATCAAACGCTAACCACGAAAAAACCCTCTCACTCTCTCTCGCCAATGTCGCTTCTCTGCTTCCCCTCAATACTTTCTATTTTCTGTTTCTTCGGTTTCGTAACCGCCGCCACCGAGTTCGACTTCGGAACGTTAACTTTGGGAAGCCTCAAGCTCCTCGGCGACGCCCACTTAAACAACGCCACCGTCAGCCTCACGCGCGACCTCGCCGTTCCAACCTCCAGTGCCGGCAGAGCCCTTTACTACCGTCCGGTCAGATTCCGACAACCCGGAAACCGTTTTCCGGCTAGCTTCACCACCTTCTTTTCCTTCTCCGTCACCAACCTCAACCCCTCCTCCATCGGCGGCGGCCTCGCCTTCGTCCTCTCGCCGGACGACGACACCATCGGTGACGCCGGCGGGTTTCTCGGCCTCAGCGCCGCTGCCGGAGGCGGAGGCTACATCGCCGTGGAGTTTGATACGCTCATGGACGTGGAGTTTAAGGACATTAATGGGAACCACGTTGGTGTGGACTTAAACAGCGTCATTTCGAGCGAGGTTGGTGATTTGGCGAACGTTGGGGTCGATCTAAAGAGCGGTGACCTAATCAACGCGTGGATCGAGTTCGATGGATCGAGCAAAGGGTTAAGCGTGTGGGTTTCGTATTCCAATCTCAAACCGAAAGATCCCGTTTTGACGATGAATATCGACGTGGACAAGTATCTAAATGATTTTATGTATGTGGGGTTCTCTGCTTCAACGCAAGGTAGCACCGAGATTCACAGAATAGAGTGGTGGAGTTTTGGCTCGTCTTTTGCGGCGGCGTCGGCGGCGGCGCCTCCTCCGCCGGCGGTGAGCTTGATGAACCCAACGGCGAATTCGGTGAAGTACGCGCCTCCTCCTTCTTTGGCTCCTTCGCATAGTGAAGAGAAAGAGAGCAAAAGTAAATCGTCTTGCCATAATGGGTTGTGTAAGCAAAACATGGGAGCGGTTGCTGGTGTTGTTACTGCTGGGGCATTTGTTTTGGCTCTTTTTGCTGGTGCCTTGATTTGGTTTTACTCTAAGAAGGTTAAGCGTGTTAACAAGTTTGATTCGCTTGGTTCGGAGATCATTAGAATGCCGAAGCAGTTTAGCTACAAGGAGCTGAAGTCTGCTACGAAGTGCTTCAATGCGAATAGGATCATTGGTCATGGCGCGTTTGGGACTGTGTATAAGGGGGTTTTGCCGGAGAATGGGGACATTGTCGCAGTGAAGAGGTGCAGCCATAGTAGTCAGGGGAAGAATGAGTTTTTGTCTGAGTTGTCTATCATCGGGAGCTTGAGGCATCGGAATCTTGTTCGGCTTCAAGGGTGGTGCCATGAGAAAGGGGAGATTTTGCTGGTGTATGACTTGATGCCTAATGGGAGTTTGGATAAGGCGTTGTTTGAGGCTAGAACCCCGCTTCCCTGGGCTCATAGAGGCAAGATTTTGTTGGGCGTGGCTTCGGCATTGGCCTACTTGCATCAAGAGTGTGAGAATCAGGTGATTCATAGGGACATTAAGACTAGTAACATAATGTTGGATGAAGGGTTCAATGGCAGGTTGGGAGATTTTGGTTTGGCAAGGCAAACTGAGCATGATAAGTCGCCGGATGCCACGGTGGCTGCGGGGACAATGGGGTACTTGGCGCCTGAGTATCTCCTTACTGGGAAGGCTACGGAGAAAACTGATGTGTTTAGTTATGGTGCAGTGGTTCTTGAGGTGGCCAGTGGGAGAAGACCGATAGAGAAGGATGCCAATGGGGGTGGTAAAGGTGGGATTAGCTGCAATTTAGTAGAATGGGTTTGGAGTTTGCACCGGGAAGCTAGGTTGCTAATGGCAGCTGATCCGAGGCTTGAGGGCGAGTTTGATGAAGGGGAGATGAGGAAGGTGCTCTTGGTTGGGCTAGCTTGTTCTCACCCTGACCCATTGGCTAGACCTACTATGAGGGGTGTGGTTCAGATCCTCGTGGGTGAGGCTGAAGTGCCTCTTGTCCCAAGAACCAAGCCGTCCACGGGTTTTAGTACTTCCCACTCCCACTTATTACTGAGTTTGCAAGATAGTGTATCTGACTGTGATGGTATAATCACCATCTCTACCTCCACATCAGATAACAGCTTCAATCTTGGAGATATAGTCTGATGGAAGTCTTTGGCTGGGACCAGGCCATTTTTAATTATTGACTCATATTGTAAATAGAGAGATATGTATTCATTTGTTCGTGTATGTAAATGACAATAACATGCAATTAAGGGCCTTGAGAAAGAAGTTTTGGGGTTGTTGCAATTCTGCCTCTAGTGCTCACAATTCATGGCAGAGTGCTGGCTTACACATTTTGGCAAAATTAATTGGAGGGGTTCATCTCATACTGCGGAGCAATGCAAGATGTTGGTGTGAAATGTTGAAGACAATGTAGGGAAGGTTATGTAAATTTAGATAGATCATTTTTCTACTTCTAATTGATGCCCAATTATAGGGCGAGTTTGCATTAAACAATTGATGCTAAACAAGCTTTCTTTGGATAATTTGAATTAAGTTACCATGGTATAATAAAGATAGAGATTCCTCTGGAGTTTCTCCTTTGCCCTCCTCATGGCAATACAGGTTTTGTATCTCCCACTTACAGAAATATACACTTTATATATAAAAAAATAATGCCTCAGCTTTATATATGGTTTTCAGTTATTGAAACTGGGGTAATGGGTTTTTCTATTTTCTTGATGGGCATATCTTTCCTAGTTAATGTAAATCTTGATTCTCTGATGACAAATTAATGAATTATATATATTGAGTTGGAAAATGGTATTGTTTCTTGCCTCTCCAACATTCTCGTTATTTATTTTAGAATTTTGTGATCAGGGTATTAATGGATAGTGGTAGTGGATATATATAGTGTGAAACAGCAATTTTATTGATGAATGAAGGGTTCTCAGGCCTCAGCATAGCATTTCATTGTAGTACCACTTGCTACTATCAGCTTTTGTCATCAGACCTTGTCCTTTTTATTCAGACAGACAACTTGAATAGTTTTACCAAAGCATCTTACCTTCTGCTTAACTACTAAGTTATACATTTTTTATAAATTAATACATAAGTAAGAAATAAAATCCTTCATATTTTTTATAGAAAGATTGTTCGTTTTTTCTCTAGTTTACAGTAAAGTATGAGGGCTAATTTATTTTAGTTAACTGTATTTATTTGTTATCGTATTAGTTACTGATGAGAGGCCAGATGCACGAGTCGTGGCCCCTAGTTGATTGATCCCCATGCATAGTTTATTCTGTTTTACAACTGTAGGTAGGAAATAAGTGAACCTTTTGTAATCCTAGTTCCTGGCCCCTGGTATTGGTAATGTCTATTGCTTGAGTCATTCTACCCTTGATCCTTCCTCTCTGTCTCTTTTTCATATAATAAGTTACATATAAACCCTTCCTGCTACATGTGACCAGCCACTATGTAGAACCATTATCTATTTTAATCTCAACCTGCTATGTGTTTTTGTATTACTGCTTGGTTTTGTAGATTGATTTTGAATTCCCTAGATTCGATAATCTGCAGTTTAGATCTCCTACTTTCCTTTAAAAATGATTGCCAGTGATGAGAATCATCCAATATGCTTGTGGGTAGCATTTTAACTTACAAAGGCTGTAAGATTCATCTTTCTTACAATATTTAGTTAGTATCATTAAAATTTGTTAATAATTTTTACTATTTTTTAAAATTACCCTTCAAATCTGTACAAAACTTACATATAGTTTTATACTAGTAGGTGTTTGTGTTATCCTTTAATTAAAATTAAAGCTTTACCTCAATAATACACGAAAAAAAGTTTGCATTAAATTATGCATATTATTGAGATAAAACTTTATTTATAATTGGACAACAACAAATTACACGTACAATCATTAATGTGGAAAGGTTCTGCGCGCACATCATGGTCATTGTAAATGAGGAAAGATTGAGAGAGTGTGTGTGATTACTGATTAATTAATTCATTATTGCGCTCATAATCCTCTCTATTTGTGAGCAAAATAAAAATCTCATCTCATTTTAAAAGCGAGATTACTATCTTGAGATTCAACGGTACGTTCAAGCTTTTCTATGATGAGATAAAAAAAATTCTTTCATCAATTTCAGCATATCTAAAGTACGCTATGTTATTGGAGAATTAAAGTTTGTAGTAAAATTTGTGCCTACAAACTACAAAGGTTGTAGGCACACGTACTCACACAGGAATTGCATGCTCTGGTCTGGTCTCCATAAGTAGCTCAAAATATGATCCAAAAACAAGACTCTAACAAACACCATTCACTTCTTCCTCTCCATCACAAACTTCTTCCAAGCTGAAGTGATTTCCCTTTGTGTCTCTATTTCACTCTTCTTGGCAAACAGCACTTTTTCCTCCTTTCTTCACCTGATTCACAAGTAACCGTTATGGTGTTGGTGCTGATCACCCAAGCAGGAAGCAAATCCAGCTCGTGCAACACTTTGGTGACATCAATCACAAGACGCTCCGCGAGGGTGCTCTGGGGGCATTGTGTATGCTGGCACTATCCAGCTATAGCACCTCAGCATGTCCGAGATTTGGAATTCATTGAAGTGGGTGTGGTCCTTCAAAGTGAATGCCACCAATGGAACACCAATGTCTTTAGATACAATCTCAAACCTTCCTGTTTTCTCCAGTCCTTCCTTAAGCACTGTCATGTTGTCTCTGCAGTTTTCCATCACCATTTTATATCCCTGCATATTCAATTAATAGACTTTAATTTTGATATACTCTCATTTTAACATTCACATGTAATAACAAATAGTCCTGCCTTTGACTTTTAATGTAATTATTATTATAACTATAGTGACAGTTCATGATTACATGATCATGTAAAAAATCTTTATATTCTGAACGTATTCTAATTAATTAAATTCCAATTAATATAATGCAATCATGTTTCAGAAAAAAGTTTAAGATCATATTATTCAATAGTTTTTTATAAAAAAAAGTTCTAGTTTAAAGTGTGAGATTTGCAAGTGTAAAGTAATCCCACATCGTTCTTAAAACAAACATTTGTTAAAATTTCAATACACATTCTTAATAGAAGAAATTTCAGGTACAAAAACACTCATTTGTCATTGATTTAAGGATTTGATGTGAAGGATTCAAGCAATTTGATTTAAGCTTTGTCTACATGGATGTCTTAATACCTCATGACCCAGTCGAATTAGTTGGTAGTACTGAGCAATAACTTGGTTAGAACCTGCATTGCATATTTCATGGAAGAAATTAGTACCTAGTAGTAGTAGTGATCAATATGCATAAACATATTAGTGGTACAAAGGGAAAAGCATAATTCAGGTCAATTTTATCTAGTTAGTAGTTATATCGCCAATTGAGTGTGTCAATTACCTTTGGAGAAGTTGAGGGTGAAGGTGGGTTGATCAGCTCCTAGATAGTTAATATGGAAAATGAGTTCCTCAGGAAGGTCTTCCTTTCTTCTCCAAATGACCCAACCAATTCCAGCATAGACTAGACCATATTTGTGTCCACTAACATTGATGCTCTTCACTAGTGGCAACCTAAAATCCCACTTAAGCTCAGGATAGAGAAATGGTGCAATGAATCCACCACTGGCTGCATCCACATGAATTGGAGTGTCCTATCTACTAATAATTAATTTCACATGTCAATTCCAAGTCTAAATTAAAGTACCTTAAACTCGGTTCACAAAATAGGAAGCAGTTAAGACTCAATCAATATGTGCAATACAAACCCAGTTTCCTTATTCTTTTCCACCAGGAGATCATTTAAAAGTTTGACATCTTCAAACTATCCATTCAGAGTGGAACCAAGGATAGCAGCAACACAAATGGTGTTCTCATCCACCATTTCCACTGCTTTTTCAGGGTCCATTACATAGTATCCATCACGCAGCTTCACCTCTTTCAGCTCCACCTCAAAGTACCTTGCACATTTCTCCCAGCAAACCTTCACAAGAGCAGAATTATTTAAGCTTGGTGACTTAATTGTGATATTAGAGGAGCGCTAGTAACACTCTCTAATATACTCTTTCTAATATATTCTCTATTATTGATTAAATTTATTAAAAATTACAAAATCATGAAAAAGACTAATATATTGCAACCATTTCTCTTTATATTATTAGTGCTAGACTCTTAAAAAAACAATTTTCAACAATGCTAAAATTTCAGTGGCAGAACATGCAAGTGTTTTTTTGTGTACCTGAACATTGGCACCAGTGACAATGTTGGGATTGTCACAAGGCTTCCCTTATTGTTTCCTTATATTCTACCAACTCCTTTTGAATGCCAACCCAGCCAACATTATGGCCTCTGATGAGCCAACTGTGCCAACACCAACTGCAGTTTCTGACTCTTCGAGTGGTGCATTGAAAAGGTTAGCTATCATGTTAACACACCGGTTCTGCATGCATACAAGTTTGAATGGTAACATTATACTCTCCATAATTAGAACACATGTACATAGTTGGCTATTTTTAGAAAACATGGGATATATTGCCAACATTGCCTAATATACATGTGCTTATTATTAAAGCGGCGAGGTGGAGAGTGAATATTAAGTTCGATGAGAAGTTTTAATTTTAAAACGTTGTTATTGACTAGTATATTTTTCAATTCTATTTTTTTCATATTTATTATTATTGTGTTTCTATATATAAGATCCTTTAAATTAATTCACATCTTTTAAAAAAAGTGATTAATTTAATTAATCATATTAAATTTATCAATTATTTATACTCTTCGTTCAAAATTACTCTTAATTTCTCTCTTTACTCAATTGTTTTTCACTAAAAAGTAATTAATGTTTAAAGAGAGAATGTTATAATTAATTAGGAATTTATAAAAAAGTACAAATAATACATTAGAAATAATCTTATATACCAGAATAGAGGTAGGATTACTTTACGCTCTATTCTATCTATTAATGATATTCTTTTTTTTTTTCCTTCTTGGTTCTTTCTTCTCTCCCCAAGTATATACACTCCTTAGAAATGTGAAATCATTTTTGTCCGAGTATGATGTAATATTTTTGTATTTTTATTACAAATTTATAATTAGTAGGAGAATCAGAGAATAATGGTAAGTTAGATTTGCTAGACTGGCAATTAGTATAAGTTCTTTAAATATAACATCACTCATTTTAATCCCGGTAATCCAATATCATCCAAATATTGACATGTTCCTAAGCTAGTATGATGTAGTTAAATTATTACGTATACGGATACAGTTACTACTTAGACGCCACATGCTTGCCAACTTGGTCTCTTCCACCTTGTTAGCACATGTGATTATATTGACATAATTTGTAAGTATAGATAAAAGAAAAATATGACATACTTTTTTTTATGGTTAAGATGAATTTCACTTAACTTTTGTTGGTACAATTTTTTTAATTTTTTATACTGGGTATCACGTGGGACATGGACAATAAGTTGACAACGAAGTGAATGAGGTTGGATTTTTTTTTTTTTTATATTTTAGATTTTAGTTCCACCCTTCAATACAAAACTTAATTTGTCTTTATTTATTCTATCACTAAAAGACGAAAAATCTAAACTTGGCTCGCATCAAAACTGAAACCAACCTCTCCACCTTTCATTATGATCGACAGTAAACTAGTCTTAAATCTAATTGAATTATTCCAAAATTCTAATTTTTTTCCCCTCTATGATAGATCTATTGTTCTCCTACTTGCCTACTACCAAGTCGGTCCCAATTGTCAAAACAAAAGACCGACCCAATGTATTTTGATGGAACCAAAGGACTTTCTGATTTCTTGCCATTGATTAAGGGCTTGCCTTCTTTTCCATGTGGGCCCCTAATTCACAGGTCCCACAATTATGAAATATGGGTCTAACATAGAGAAAATCAAAGCCCACGGATGAGAAATAAAGGGTATAAAAAGAAATTCTGATTAAAATAGTAACCAATAAGTTTTCACTCAAAAAAATTAGAAATGGAAAAGAAATTATTCTATTGTTCTGTAGATTGGTGATTGCAAACAGGATGATTTTAGAGTTATGGTTCGCATTCGATTATTATTCTCCGTATTAATGTTCTCGAGTTTAGTCATACAAATAATGTACAATTAAATCTTTTAAGATGTAAATCACAGAGTCTAGTGAAAGATTTTCATGCCACAGGAAAAACAAATTATAATAGATGCCAGCATGCTCGTTTTTCTCTTTATATATTAATAGGGACTTTTTTTAAAAATACGACAACAAAATTCTGTTGAAATCATCACATAATAATAATAGGACTAAGTGACCAACTATCCAAGAGTGCATTTCTGACAGGAACTTGTGGGTCACCACATATTGAAAGAAAGAAAAGATGTTGATTGTAGGATTTATATGGAAAAAAAAAAAAGAAATGGTTTTATTTTAGGAGACTTTTTAATTGATGCATGATTTCAGTTTTTTTTTTCTTTTTTAAATGATAATATCATGACTTTACTCTTAAGATTATAAGATAGGAAAAGAAAAGCTTTCCACTAACACCACGCTGATCACGCTTTTATGTAGACGAGCCCAGTCTAGATGGGCCATTCTTTTGTCATTTTGTGATTTTATAGAAGCCATCAATTTTATTATTTTTTTTCCCCACGACGATATACTATGTCCTAACATTTACTAATAGATGTGATTGTTATCAAACTTTACTAGTGGTAAATGAAAATAAATTTTTAAGAAACATTTAAATTTTCAATAGATTATATAAATTTTAAAAGATGAAAAAATTTATTTAGAATACTTATTTTGATAAAAAAATATAAGAAAAATCGAATAATGTAAATTTATCTTAAAAGTTATAACAAAAACTTATAATAATAATAATAATAATAGTATTTTCCTAAAATCCTAAGAATTTTAAATAATTATTTTTTAAAGTTTAATTAAATACATTTAAAAATTTAAATGTAATTTTTCAAAAGAAAAATTTGAGAGAGAATTCTCATGATATGTTGGTAAACATGTAAGTAGAATGAATGGAAAGAGATGAGAGGAAAACAACCAATTTATCTTTATTTTCATTTTATTTTCTGGTATCATTTACAATAAGAAAATAAAATTTTAAACTTTTTATCTCATTTTTTTATTAAACAACCTACAAAGTCTTACTATCATTTTCTACTTTCTTTTCTTTCTCTTACTTTTTTTTCCTTTCCACCCTTTTTTACTAAGGCAAATATACCATCAATTAGTCAAATGAATTAATGACCGAACGTGACATGTAGCCTATAACAAAAAAGAAGGGGGGAAAAGCAAGTTGAGAGAAAGGACTCTTAATTAGTCAAATCAAATGAATTAATGAGCTAACATGACATGTAGCCTATAGTATTAAAGTGAACAGCCCACAGCATAATAGCTAGAGAGAGAGAGAGAGAGAGACGGTAAGGTAGAATCAAGGATTTACTTTTATGATCGGTTAAAAAAAGATTATTTTATTTATGATAATACCTAAAATTAGATTGATTATAATTTTTTGATATTTTCTTATAATTTCTATACTAAATATTTTTTCGATTAATTTTTTAATCAATATTTTAAGAAACTTAGATAAAAAGATTTTTATTAATTAAATCACAAACTTAAAGTTAGTAAGAGTTAAGAGCGGGTAAATCATTAATTATAGAGACATTTATCTAACTGCATGGAACAAATTGATTAAATGAATATTTAATCTCTCATCATTGATAATAATGAAAACCATCACGGTCACCGGCGAGATTTGATCGTTTAGAGGCAGAGAGAAACTATGTATATGTGTGTGTGTGAAGTGATTAATTAATTGTGTTGACGAGGATTAAGGTGATGAGAGGAATTGGGGTCTTAATTGCATAGAGGGGAGAGAGCCATGTGTAATAAGGAACCAAGGAGTTATCAAGGGTACTCATGCTCTAAGTATTTACAACATAACTAACAAATAATTAGATTATAAATAAATATTATAATTATAATTAATTTTATATAACTAGTTATAATTTAATTTGATGTAATACGTTTTGTTTTTAAAATATGAATATATAATTGCTTATGAATGAATAAAAATAAATTATTTGAAATAATTGTTTTTATAAAATTAGTTATAATTTTATAGCTATAACTATTTTTAAATAAAAATAAGTTATTTGGATTAATTATGACTATAAAATTGATCATAATTTTCTAATTATTTTAATATAAATGAATCAGTTAAGCAAGTTAGCACTACAGCGGTTGAACAAAATGAATGAAATTATTCATCTGATTAGCGATAGCAATCACCAACCAATTACCAATGATGCACCACAATAAGAGAGAAACAATCCCACAATAAAGAACATAAAAACGCAATTTACATGAGTTCACCATAGCTGTGACAAATCAACCTTTTTTGGATCATTTCCAATCTGATTAAGAAAATCCAAGTCATCAATCTGAAATTTAGTAAGCCGTCTATTAATAGAATGTGATATAATACTAGCATCCTTCAGTAACATGAAATAAAAATGACCATGCAAAACTGACTTTGTCGATTAATAATTATATAATTTAATGGATTTCCCCTTTGACAAAAGGATTTCTCCAGACTTGCAAATCTTCCATATATATCTATGAATGAATCCTTCCACCATTTTCCCCAATTTATATCTAATTAACCCCTCTAACTAACAGAATAAGTAGCCTAGCTAACCCTAACTCCCTAACCTTCCCTTCTGTCCTAACTATTAACAATTTGGATTGTAAAGTAAAATAACTTTTAAAGCGTAAATATAGATAGATTTTGTGGTTATAACATCCAAAATCAATTATTGTCAATTGAAGATTTAGAATTTTTCACTTTTCTCAAAATCAATTTTACTCACCACAGAATTGATTTTCAACATCTAAAAAAATACACAAATGCATTGATTTACTTTGCATCTTGACTTTGAAAGAATGAAATGTGATTCTAGCTTTATCCAAACAGGCTGTAAATTAACAAGAGCATAAGGGAGACAAAATAACCCTCAGTGACTTATGCTTAACAAACTATAGAGAAAAAATTTAGACATATAAGGCAGTTGAAGATATAATATAAGTGCTTATACAACTCTAGCTAGGAGGTTACACCCAAAAAGTGACCTAATGTAACTGTTCACAGCTGTTCAACTGAAATGAGGGAAATAGCAATAAACTCACATAATGCTTTCTTCGATCTAATGCAGTGACAATTTTCTCCCAACAAAATCTATTTACTGGCAATTGATTAATCATACCTTGTGTCATGTATAAAACTGCATGGTTAAGACTATAGTCTTGTTGTCAAGTCCTGCATGCATAATTTGATGACAAGTTAGTAAGTATACAAAAATACTAAATAGACAATTCATAGGAGGAATAAAAAAAATGATATCAATTATCATACCCAGAATACATCAAGAATTCTGACCATTTGGCTATTTCTGCAAATTTTGGCTGCTATCTCGAATTTCCTTGCCTCCTGAACAAAATCTGCGAGTAGTCAGGGTATATATCTTATTCACTCAGTCACCTCAAATTCTTTGGCTGTTTACTCATCCTTGTCTAAGAAGAGTAACTTATAAATACTTCAATATTTAAAAAAGAAAAAAGAAAAAAAAAAATTGATTGTGTTTCGTAGGATAAAATAAAATCAAGACTACCTATCCTTAGTTAATTTCAATACTAACAAAAACCAGTGGCTGGAACATGAACATATAGGGAAAATTTATGGGGGGTTCCAAAGCTAGAGAATATGGTCATAGTAGACAGTTGATATGCCCTCATGTGAGACATAAATTAAATGTAACAGAAACAATGATGGAATGCATTTTTGATATATATAGTAACTAGGCATTCTTACTGACCAAGTTCTGAAGACATGGACTTAGCAAACGCTAATGGTAACCACTCAAGCCTGTATTGAGGGTATACTGCAACCAAAGGAAGCAATATTAAAGTAAAGAAGCAACAGAAACTAGAGAATTGATAATATTACTTGCATAAAAATCTAACATAAAACAAGAAAGAATATAAGCAGCACATAGTTCGACCAGCAATTAGACATTAAGTTTATGAAAATCTTTTGATTTCAAGAAAATTATCTATTACTCAAGGGTTTTTTCTTCTTTTTAGATCTTTTTCTCAAAAAGAATTATTTCTGTTTACTCAAATGCAATCCATGAAAAGTAGCTACATCTGACCCTCTGGCTTGTAAATCATTTATAGTTATACTTAAGTCAGGTTTGGACTCAGATAGCTAAATCTTAAATTTTAATATTGTGCATGGGCATAACGTCATTCAAATGGAGATGTAAAATCAACAAATCATATAACTAAATCAACAGATTAGAACTGGTCAAGGAAATGTTATAATGATAATGTTATTTTCAACCTAATGAGATATTTTTCAGATAAAACACAAGATGCTCAGTTCAAATGGGATACTATTTACAGAAGAAGCATTCTAGTGATTACAGGTAAGAAAAAAAACCTACAAGGTGATGCATTGTTAATAAAGCCCAATATCCAAATCATTAGAGTCAATTTCTGAATATATACCACTTTTAACACAAACTACATATCATTTAGGATGGCATTAAGTAGAATATCCATGAAACCCAACATTGGTCCTGTCCTCTTCAATGCCCAAAAACAAAATCATTGATTTTGCGGAGATCCAAAAACATTACTCAGGTTCATGCATGTGCCTTTCCATCCACTGAGAAATAAGAAAACAAGTAGTTGATTTGAACCCCAAAAGCCAATAGGATAAACAAATTACAAAGACAGTTGAGCCAACACCTCCATATAAATGACATTATGCTCGGGCACAATATCAAAATAAGATTTTTTTTTTTTGTTGCGGCCTTTTTTTTTTGTTACAATATCCAAATAAGATTATGAAAATTACAAACACTAGTATTATAATTATGAAGAAAAAAAATATTTCTTCAACATGCAGAAAAGTCAGACTTAAATATATAAAATATTAAAAAAAATGCCTCTTAGTATTTTTTGTGAGTCTGATTATAATTTAAAATGAAAAACTTAGCAAGTTATTTTGAGAAAATTGAATATACCTTTCTTGAAAGTTATAGTTCATCTTCTTGGCTTGTGATTTTTATTTTTTTTATAAAGAGACAAAATGCGTACATTGCAAAATGATGTCTCTTAATATTTTTTGTGAGGCTCATTGTCATTGGAAGAAAGTGAATATAGAAATCTTGATTACCAATTTAGATCATTTGTCATATTCAATTTCATTTGAGTTGCTCTTTTACATTTGTGTGTGTACACATGCACACAAGCATAAAGTATCCCAGTTTCCAAAATTTTGGACATTAAGTCATTAACTTGTTAGAATTTCTGTCTAGTATCCATGTAAGAGTCTGTGCATCATAGAAAGCCATAGAGTACTTAGGAAATCACCAACACCAACAGACAAACCTTGATTGCTACTTCATGACCACTTTTCAGCACTGCACAATGAACTTGAACAATAGATGCAGCAGCTACAGGTTGTTCATCAATTGACAAAAACCTGTAATTCACATAAATACAAATAGTAATGTTAAAACTTAAAAAGAAGACCACTAGGGTTTAAGTTTTTAACATATGCAAAAAAAAAAAAAAAAAGCGAACACAGGGATTTAAAGGGTGACAGTGGTAAGCAGCAGTCTCAAAGGCAGGTCCAATTTAAGCTAGGACATTAGCTTATGCATTTTCACACTATTCACAATTTTACGTCCAAGCGGTTCTTGCATGAGAAGGCTTATTAGAAAAGACAAAACTTACATGTAGTTCCTTAGGTGCTTTTTTATATTGTTTTCTAATTAGAATTAGTGTTTCTTGGCTCTTGCATGAGAAGGTTTAGACGTCATTTAGAGGATTTATCGCTGTTTGATTTTAGCAACGCAGATGTTATGCTTATTTCGAGACTCGGTAGAGAAGCTATCTCTCTTTTTGCGGAGTTCGGATTTCCCTGTTGCAAGATTCTAGTGGTTTTAGAAATAAGATAAAACTCTTTCTTTGCGGTCAAAATAAATAAATAAGATAGAATATTTGTAATTTTTACTGCAATTATAATATTCTGCTTTTTTTATCAATTTTAATAACATAATTTTGATTATTTCTGGTGTATACGATCTAATTGTTCTAAATATAAAAAAAAAATGAATATAATATGCTTCATATATATATATATATATATATATATATATAGTTGTTAAAACAACTAAAGAAATCAAAATAGATTATATTAAGCAATAGTTAGAAAAGAAGAAAAAAGAAGTTAAAAGTCGGGGTCAAAAAACAAATTTTCTTCATCTTTAAATGATTAAAACCGATAGAGCGCTATATCAAATTATCAATGAAGGAGATGTACGTTAATAATTTGTTAAGTTGATTATTTTTTTTATTCAGCGTTAAGTTGATTTAAAAGAGAGAAAAAAGAATAGAGATAAAAGGTTTGAGAGAAAAAGAAAATAAGGAATTTACATTTTTGTTTGGGCATTCGACCGAAAGAAATTTTTCCACAGTTTTGGCACTTGAGTTCCATCAATAATAAGGTGTTAAGTTTGAATTTTAACTTCCTCAATTGTCTAAGTTAAAGGTTGAACAATTATAAATATTACACTAACCTTTCCCTCAATCTATTATACTAACTCCAGATTCTAAATTGTGATTTTTTTCCTTTAGAAAAATCATAAATATTTTCATAAACTGTAGTGTGATAAATGTCAAGTAGCTCCACTTTTTTCATTAAACGTGTCTTGAAATCATTTAAAAAAACACTCTGTCAAAGTTTTAAAAAATTGCAGAAATACAACTATACAAGTTAGTTCCCCTTTTATGTTTCTTATTTGACTTTTCAATAGTGCTTACAAAATAATTATTATAAAATGTCTACGTAAAAGTCATATATGAACATAAAAACTTATTTTCCAATACCAAAAATTAATTTTAGAAATGGTTTTTCAAATATTTTCTATAAAATTCAATTTTCTAATATTTGTTCCAAACAAAAAATTACATTACTATATACTCATTCATTTCTCCTGAAAATTAATCTATAAAACCATATTTATCCAAAGTTTCCACAACCACACATGCAAACATGCCTTAAATTCTCTTTGAATTGGATAACACGTGCTAACTTATTGAAATTCAAAGAAAAAAGAAAAGAAAAACATAGATAAGAATTAAATTTTGAAGTTAAAACTTTTCTTAAGTAAATTTAAGATTAAGGGAGGTGTATTATATTAGGATTTTAAAAAATTATAAAAAAAATTTTTGATATTCAAGATTCTTAAATAGTATAAATAAATTTTATGATATTTAATAAGACTTTTAGATTTTGTAAAAAGAAAAAATAGTGATGTTTAATTAAAAAATTATAACTTATAAAAAAATCTCTTGATATTTAAAAATATACAATAAATTTTGATAATTTTTAATATAAAATATTTATCAAATAATTTCACTTAAATAATTAAAGTTTTATTAGATTATTTTC
>PYAF01000447.1:436993-460306 GCA_007407185.1 Glycine tomentella
AATTTTTCATTCTTACTACTTTCTTTTAGTATATTCTTATTTTTACACCTCATTTAAACATGTCTTTAAATTTATCATAAAATAATTACAATAATTAAAAAATTAAAAACAGCATAAAATTATAAATCTATTATTCAAATTAAAAATAAAAATAAAAAAAATCTTATTACAAGATAGATTAAAATAAGATGACATCAAATTAAAATTAATATAACTATTAAAGAATTATATTAAATTTACTTTTATTTATTCAAATCTCATTATTTTTTATTATTTTTCACTAAATTTTATAATTTTTTAAATATATTTATAAAAATTCACATAATCCTTTCAAATTTTATAAATTTTTAAAATTCTTTCAAATTATACAAATTCATTAAAATCTAAATTATCATAAAAAATCTTGTAAAAAATATGATAAATTATAATTTATAATCTTTAGAATACATGAGACTTTTTATGTTAATTTTTTTTTTAAAATCCTAATCCAATACAACCCAAAAAAAAAAAAGGTTAGTTAGTTAACTCTTAGAAGTTCAATACTTTGCTGGCCATGTGGTACTTATTATGGTGACCCACTACAGATTTGGAAGGATGTTTACCTTTCCGCACGGCATTTGCAGAATAATAATAAGTCAAAACATGCAAAATAAATTCAGCAGAAAATCCATTATAAATTGGAAGTTGGAAGGGATCAGTTAGAAATTACAAAGGACAAATCAGTTCACAAACAATATTATGGAGAAGAAACAGCCAACCCTTGCATTCCCAACCAACAAACAAATGAAGGAAACTGGGCTAAGGACCAATGCTTTTTTCCCTTTCTTATTTCTTCTGAATAGAAGAGAGCAGCATACGTATGCACGCTCCTTGTTGCTAACGTCTTTTTTCCGCCTGTCTAATAATAATAATGCCAAAAACAGAAACATAAAAAAAAAAAAAAAAAACCCATTAGTGATGGAATATGACATGAGCCCGGACGTTTTGACTTTTACTTAATAAAAGTATTTATTGTAATTAAAAGATACATTTGAAAAAAATATATACAACAATAATGTTAGATAAAGATATACTCAGAAATAGTACTATCCTCAGAAAAAAAAAAAACAATAATAGCTTCTGGAAAACGACAAGACTTTTTTTAAGGTTAGTATTTCCATTCACATTTCCCCCCTTATCTATTTGTGTCCCACAACAAAAGAATATACATGACCAGTTTTTTTTATATTAAAAAAAGTTAATTTATATTTGTTTACAATCATAAAAATCTATTGTTATGAAAAACACATGGAAAAACTAAAGAATTTATTCATTTTTTTTAAAATGATTCTTTTATAAAAGCAGCTGTAAGCCTGTAACAAATGGTCCATAATCTGTTTTAGTGTGTGCTCAAATATGAAGGGAACCAAGAGCAAGTTTACCTTAAATCAAGTCTATGCAGAAAGCTTCGCAATAAGCTCGGCTGCCACGGCATCGATGAATTCCTCTGTGTTCAAATAATGCTCCCTTGAAAGCCTAATTTCAACAATTATATAGTGAGTTTATTGATCATGTCAAGTAGAAAAGCAAATGTATTGGGCAATGTTGTAACAATGCAACAATGATAATTAACGTACTTGGATCCATGAAGAATAAGTGCCAAATCCTTGGTCATCTTCCCAGCCTCTACTACTCCAATGCAAGCTGCCTCTAGCTTTTCAGTGAAATCCAAGAGTTTAGCATTGTCATCCAGTTTTGCCCTATCAGCATAAAGTCATAAATTACCCATTATCACACAATATTATAAGCTGAGTTTATAACTTTCTAATACAATGAATAAAGCTTGGCACTCAACTATGCAATACATAGCAATATACCTGTGGGCTAACCCTCTTGTCCAGGCAAAGATGGATGCTATACTATTTGTGCTGGTTTCGCCTCCCTTCTGATGAACCCTAAAATGGCGGGTAACTGTGCCGTGGGCTGCTTCTGCTTCAATAGTCTTTCCATCAGGGCAAACCTGAACCCATTCCATCATGCAATAAGTATCAAAAGGGGAATTTATTAAACTTGAAAACCTGAACCCTAAAATCTGGTTCAATTCATTAAATCATTCACAACAAATAGTAATAATAAAACCTACCAATACAGATGTCATCAAACCCAGTGATCCAAAACCTGAAAACAGGGTGAACAGGGTATTAGTTAAACAGGAAAAGAAACCATGCAAATGAAGTTGCAAAAAGAAAATGATTAATAAATAAGCACATCAGACAAACCTTGAGCTAAGAAATCACTCTGGACATCTCCATCATAGTTTTTGCATGCCCATACATAACCTCCTTCACTCTTAAGAGCATATGCCACCATATCATCAATGAGCCGATGCTCATACCTTCCAAATTCATCAGATAAATGTAAACAAATGGTATAGACGTATAATATAAACATTTTCCCCTCGAAACAAGGTACTCATCCACTCACCATATACCAGCAGCCTCAAACTTTGATTTCCAGCTTGCCTCATAAACTTCTTGAAATATGTCCTTGAATCTACAACCAATAAATGAATATAATTAAACAAGGATCAATGCAGTAAGAGTTTTTGAAAAATATTAAATGAATAAGCTAATAATGAATTGTATACCTTCCATCATATTTCTTGAGAATTGTATTTTTGGTGCTAAGATAAAGTGGCCACTTTTTCTCTAAAGCAGTTGCCATAGAGGCCTCGGCAAAAGAACGAATAGACTGCGTCACATGCCAAATAATAGATAAAAGTTCAATAACTACCAGAAATCATTTAAATAGACCCAATCAAAGTGATGCAAGGCAGTGCTGAATCAACCTCATCAGTATTGTACATAGCCAATGAAACACCCCCTTCACCAGTGAAGTTAAAAACCTCGAATTCAGTCTCCTCACCCTGGCCTTCTGGAACTACAGTAGAAGAATTCATAAAAATAATCTTTAGTAACCAAGAATATAACAATGAAAACTATATCTCTATGATGGGACAGCATTATTAAATACAAGATAACTTAAGGACTCTAATAACAGTTGTCTAATCAAGTAAGAGGTATACCAAACACCAGCTTCAGCTTTCCAGCTCCTTTAATTACTGTGTCAGTGGCCCGATATTGATCACCAAACGCATGTCTTCCAATGCATATTGCCTTTGTCCAACCTGGTAATGTTAAGATATTCAGACACCTCCATTCATCAAGAAGAAATTAAAAAGAAATTTTCAATATTAGTACCAGGAACAAGGCGGGGAATGTTTTTGCAAAGAATTGGTTCTCTGAAGACAGTTCCTGAAAAATTTGCAAACACACAACCAATAGAAAATCATATATATTGTTACCATCTACCACATATTAGCTAACAATGAGTGACCAGAATATATAAATTCACTAGTATTTAACACTTAATACAAAACAATCAACAGAAGTTGAATTACCATTCAAAATGTTCCTAATTGTCCCATTTGGACTCTTCCACATTGACTTCAGGCCAAACTCCTTCACACGAGCTTCATCTGTTAATCATAACACTAGTATAAGCTCCAACATCTACTATCAAATGGAACATTATCATGCAGCAATTCAATCAATACAATTCTTGATCAAGCAATAAATCTTGTATTCCAAATTTATCAAATGTATATTTATGCACATGAACACAAAACGAAGGTAAAAACTAAATATGTCACAATCTGACAACCAAACCTGGAGTAATAGTTGCGCACTTAATTGCCACATTGTACCTACAAGCAGTGCAGTACAACCATTAGATAAACAAGGATAACAACTGTAGAGCACAAGAATGAAATGCTTTAACCCCTTCAAATTCAACATTGTATGACATGGAAAATAAATAAAATTAAAATATTTTTTATACTATATATCACTTGCTATATAACTAAAATACACAAAAAAAAAAATAATTCCAAAAACAAATACACAAATTCTGTCTGCTTCACATACACTGAACCCTAGAATATTAAAAAAAATAAAAATAGTTAAATAAACATAAACATCAAGGTCTTAAAAACATTTCCCTTTGGGGGAGGGGGTGTTAGAGGAAGGTATACAAATAACATACTTGAGAGTTGCTTCTGCACTTTCAATTGTAACTTTATCATCGGTCTCATCACGGTAAGGAAGGCCTAAGTCATAATACTTGATGTCCAACTCCAAGAAGGGCAAAATGAGCTATCCCAAAGGAGAATGAAAGAAAGATACATATTATAGGCACTTTTTACAAGTATAAATGTGATGATTGCATTAACAGCAACATGATGATAAATCACCTTGTCCTTGATTGACTTCCAGATAACCCTAGTCATTTCATCTCCTGCAATGCAGTATCCACAAACAAAGAAAGTAAGGAGCAAGATAAAGATTGTCCCAACAGATAAACGCAATCACCATAGAAATTAGTATAACACAAATTGAAAATTATAGGTTAATTTTGAGAAAATATTTTTTGTTTTCATTTTTTATTTTCACTTTTAATTACAAAAATGTCACCTTACCTTCACTTTATTTCCTATTTTCAAAAAAATTTCCACCAAACAGTTAAAACAATTTTTTCTTGTTTTACTTTTGAAAACAGGAAACAGAAAATGTTTTCCCAATGCAATGGGCCCCTAGTTTTTCATTTTAGGCGGAGGGTGAAACTGAAAAAAGTCTAGTATTTTAGCATTCCATAATTTGGTACTGCATTTTAAAAGAAATAATTACATTAATATCCCCTCTGATTAGTACTAATTACACTTATACCTTTTGTTGTTTGAAAGATTACATCTTCCTCCCTTATTTTATTTACTGTTCTAACAATTCAACAACTTTTTTCCAAAAAAAACTACACATTTCCCCTACTTAAAAGTAGGGAAACATGCACAAAATCCCCTTAAAAATAACAGAGCAATGGAGGTAGATTATAGATGTAACTTTGTAAACAAGAAGAATGCAACTGTAATTAATACTAAGGGAAATTACTGTGATTATTTTCACTTTAAATTATGAGTATAAAACACAAGACTTTATAAATCCAGCTCATACACAAAACACCAACAACACAAACTAGCCACAGCTGTCATCTCATCTACTTTTTCCAAAAAAAAAAAAAAAAAAAAAAAAAAAAAAAAAAAAAAAAAAAAAAAAAAAAAAAAAAAAAACCAGAACAGATCTCCATCAAAAGCTACTTTTACAAGAGAACGGATCAAATCTTCGCAATAATGATAAAAACAATATCATCCGATAAAACGATTTTGTATAGTAAAATTAAATATCTAAATAATAAATAAATAGAAATAATAAATAAGAGAGGAAGAAAAGCGATGCATTACGTAGTAACGTTTCCAATAACGGGAGAACGAAACAGAGTGGTCCACAAGAAAGAAAGAAAGAAAGAAAAAATATCTAAAATATCTAATAGGAGCAAATCAGAGGGAGCACATCGACACGACAAGACACAACAAGCGAAAAAAGGAAGAAATAAAAGAGAGAGAGAATGGGTGAAACGTCAAAAAGTAATAATAAAGATGAAGAAATGGATGAAATGAAAAACGAGAGAAGTAAATAGATCAGATCGTAAAGAGAAGAGAAGAAACGGACCGTCCATCTCGACGATGGGGTTGGCGACCTTGATCTTCTGGAACGCTGCCATGGCTGAGTTTCTGATCTGAGACTGAGAAGCAGAGAAGGTTAGGTGAGAATTGAGTAATGAGAAGCAAAGACCAGTGTGAGTCGCTGCTGCTATTGCCGCACTATGAATAATCGTAGAAAACTACTATAAGTAATGACTTCAGCCGCCTCACCTAATTAAAAACTTCTATTATATATATATATATATATATATATATATATATATATATATATATATATATATATATATATATACACTATATCCAACAACCATACGCTTTTCTTTGCCCTCCTTATGTCTTTCAATTACTTCTGTGCCCCCACATCACTTGTACCAATACATTGAATACTATGATTATCTTCGACTTTCTTGAATTTTCTTGCAAAGGATTATTATTATGATGACAGCATCAAAAGCTGGATTTTATATTTCTTTTTAAAGAGTGATACAATAAAAAGTAGAAATTTAATGTGATGGTATCTTTTAGATGTTCATGGTATGGGTCATTTGTAAATCTGAATTGATCCAAACTGATTCAGATAATTTGGGTTAGATTATTTATGTATTTGGATCAAAATGAATCAATCAAAATCGTTCATGTATGGGTTGGATCACGGGTTTAGATTTATAAATCCAATTAAAATCAATAAAAAAATTTAGAATAGTTTGGTTTGATTTTAAATACGGTTAATATTGGATTCTAAGTGTTGGAACTGGAAATGTTTATACTATTAACTAATCATATTTTGTTCATTTGTTTCAGTAAATATGGTTGTAACAAATTTGGTTGTACCAAAGTTTATTGCAAGAAATTAGTTTGTAAGAAATAATTGTGATTCAAACTATTATAATAAATCTCGTTAAAGAATATCTTGTTTTAATTTGTATTAGTCTATTTTAGAATATTATGTTAATAATATTAAATGAATCAATTTTACTACTTTCATACATTTGATAATATTGTGTTAATGTAAATAGTCATTTTCATCTCTAAATGTGTAGAGCACTGATAAATTCGTCCTCGAAATATGAAAATTTAAATTTTAGTCCCCAAAATGAAAAAAGTGCAACAAATTCATTCATATGTTACCATTAATGAAAGAGCCTACGTGATATAGAAGGACGAAAATGTCACAAAAATTATTAACAACATGGTTGTTAAATAGATTAGACCAAAATATTAGTAAGTTTCCATTGGACCAAGATGTCAGGAAGTTTACATTGGACAAAAATATCTTATGATACTATTATGTTCCAACAATGTGTCAATGATCTAAAAAGACAAATAAATAGTTATAGCAAATTTGCAATGCATGTAAATGGATATACTAAATTTTAAATTTTCATCTCTCATAACGAATTTGTCAGCGCTCTAGACATTCAGGGATGAAAATGACTATTTATCCTAAATTGCATTTTACCCTTAAATGAAACGAAATTTGGGATCTGACAAAATTGTCCAACAGAAACTTACTGACGTTTTTGTCAAATGAAAATTTACTGACATTTTGATCCAATCTACTCTACAGTCATGTTAACAATTAATTTTGTGACATTTTCGTTCCTTTATGTCACGTAGGCTCTTTCATAAACGATAACAGACAAAAAGTTAATAGACGAATAAATTTGTCGCACTCTTTTCACTTTCGAGTACTAAAATTTGAATTTTCATCTTTGGACACGAATTTGTCAACTCTCTACACATTCAAGGACGAAAATAATTATTTACCCTATTTTGTTAATTATATTGAATATTTAGATTAATCATAATATAAAATAGTAGTTTTAAGGGAAAAAAAAGATCAAATTTAAATGGATAACTCGTTGGCCCGAACCGAATCAAACTGTTCATAAATGGGTTGGGTTTCAAAAAAGAATTTATGAAAACCGAACCGAACTAAATCGATCAAATTTGATTAGATTAGGTCCTAAATTTGACCAAAATCGATCCGAACCGATCCTCAAACACCCTTAGTACCTTCAATTTTCTGAATAAAAATTAAATGTTTATTTTACTTTTTGTTTAAAGGAAAAATAATATTATATCTTGCATAATTATAAGTAGATATAGTCCTTAAAATATGAGAAAATTAGACTCACCTCTCATTATATCTTCTTAAATAATATTCCACACTATTTAATTTTTAAATACCCATCCATCTCTCTTATTCTTTTTTTAATAAAGTGATACTTGTATTTAGTGAAGGATTCATTCTTTAGTCACGGGTGTCAATTCACTTCATTATTTTTAAATAATTATATATAAAATATTTTGACAAGATATATTCTTCTCTTCCTAACTTTGCATAGTCGGACTCTGCTCTTAATTTTTTACTCCTTTTATGATAATAATTAGTATTAATTTTTTAAAATATTTTTTTAAGATCTTAGATCTATCACTACTTATATTTAATATTTTAATTAATAAGGAAACTAACAATTTTCCCTTATTTAATATAGTAGTATTTGAGACAAGTGTATGTGATTTTTTTAAAAAGTGAGTGCTAAAGTGAAAGGGTGAGTTTTACGCAATAAATCCTAGTCATTCATCTCATCTGACTATGTGTATTTTATTAAATGGATACTCTCCAATTATTTGCAATGAAAGAGGATCTGGATCCTATGAACCTGTAATGTAGTTGATTCCCAGCTAGTGTAAGCAACATATGAATATCCATTATCATCTCTCAAACACATTCCATATCTAAATCAATATAAAAAAAGGCAGCATCAACATTACACTTAAAAAAAATTCACTGATTAGATGTTGCCAATCCACTAAAGTCACTGGCTCAACAGCTTTCAGAAGCAATTCGTTCGCCTAAAACTGTGGAAGCTATAGCCAACACCCAAGAATACGAAAGGGTTGGCACATGGGTGGCAAGTGAGAGAAGAGGAATGTGGAGATAGTGAAACTGCACCACCCAATAAAGACATGGGCAGCAAGGGGCCCAATAACTTACTTATGTCTCAACATAAAGAAGTTGGGTCGAGTGCCATAATAGAAAGTGGGGATGAGGTGGTGTTGGGCCAAAATGAAAATAGCTTAGGACTCTATGACGAGCATGTGGCTAAAGGCTTCCCAACTGAAAATAATGACTTTGTCCACAATGTGCAAGCCTACATGTAACTGAAAACTCAACATACAAAGAAGAATAGAGAGAAAGAAATTTCACCAAAATTGCCACAGGGTGAGGAATTCTCTAAACAAGGGGGGATGTATGATCAATTCAAATGGATTTATTGCATTGTCATAGCTTGGTGAGACTTACATATGTCAAATCAGAGGCTAGAAAAATATGGAAAGTGGTGACAAATGTGGGGGTTTCATATTCTAGAAATAAAGGTCAAATCATTGTAAAATAGGAGCACATGACAATTAGAGATAAGGAAGCGATTGATGAGGTAGAGAAGAAGGACATGGGAGGAACAAGCGTTGGTTTTAAATGAAAATTCTTTCATACAATGTGAGGGGGATTGATGGAGGGTGTGAAGTGGAAATTAATTAAAGTGGTGATTATTAAGGAGGGAGTGCAACTAGTGGCTATTCAAGAAACGAAAAAAAAAAAAGACATAAAGATGTGTCAAGCAATTTGGGGAGATAATGATGTCAATCATTTTTTTCAACCAACAATAAATGCATATGGAGGTATGCTTTGTCTTTGGTCTAATGAATTATTTATTTTGAATACCTCCTTTCATGGTAATGGATTCATTGGTTTGTATGGCATTTGGAAGGAGGGGGTACAATTTCACTCTTATTAACATTTATCCCCTTTGTGAAATGGAAACAAAGAGATGTTTGTAGGAGGATTTAAGAAGGAATGAGACAAGCAATTGTACTTTATGGTGTATTATGGGGGATTTCAATTGTGTTAGAAGGCAAGGTGAAAGACAAGGAGAAAATAGAGGGGATTATGGTGTTGTAGAAAGGAGGAAATTCAATCAATTTATATAGAAGTTAAAGACATTTTATTGATTGGGCAGAAATTCACTTGGTATAGATTAAATGGAAGGGCTAGAAGTAGACTTGATCGATTCTTGGTTTTTAGAGAATGAATATCTATTTGGGGTGGTAATTCTAAATATGTAGTGGATAGAAATATATCAAATCATTGTTCAATCTTAATGAAGGATGTCAATGTTAATTGGGGGCCAAAACCATTTAGGTCCCTTGATTGTTGGTTTGATGACAAAAACTTTGTGAAAATTGTGGAGGAGGGATGGAGTAAAATCATGGTGAGGGGTAGAGGTGATTACATTCTTGAGGAGAAGTTGAAATGTTTGAAGGAGTGGAATAGGGTTCATTTTGGCAATATCCACCATAATATTGCCAAAATACAAAAAGAGATGAATGAGTTGGATAAAAAAGAGAAGAAGGGTGAGATATCCTTGGCGAATGTGGAGGCTAGGAGCAAAATTACAAGAACATTTTTGGAGGAATGACATGTTTAATGAGTCTTTATTCAAGCAAAAATCATGATTTAAGTGACTCAAACATGGTGATTTTAATTCAAAGTTTTACCACATCGTAGTCAATTGAAAAAGAAGAAGAAACATTATAAGAGGTGTTGAGGTGGAGGGCTTGTGGAAGGAAGAGCCAATAGAAGTCAAAGAAGAAGCTTGGAAGTTTTTCAACGATATATTTGATGAGGAAGATTAGGAGAGGAGGAAGTTAAGGAAGTGATTTGGGATTGTGGTAGCTCAAAAAGCCTGCGTCCAGATGGATTTAATTTTAAATTCATGAAGAAATTTTGGAGCACTTTGAAAGGGAACATTATGGTATTCCTTGATGATTTCCATTCTTCCGGTAATTTCACTAGCGGTACAAATGTTTCCTTCATTACTCTTATTCCAAAAATTGAGGAGCCACAAGGGTGAAGAGATTATAAACCTATGCTTTTGGTAGGTTACATGTATAAGGTGGTAGCTAAGATTTTGGAGGGAAAAAAGTTACAAAAAGTACTTTATGGTGTGATTGATGAGAGACAAGGTGCATCATTTGGTGGGAGAAATATTTTGCATAATACATTAATTGTTAATGAGGTGGTAGATGAAGTTAGGAGGAAAAAGAAGAAGTGTATGATCTTTAAAGTTGATTATGAAAATACTTGTGACTAGTTTGTTAGAAATTTCTTTTGTACATGTCAAGAAGATTAGGATTTAATGATCTTTGGATCAAATGGATATATGGGTGTCTTTCTTCATTATCGGTTTCCATTCTTGTCAATGGAAGTCCCACAAAGGAATCCAAGCTTAAAAAAGATTTAAGACAAGGTGATCCTCTTGCACCTTTTCTTTTCATTGTGGTAGAGGGTTTGAGTGGCATGATGAGAGAATCTTGTGCTAGAAAATTGTATAAATGCTTTGAGGTGGGAGAGATGGGGTGGAGGTGAGTTTGTTGCAATATGCGACACAATCTTTGTGGGTGACATGAGTATTAATAATGTGTAGGTGGCCAAAAGTATTTTGAGATGCTTTGAGGTTGTATCCGGTTTGAAAGTTAATTTTCATAAGAGTAGGTTTGGAGGCATTGGGGTTGATGCGGATGTGGTGGAGAGATTCCCAAGCTATTTGAATTGTAGAGTCTTATCTTTTCCCTTTGTCTACTTGGGAATTCCAATAGAGCTAATCCTAGGAGGTTGGAGATGTGGGAGCCAATGATTGCTAAATTCAAGAAGAAATTATCTCTATGGAAGAAAAAACATCTCTTATTTTCCAGAAAAATTTGTCTAATTAATTCGATACTTTCCTCTCTTTTTTCTATCCTTTTTTTAAATTCCAAAAGGAGTTTCTAAAATTTTGAGTTTATTGCAAAGGAGATTCTTATTTGGTGGTGAGGATGGGAGGGAGAAAATTTCTTGGGTAGGATGGAAGAAGATTTGTTCTCCTAAGGAACATGGTGGGTTGGGGGTTAAGGACATCTCTCTTTTTAATGTTGCACTCCTTGCAAAATGGAAATGGTATCTTTACCAGAGTAGGGGAGACTTGTGGGCGAGGGTTCTTGAATCAAAATATGGGGGTTGTAGTGGTATTTGTGAGAGGGAGGTTAACCCTTGTGAGTCATTGTGGTGAAGGGATTTAAAAATTAAAGATATGGGGTTGTAGTGATATTGTTTTGAAAATTAAAGATGTTTGGAGATCAAGAAATAAAACTGACATCTAGATAAGTTAGTTATGGTTCTCCTTAGGAAAAATTTAGAACATGATTAAGGATATGTTTGATAAAAATGAATGATAATAAAAAAAAAATGAATGAAATAAACAATAAAATTTCATGGATTCACTCTTTTACTTCTTATTTTAATTCAAAACTTTTATTTCCTTTTCTTCTCTACCAAATATACACTAATGCGGTCAAGCCAACTATTGTGAGAGGAGTGTATATATGGTATCTACTCATTAAAGAGTGCATATAATATAATTTCTTAATAAATTCGAACCAAGTCCTGGTTAGTGAGGTTGGTTGGTCCAGTTTGTGGAGAAGGTCTTGATATTATAAATTGCATTTTTGGTTCCCAAGCTGTCTCAAGAATTTGGAGTAGTTGTGGTATATTGAGGAGTCCATGCACAAGTGGCTTCACCATAACAACATTAATTCAAAGTGTTTATTCCTATTATTTGTTGGATTTTGTGGATCACCAGGAACATGGCAGGGTGTTTTAAACTAAATTGATGTATTTCATTCCCATGTGATGAAGGCATTTGGATCCATAGTCACTAGAGATGATCATGAACCGACTCAATCCAATGTGAATAAAAAAATTGATCAAAAAAATAAAAATCGAATAAACCAAAAATTGAATTGATTTGAAAAATTGAGAAACCATATTTTTTTATTAGATCGAATCAAATTTTAGATTTGATTTTAGAAACCGATTCTAACTTAATTTACTTTATGTATATATTTTTCTTCATAAATTTATAATATCATTCATTTCTATTTTTATTTCTTATAGATTTATAAAATTATCATATAAGTTATATCTATTTATAAAAAAAATTAAAGATATTTTTATAATTATTTGAATTAAAATGCATAAATATTCTATTATTAATTATATAATGACATATAAAGAAAATATTTGATATTTTAAATTATTTTATTATTATATATCTTACACTTTCTAAAAAAAATTACAAAGTAGGATTAAAATAAAATAAAAAAATGATCTAATCCAAATCACTTTAAATCAGATCGGATTAAGAATTTAAACATAATCAACTAGATGATAAATTAACAAAATCAAAAATGATTGAAACAGATGATATTTTCTTTCAATTAAACACTTCTAGTAGTAGCTACTAAGACGCCAAGGCTGACCAAATTTGAATCTCTTAACAAAATCAAAAATGATTGAAACAGATGATATTTTTCTTTCAGTTAAACACTTCCAGTAGTAGCTACTAAGACGCCAAGGCTGACCAAATTTGAATCTCTTGGGCAAGACCAAACCAGGCAGATAGTATCATATTAAACGTAGATGGAAGTCTCGTATTAATGTTTCTAACCTCACTGTCAAGATATTCCGAATGGATTAAGAGTTTCTGCCGCCTGCGGATGAGATGGGACAAGGAGTGTGTTCATTTGTTTTTACTTTATAGTTCCTTCTTTTTGTCTTTTCTCAATCTCTCTCTTTAACAAATAAAAAAAAAATGGCCCATTAATGAGGACAAAACTCAAAACAACTACCCACGAACAAAACCTTTTTTTTTGTGTGAAACCATTCTCAATGTCAAATAGTATCATGTATGGTCTAATTCTTTCTAGACAAGGATAATGTGACAACAATAACAAGAATATAATATTCAATCAAACAATAACTAAAAAAACTAGTTTATTGTTTGATCAAATTATTATTATTAATCAAACAATAATAATAATTCTTTCTAATTACTTGTTGCCTTACTCAAGACATATGGTCTTATAATGAGTATGGAAAGGTAAGCTGTGTCTCAGTAGTTCTCGGCTAGATGTTTAATCAGAAAAGCTTTAGCCAGATTACTGAAGCTCACACTAACTTCTTCAGCGGCTGCATACCTCCTGATGACATCAACAACTTCGGGCCTTAAAATCTCCTCCTTGTTAGATTCGTTACAGATATAATAAAGTGCCCCAAGTGCATAATTTACCTGGTATCAGATAAATGCATTGTTAATTTACCAAATTGTAATTGAATCTTTCATGGAAGTAAATTAACTTTAGAATGTACAGGTCAGTGTAACTTAAGGAATATTACTTTTCAAGTGCCAGAAGCGAATGAGTTATAATGTGAGTTAAGTAATTATAAGAATCCTTAGAATAACAGAATGTTCTGAGAAGTCAAAAAACGCAAGTTTCAAATAGTTAAATTTCATATAAAAAAACACACAAATATTTTTCATATACAATAAAATACATCTAGTGATGAAGTAGAAAACACAATCATGCTTGTAACAGAAGGGAGGAAAATGAATTTTGAAATTTTGGGTATTCATGGTTTAGCAAACACCCTTTGGTCTGCAAGCTACATGATCCGCAACTTAGGAACCATCAAAGTGAAACAATGTCAACAAGCAAAAAAGCTCTTATACTTACAGTGTTCCTAACTGGGCTTGATAAACATTGAATTATGAGAGGTATCCCACCAAACTTAGTTACAACAGCAGAATTTGCCGGATCTGCTCAAAAATTGTTATTTTTGTCAATAAGATAGATGATTAGGCAAGAAATAATGATATCACCAAAGATAAAGTCACTAGAATTACCAACACAAGAATTGCAGATCCCTCCTATACCAAATTCTACAAGCTTTTCATTGGGTTCAGTTAAGCAGTCAACGAAAAGTTCCAAAACATTAAGCTGTAATATTATGCAAGTACATTCTAGTTAATCTTGTGCAGCTTTTCAGGAAAGAAAACTGATAGGTCCATACCTGACGCAAGAAGTTGTAGTTGTAAGGATCATAGGCAAAGTTGGCCAAATTTGCTAAAATTTTCTCTCTTGTTTCTGCAAACAGAAGAAACATCAGCAACCAAGACAGACGTGAATATTATTTAACTAATAAAAAAAGGTTACCATCCTCAGATGTGTTCTGAAACTGAGTCACCAATTCCTGAAACAACCATTATCCATCTAAGGTTCTCCGTCCTCATACAAAAGAAATCATAGTTGAATAGCTAATAAAACGTTTTCATTATTATATTATATCATAGTTGAAAATGAGAGAAAGAGAGAGGGGAAGAAGAAAAGCACCTGAAGGAATTCCACTCTGGAAGTTCCATATCTCCCAGTTCGTTCTTGTTGTCTTTGGTCATTGGTGAACATGTATGCTGGCCTTCTACTGTCACCATTAAAAGTATAAAAGTTAGAAGTTCAGAAAAGAAAATTTTATTTATACGGAAATTTAAGATAAAGAGGACAGGATGTTATCAATATGAACCCCAAATCCACAATGTTATAAAAATTGACCTAGTCATCAACTCAGTCAAGGTACCAGACACACACACACACACACACACACACACACACACACACACACACACACACACACACACACAAAACAACAACACAGATAACCAGTGTAGTGATTTACCAACAGTTTACTGTGTTTTGGGTTATAAACTCAGTGAGGCTCAACTGATTTTACAGCACTTATAATTTCCATGCACAATTGTATATCAGTTACCACTTCTGCAAAACTTATAGTTTAATCGGTAGTTTCAACAAAACAGTAAAATGCAAAGTAAGGAGTCTGTGCCCATTACATAAATTAGATGTTCTTGCTTTACTTTCGTAGTCATATCCAGGTAACTTAAGATAGGAGACTCGTGTGATGCATTTAGTTATTAGAAATGAAGCTAGTAAATGGAACGCTCGAAGAAAATATGCAATGTAACCAAAACAATAAAATTTCAGTATGTAAAATAGCAGAGAGAGTTTTCAATTCCAACAATAACCTAGACTAGCTCACTTTTCAATTCTAATATTTAGATGTGACCACAGGCATACTATCCCACTCTTTTTCCTCTGCAAATCATCAATTCACAAACCATTCACACATTTTTCAACAAAATATAAAAGGTTGTTCAACAATAAATGAGGTAGAAAGAGAAAAATTTAATTTCACAGTAGCAGAGAGAAAAAAAATCAAACAATCAAGGCCCCTCTAACAACCCTAGAAACATTAAAAGTTACCTCGCAGATGCAAACTGTTAGCAAAATCGCGATTTGGATCGTAAAATCGTACGATTTTACGATCTTTGCGGCCAACGGCGATCCGGATCGGAGCTAGGATCGTGGTCGCGTGGGATCGTAGTAAGATCGCGAGTTTGATCGTAGGATCGTAAGATCTCCGATCCGTTACGATCCCGTTTCATCTTTAAAAATAAAAGCCCTAACCTTAGATTTTCAAAAACGCTCCAGTAGCTGCTCGACCCAGGCCACGCCGCGATTCCGCGAACTCCAGACCTCCCCCTGTTGCGCGACCCAGACGACGGCGCCGCCTCCCGACCTCCCCCTGTTGCGCGACACAGACGACGGCGCCACCTCCCCCTGCTGCGCGACCCTGGTTCGTCTCACTGTCTTCTCCCTTCTCCCTTCTCCCTTCTCCCTTCTCTCTTCCTAGTTCCTTCCACTTCTGTGCGTTCGGTTTTGGTGGTGTGGTGCTTACTGTTGGTTCGATTTTGGTGGTGTGCTGCTGTAATTTTTATTCAAACTATATTTTAGTTACTTTATGCATTCATTCTTATTTCTTCCTCACAAGCACACGTGTCTTTACTCTTATTGTAGTTATCTTGTCATCATAGGAAAGCTCCAGACTAGGCCTAATATTTGCAATTTATCTTGTTATTTATTTTGAAACTTAAAGGGACCAAACTTGGGTCAGGTTGATTGCATCCTTGCTGTCAAGTTCTCCAATTAGATAATGATGTGTGGAAAGTTTTTTAAAATTTTGTAACATATATACTATTTAGTGAAAGTTATTCAACCTTGGAAATAGCATCAACTTGTCTTCATGTAATTGTATAACTCCAGGGAAAGAATACAAAGAGGACTTATGACATTTCATTTATGAATTTTTATTGAGTTATGTTACGTAGTTATAACTTATAAATTTATATTATGTTATGATATATGACTTATAAATTTATATATGAATCTAGGTTTATTTATTTATTGAGTTTTATGCATATAGAATATAGATTATGTATTGGAATTTTAGGTATTGACGTAGATAGGATCTACGATTCGATCTTACGATCCTCGATTTACGATCTTTTATTCCCCCTCCCAATCCTAAATAAAATCTCGATTTTAACAACCTATTGCAATCACTTCCAAAACCAAGAGTCACCTTCACTCATGCCCAACAAATTCTTTTTTTTTTTTCTTCGAACAATCCTCCTCCTAGCAGGCACGGTGCAGCAAGAGGAAGGTTCTAATTGGGGCGAGTGAGTGTTTCTGGAAAGAAATTTCACAATTACAATTACTTCAAGGCAGATTTTAGGATGGACCACCTTAATAAGTGGTCCACCATGGATCATTATTTACAGCCATTGGATTAATCTAAGAAGCCCAAGGTTATTATACACAATCTGTATCAGATTTTTCCCCTCTTTACTCTCCCTTCCTCTGTTGCCTCCCCCGATGCCTTCACTGCCTCCGGCGAAACTCGACACGTTCCTAACAGCATGGTCCAGCTGTCGGATCCCGTAGTCCAGCACCGGCAACGACGTCTTGGGATTCTATTAATTTTCACTTTCTCTTTTGCTTTGTGGGATTCTATTAATTTTCTGAAGCAATTCACGAGCGCATACTCACTAAAGCAAAACCAAATATTTCTCTAAAGTCTGAATCATTTCACCCTTAACAACGAAATCCGGAAACCCCAAATCTTGGATATCGTTGGTGATCTGAAAATCTTTGGTTTTTTGTTTTTTATTTTACTCTTCTTTTTTCAATTACAAAGGAGCCCTAAACATTACTTGCATTGATTGTGGTTTGTTTTCGGGAAAATCATGTAGTTGTTACGTGATTTTTTTATAATGCCTATTTCCTCCTGAGGAAGTGGAGGTTCATGTGTGAACAATCCTTTGATTATTAGATTAATCTTAAGGTTAAAAACAATAATTCACTGTGGACCACCTATCAAGTTGGTCCTCCCAACTAATGAAACGGTCTATGCTACTTTGTTTGGCCATTCAAGATTTGGAAAAAAAAAATCAAATTTTTCTCTACCCTTTCTGCTACTATCACAAATATGTGCTCAAACTTGACTGAAGTTGATATATGCCTCCTTCTATTCAATAATATAACATACTTAGCAATTAATGGGCTAAAAGCCTTGGCTAGAGGAAATATCCATGAATTTGTGCAGAGAAGTTATGCCGAGAAGGTAAAAAATTCAACAACGTCACTTAAAATCAAAGCTGAGAAGTTATGCGGAAAACAAAAATTCTACTCAGGAATTGGAGGCAGTGCTGGCTGACATGTCACTGCAAAAAATTTGTAAAAACCCAGAACCATGGTTAATCCCGAATTCAAATTTCTTTCATATAATAATAAATAAAACAATATAAAAAATTCAAATGTGTTACTTGTGAGTTTTAAATTGGAAAAGTTCAATAAATATTTTCCCACTACTACACCTTATGCACATGGTTAATTTTCAAATATTTTTCCGCTACTGAAAGTGTCAAATTACCCTGCAAGCATAACCTATAATCAAGCACACACTAGTATCAACTACACACACAAACACACACACGCACGTGCGCGTACACACACATATAACCCATACACTGAATAGGAAAAAACTAATTTCAACTCGAGGATTGTAGTGAGGAACAGTGAATTAACAGAGTAAAGTGAACAAGGAAGCGATTAACATAGAGTAGAGTTTTCGAACAAGAAAGCGTACCTTGAAGAATTTTTGGCACACAGCGAGAATTTCATCGAATCAAAGAAAAGAAAAGGGAACATCAAGTGGCGACCAGATTGAGCTTCAATTTGGGAATTGAGAATTGCCACATAAACTCTGAGCTTAAGCCTATTATTGAATTTAGGAGAGATCAAGTTGTGTAGTGGGCCAGCCCCCTTCAGCCCTGTCCCTAACCCACATTATGTGGGGACTGAGGTTGACCCATGACCCATGGGCCAGGGCCATGGGCCAGCTTGACATCTCTAATCATGAAATTATTTATTAATATTTGACTTTAAATGTTTGAATCAATGTTTTAAAAACCGACCCGGTCAGGATACTAGGTCACTGGATCAGTGGCCAAACCGGTGGGGTCACTAATTGACCCGATCTATAATAAAAAATATAAAATTTTTATACCTGTCTTAAATTCTTCCTTCATTTGTTTTTTTCCCCTCTTTTCTCTCTAACAGTGCAGAGTAGTAGAAGATCCATTTTAGTTGTGTTCTATATAAGATTTTTTTTTATTGTATGACTATGGATATATAATGATAAATTATAGAAGTAGAAAAAAAATATATTTATCTCATGAAAAAGTGAATGTTAATGAGTGATTTAAGGACACTAGTTAAAAATTAAAAACATTTTTTAATGAGTGAATGTTAATGAATCTCTCTTCATGATTAAGAGGATATATATATATATATATATATATATATATATATATATATATGAGGAAGAAGAACCTAATCAGGATAAGCATTATTCTGATAATGGCTCTCCTAATGATCCAGTTAGTCCTGATATCCCTCCAAAAAATTTTGAATTAATAAACCAGTTGACAATTCAGAAATTTTATATCAAGGTCAAAATCATTGTTGGAACCTTCATCCTTGAAACTGAAGCCTTGTTCGACACAGGGGCAGATTCAAACTGCATTCAGGAAGGATTAATTCCAACCAAGTATTTTGAAAAAACTTCAGAACGGCTTAGTACCGCCAATGGATCTAAGCTTCGTGTCAATTTCAAACTTTCTGACGCTTTTATTGAAAAGGATGATTTTAGAGTTAAAACTTCTTCCAACCCTCACTCGAGCCAGATCTAGGCATGAAGCCCAAAAGGACAAAGATAAGGAAATCAATGTCCTTGACCAAGCTGAGTCTGAAAATGGAAACTCTGATTCAGAGAGATCTGTCCAGATTAATCCCATTAGGAATCAGCCCAATTGGAAGCAACCGTCCAAGCTATATTACCATAGGGCTACCGCTCCTGATCTTCTCTTAGAAGAAAGAGAGAATTCCAAATCCTTTAACGCCAACCATGTTTATGAATGGAACATAAGCGTCAGAAAGTTTGAAATTGACATGAAGCTTAGATCCACTGGCGGTACTAAGCCGTTCTGAAGTTTTTTCAAAATACTTGACACTTGTCCCCTGTAGAAAACTAAAATTTTTTCAAATGAATCAAAGCAGAGGGAAGAAAATACAAAAGAGCAAGGGGCAGCATCCTATCTGGTATAGAGAATGCCATACCCAACATAACATAGAAATATATTGATTATCATTTTCGAGTAAGCCATTGCAGACAAGAGATCAGGCACAAGTAAAACAAGTAACAATTATCAAAATCATAGTATTCTACAAGGTAAATACTAAATAGTATGCATTCTATAAGAGCAGGTGTAAATTACTATATAAAGGGAAGCAGATTTATAATCGAAAATTTGCATAATCAAATGCATCAATAATAATCACAACATAGCTCTATCAGAATGCTCATTCTCAATTAGAGCAGGTGTTGTTTTTTTTTCTCCCCATAGTTCATTCAAGGATTGAACATCCAACTAATCAGCATAGTCCTTGATTTTCTCACAGGGGAAAAAAGATTGAGAAGAAACAAAAAAATTGAAGACAAATCGGAAAAAAGATTGAGAAGAAACCAGCTATTCTGAATATACCTCTTTAGAATGGGAGGCTGGGAGCTGTATGTCGGACGCTTGAAGCGGACACGGCGACACGGCCAAGCAGCGACGGCGACGCGACTGCTCGAGCTCGAAGCTGAGCTGCGACGGCGCGAATGGAAGACGAGACCGACAAGGCCGCGCTGCGACCGCGACGCGCTCAATGCTGAGCTGTTGAAGACTTGAAGCGGCGCTGAGACGGACTTTCGAAATGAGATGAGATGCAGAGAGCAACAGGCCAACAGCGTTCAGACTTCAGGTTCAGCAAGACAGCAACAACGTTTTTTTTTTTTTTAAAAAAAGTGACCGGGTCCGGGTCGATGGGTTGAAGGTTAGACCACAGATCCAGCCGGATAGTTACGGGTTGATCCGGATTAATAGGATTCCCAATTTGCTATCTTGACCGATCCAATCCAGACCCTGATTCCTGGTTCGGTCTGATTTTTAAAATCATTAATTTAATGTGATAGTAAAATGTCTAAGAAATGGAAAAATAAGAAATATTAAATAAGGTAAATAGAAAATATTAATCATGTTTTACTAACAAGGATTCATTTGAATTCGATTTGATTAAATTTTAACATTATAATTTATTTTCAAAACAAAAAATATTTATAATTTTATTCTCTTATTTGATAATATTGGTGAAAATCATAACATATTAATAAGATTTTAAAATTATAATTTGAAAGTTAGCTAGTTTTATTTTTTTGTTTTATCCTTAACAATTGATAAATTTCTGGTTTTAGGCCTCAACAGGGGTTCTAGCCCTTCTTCAGCTTGATTTACCGCTTTTGTAGTATTGTTTCTTTTGTTTCCTACTCTAAAAAAAACAATTGATTATTTAAATACAAAATCAACTACTATAAAAAAAAATCAAATGAAATAAATTATCTTAAAATCTTTTGTGGCTAACTTATTTAAACATTACAACTTATTTCGAATAATCAATTTAATAAAAATTGGTTATATTTAAAATTGATTATTGACCAAATCACTACAAATAATTCTATTCAAACACACATGAATATCATTAATTACTTTTAATTATTTAAAGAAAGTAAATGTTGAATATTTATATACATTTGATATAGTAATTATTTTTTACTAAGAGTGTGTTTGGTTTAGAAGAAAGTTACAAGATATTTTTTTTTAATTAAAGTAGAGTGTAAGAGGTGTAGGTCTAATGGAAAAAAGGACCAAATTTTTTTAGTATATTATTTATCTCCTTGATACCAAACACAACCCAACTTATTTTTATTTCTTTAATAGACTAGTTACCAACTAATTGTTGGTTTGAGTAATACTAGGTTGAATTCCCTTGTAAGATTTTAAGTTCAAGTTTTGTGGATGAAAAAAAAAATATGAAGAAAAAAATCTCAGTTGGATAGCTAGGTTCCTCTATCCTCCTAGAAAGGATAAAAATAATATATTTATTTAATGTTGACTTTCATATTATATTATTGATTATTATTTTTTATATGTGGGAATCAAATACAATATTAAGAATTTATAATAATTCATGCATCTTACTCAACTAACTAACTTAAACTTCATTGACATTGTTTATTATAGAATTTAAAAATTAAATTAAATTTACCTTATAAATATATTTATCAAAATCAAATGCATTTAATTCTTATTAATTATTGCTCTGGCCTAATTTAATTGCACTTTAAACTATTTAGATAAATATTTATTGAATTCATTATTATATTGAAGTAAATCTATTAATGATTCAAAAAATAATTAAAACCATTAAATAATAAACAATTAATAGCTTTAAATGTTTGGTCATTATTTTTTTTAATAAATTATGACACAACTTTAAATGCTTGAATTGAATGGTACATGAATCCATTCTAATTTGCCACTTGAAGGTCCGCACGAGTTTCATTATAAATTGAGCCTTGGTTTTCAAATGTTCACAGAGAATAGTTTCTTGTGTTCACAGAGAAGAAGTGTTCTAATAGCATATGCAAACCTCCTTGGTTTCAATTATATGCTAATGAAATGTCGAGTGAGTGGCGAAGAAATCTTATATTATTTCTTATTCAGATATTGGTTACTAGCCTAACGTGTATAAGGCAATTAAACATGGAAATTAGTTGATATTTAGTCACGAATTTTGTTCCATGTTCAGTTGCCTTATTGCATGTGGGCTGAAAACAAATATTTGGTATTTACTCAAGAAACACAGGCTTGTATCATATGCAAGAACGATATTGGTTAGAAATTTTATCACAGTCGATGAAATCTAATACTTTGATTCTCAAGCATTCTGACTTCAATTTGTTTGTATTTTTAACTTCTCAAGTATGTACTATTCTACAATTATTTTATTATCTTGAGAAGAAAAAAACTTTTAATTTATGGCTTTCACCATAATGGAGCAAATATATGGAGTCCTAATCTTTAATTTTATTTAAATGGTGGTTATAATTTATCTCTCATTTCTTTTGCAAAATGTATCTATGTTAATATGGTTTTGAGGAGGAATTATAAGATTGACTTTGTAGTTAAAAGAAAAGAGAGAGGTCATGAATTCAAATTCTTCCTACTAACAAAAACTAATAAATTAATCACTAACATTTGTCGGAAAATAAATTGGTACAATTTGAAGTAGTATAAAAAAAAAACTGATACAATTTGAAGTAGGATGATTTATCTTTGATAATTTAAATCTAATAGATTTATCATTAGTAAATTATAACATTTGAGTTTTGTGTTTGAAAAAAAATGTTGAAAAAATTAAATATCCTAATATAAATATTACTTATTCAAACAAGATTATTTTACATGAATAATATTTATGATTTG
>PYAF01000447.1:460406-478065 GCA_007407185.1 Glycine tomentella
TTTTGGCAAGAAAATTAATTTGAACAATTCATAAATTAGAAAAATTAAATGCAAGTAATTAAAATTAAGAGGACCAAAATCATCCATAGGCCATAAAGTAAGGACATTAAAAGTATAATTAATTCAATAAAAATTATTTAAGTTTGACTCCTTTATTTATACCATTCAAAGTTTGAGTTTGATTTATTTAAATAACACTTTAAACAATGAAAAATATGTTATCTAAAACGTTATAAAGTCAATAAATAAAACAAACATAATATGCAAATACTAAAAATGAAAAAAAATATTTTTATAAGAATGACAAAAAACAATAAAAACACTAAATTGCAAAACTAAAAAGATGTTTAATTCTTTATTTAAAGAAAATATATGAAATTTGAGTCTAACTCATTTAATTTATTTAATATTTATGACTCGATTATTTTTATCAAATTTATATTTATTAATTTAACATACACTTTTGTTCTTAGGCACTTTTAGGCCTATATTGACTCGATATGACTTGACAAAAAACAATATGTTGGCCCAAGAATTATCAAGCCTAAAATCAAATTATTCAATGGTTGGGTTGATTAATTTTGTATTTTACAAAAGTTATTAAGTTTTGTGTTAGGAACCCAACAAGTATATTAATCATACAAGTAGTAAGGTAAAAGTAAAGTATTGTTTTCACTAGGGTTATGGTTTAATAACAGCGTAACTAATTAATTATTATTGATTTAAGAATAATTATAAATTTTTGGATTGTTTTATCTATAATTCAAACAAAGAATGAAGAATGCAATTAAAAGTTATTTAAAAGATTATGTGAATCAAAGTGTTTACGTATCAAAATTCTCCTTATTTGCCCCTAAGGTAATCTTTTTTCCCTATGGAACCCCCTTCTTGTTACGTAGTTCACCTCTAATCTCTCTAATTTAGTTTTGTACTAATTCATTGTGCATTAAACCCTATACCCTAATTATGAACCCTAACCCCATAGGCGAGCAAGATTGACTATTAGCATTAAGAGAAGGAAATTCACACAGAAGCACGCACACACAAAGTGTTGGGTGACAATTCTCTCTTGCATATTTTTTTTACTTTGCCTTGCTTTCGTCATGCTTCCTTTGGGTTATTGCAATTGAGAAATGTAGGAAATGTTACCCTATTTTTTTTGTCACATTTCCTACATTGACAAACCCATATCACCAAGTTAAATCATGGAATTTTCAACAAAAGCTTCAAGAATATGAATCATAAAAAATTGCTTATGTTTGGGTTTTTTTCTCATTGATTTCCTATGAGCTAATACAAAAGTCATGTAAAATAGTTCTATAAATCTACATTAGTTGTAGATTTACCATTATGTATAATAATAGATCTTGTTGCTTATATATTGAACACATATATGTGAGAGTCATTTGTATATAAGAGTGGGAGGGGTCAATCTATGTCATATAATCATACATTGGATTATTAATATGTAATGTCATGGAAATATATGAGTTAAAGGAGTGTTTATATGAGAGGATGATATGAGTAAATTATAGGAGTGACAATGTGGGTCTTGGTCCGACAAGCCATCCTGCCCACCTACCCATAGGCTAGGTGACTCAATTCGTCAACCCGCATTGGCCCGTCATGCATAACTTGCCTACTCGGTGGGCCAACAATGAGGTGGGGCAAATTGGTCCACCATACATATTTTTTTAAAAACAAATATAAATATTGTCAGTGCTTTGGGTTGTCACTTTGTATTTTTTTAAGTTTATATTATTATTCAATAATCACAATAAATATTTGTTATTGTTTGTATATTATTTTATAAATTCATTTCATCTAATACTAATAGGAAAATTTATATTTAAATCAAATTTAGGATAAACAATTGATATACTTTATATTTTCTAACTAAATTTATTCATTAGGGTTAATTTTATGAAATAAAATATTGAAATTTCTTTCATTTTCTTCATTTCTGATGAATTGGCCTCCCAATCATTCCTAAGCGAGGTGGGTTAGGATTTTCAGTCCACCACGAGTCAACTCGCCCAACTCATTTTTAGGTGGACTCATGGCGGAGTGGGCCTAAATGAGGTCGGACAGGCTGACCCTTTTGCCACCCTATATAGAGATTATTAAAATTAAAAATTATTTAATAATCACATGACCTCTTTATAAATGAAATGTCTTTTAAGTCAACATGCTTTATGTTTTAATCTAAACCTTCTATACATAACTTATTCTAGGTTGATTTAATAATGGGCCTTGAAAACACCGTATAATTGAACTTACATCACACTTTACTCCAAAATTTTAAACTCAAATTCATGAGCCTTATCTTCACTTATATCATTTAGATAATGTTCTACCTTTTCATTCCTATATGATGTGATACCTCACCTCATTTGACTCCATGAATTTTTTCTATATAATGTAAATTTTATCTATTCAATCATTGAATTATGTATATATTACGTTGATTTGTTTGTGTCCAAATTTGTTAAAATATTAGCTACAATATATAGTTTACACATATTATAACTATAAAATTAAACAATAAAAAAAGTAATTAAATGATATATATTTTTGTATAATTTAAAATTTTATTATATTAATTCTAATGTACATGAATGAGATATTAAATAATTTTGAATTAACATAATTTTTTTTAAATATAATTCATTATTTTTATTAAGAGAAATAGAAATGGTTCCCTCTTTTATTTATTTCTTAACCTTATAATTTCGCAGCCTTACTCTTGCATTTTTGGAGTCGAACTCATGACCAACAAATTATCGTTGTCCATTATGTCGTGACTCCCTCTTGACCATTTATACTAAGTTAAAAAAAATTAAACTTACTCATCTAAAAAGTACATCATATTTCATGTTTAAATCTATTTTATTTATTCAAATAAACTAATTGATTAAACATTTAATAAGTCAAACATATTAACTTTAGAGGAGGAGTAGACAACTCAAAATCTATTTTATTTATTTAAATAAAATAATTGATTAAACATTTAATAGTCTAAGAAGACAACGCAACAATGAAGGAGTGAGGGCATTGGTGAATGAGAACGAATAAAAAGAGGAATAAAGAGGAAGAGAAGACTAGAGAATGATGGATGGTGTAAAAATTGGGCTCAAGACAGATATGGCCCAATAAACCTAAAAAGTAAAAACCCTTGATATTGAACGAGAGAGCTATCCCTCTCTATATCTAGATATGGTCTAAACTCAATGATATGCCTAATGAAACCCCAATACCATGTTATATAGTCTCTCTTTCATATGCAAGAAAAATATCAATATAAAGGATTTTGAGATATCCTGTCTTCTGATGAATTGTTGAATATTGATTTGTTCAATAAGAGACAAAATTACTAATAGTTTTTCCTTTAAGTTTTGATTATATCACTTCTTAATACTTTATGGTAATGAAAAAACGTTATTATACCAAATGACATGAAAACTAGCTAACATAATGGGAAAAGAACTTATGACCAAACAGAATTCCAAGAATGTTTTAACTAAAATAATATCATTTTGTTCTCTTATTTTTTTTTTTTGTTACAGGGAAAAGTCAGCATTGTAGCAAAGCCCGGTGTAAAGCTGGAAGTTCCTGACGGTGTTGCCATTATAGACAAGGTATCTTACTAAATATGCATTTATTTGTCTGCATGAGGTTGCCATTCTAATTTCAAGGCCTAAAGATTGAATTGTAATATGCAGAAAATTAATGGCCCAGAAGAACTGTGAGGAAGCTAGATGACTTTAGAAGTATCAGACTATATTTTACCTTTACAGTCTCATATTTTTTCAATTATTACTACTCCCATGTTTGATACGTAAAGAAAACAAGAAGTCGCGTATTGTTGAGAGGATGTCTGTTTGCGTTTGGTATAATAACTCAAGGTTTTGTAAAAAAATAATAATAATAATAAAAAATTTCACTGTAGCTGGCGCTGATAGCGTGGGATCTGGCGCTTATAGCGTGACACTGTAGCTGAAGGCTATTTTTCATGGTTTTTGGCGCGATTAGCGCCAGGAACGGCGCCGTTAGCGCCATAATTTGACCTGTGGCGCGATTAGCGCCAGATGTAGCGCCGTTAGCGCCAGTAGTGTCCTGGAAAACACGTTTTCACTGGATTTTGGCGCGGATAGCGCCAGAAGTGGCGCAGTAGCGCTAGGACTCGGGCTGAGGGCCTATAAAAGGCCATTTTCGCGTTTTTTGAAGGAAAAACTGCATTCCTTCTTCTTCCCTTCGTTTTTCTGCCATTAAAGCTTGGGAAAAGCTTCATATCTCCCTCATACTTCATCTAAACACTTCCTATCTAGCTAGAAACATGATTAGAACCTGTTATGAGCTAAAATCCAGCTTCTAATTTCCTTAAGACCCATCAATCGGAGAGATCCCTTTCTCTAGGGGACTTTACAAAGCTTGGATTCTGAGGAGAAAGAAGGCGATTCAAGGACGCTGAAGCTTGGAGAAGCGATCCTCTAGCCTTCCACGACTATTTTAAGGTAAGAAACTTAAGATTTACCGATTGATTTGTGAAATTGGTAATGAGATGAATAGTAACCCATTTATGTTAGGGCTGGAATTAGGCTTGGGTTCTTTAGAAAAGTATGCTCAGGAGATTGTTCTGATGAATATGGAACTTTGAAACATGACTTTAGATGAAGTTTGGTTTTGATTCTGAGATATGTATGAGTAGGCTAAATGAAAGGTATTATGAGATATATGAGCCTAAGTGCCTTTACAAAAGTTGTTCAGAAGGCCAAATAAACGGTAAAAATGTGTTAATAGAACTGTTTTAACTAAGTTGGATTATTATTGATATATGACCTGGACAAAGGCAATTGAACTAGTTGAATTGACTTATACAGAGTTTTAGAGAGACTCTAAGGCCTTGGTTAGACTGAGATAGATTTTGCTGAGGGTCTGTGAGTTGCTTATGAAGTGATTAGCTTTATTAACCCTAAGATAGATGATTGAGAGGGTTATAGAAAGAAATTATGTTTTCCTTTCATTAAACGGTTGAGAACCGTTGTTAGGTGTTTCGTATGGTGTTATTGATGATTGATTGTGCTGTGTGCCTGTATATAGGGTGGGACACCGAGAGTGTCAGTGGTGGAGACCACAGTCCAGGGATTGGACAGCAGAGCACTACCGTGCCAGGTAAGTTCTTTGTTCTTGGGAGTGTTTTCCCACTACTTGTGTTTCCCCCATACTCCGAGATAGAGTGATGGGTGTATCTATGATTTACATGCATTGATTGGTTGTTACAGCTTTCTTCATGATGATATGTATGCATGTATCTGTGCTTTGTGTATGGTTGCCTTTCGGATAGATCTTCTGGTCAGTAGATAGATATGGACCTCCCTAGGAGTAGAGCGCAACTCCTAGTTTGGTTTGCTCCATAGAAGAGATTCCTCAAGACCAAGAGATAGGTGATCTCATGATGTAGCAGCCTATTCTCGGAGGTGCCATATGGCGTGCATCCTTGCGTAGGGTTAGCTCCCGTTGGATGACACAGGTGTGAGTTCCGGCCTCACACTGTGGACTGAGATGGTCCACGATGACTTACTGGGTACTGAGATGGTCCTGGATACTTGTGATGTACACATTAGAGCTTGTGTGTGCCTATGTGTTGTTGTGATGATGTTATGATGCCTATTAATGTATTGTGATCATGGAAGTGAGCTAGGATGAAGGAGAAGCTCCAAGAACCCTGAGCTTACTGAGATTTTTATCTCACCCTGTGTGTGGGAATTACATTTTTCAGGTTGTACAGCTGACAGGGATGAGGGACCCCAGGGTGAGAGGCCCTAGTAGGGGATATACCTGGTATAGCTGCTTGGAGCAGTGTTTTGAGAGTTTGGCTGCTCATTGTTTGTGTACAGACATATATATATATATATATATATATGATATGTGTTGTTATTTTTACCCTGTGGGGAAAATTGGATATGTTTGTATTTATTGAATTTAAGTATATTATGTACCCTCATGTGATGATCTGATATGTGATATTAAGGCACTGATGCCTACCGTTTTGTATGTATTCAGTTAAAGTATTTTGATGTGTAATGTACATATAATCTATGTATAGGCCGATGGATATCTCGATTTATAACCTCCTGGTATATCGGTTTAGAAACTGTAGGCTTATCTGTCGTAGTTTTACGTTGTTTGGATTACTAAGGCTGTTATGGAAATCTGGCATTTGTTTATTTTTATTATATATTATGTACCATACATAATGAATCAAGAAAAATGGTCTTAGAAATGCTTCCTAAAGAGTTGAGTAATTGATTTTTAATTAATTATAGTGCTAATATGATAAAATAATATGATAATACACCAGATGCATACGGGGTGTTACATTTGGTTTCAGTCTTGGTCTTTCAAACACAGCGGTTGCCCTGCTCTTAATATCTGCCTTCTCTTTCAGTTTCAATTTATCAACATTATATGTAAATGGTTGCGTATCAGTTTTTATCTTTTTAAAGTTTCTTCCACCTAAGGTATCATCAACATTATATGTTGACTCCATTGGTATTTTTCCCTGCATTTGGACGTCATAACCATGTCAATGGACAACAATGAAAACATGGAAACCAATCTTGTATTCGAAACTATTTACTTACTTTGAACTGAACACCTCTATTATAGTTGCTCATGAAAGGTTTCTCCTTACACCTTTCTTCCGAACCTGTGTCGGTGTCAGATTTATCCCATGGCCAAGAATTTGTTGACGGTTTCAACCCCATTTTTCTATAGTCACACAAAAACTTTCCGGTTACGAAACCTGAATTTTTATTTGTGTCATTACCCTCTTCATCTTCTGGGATTATAATGGTTTCAATGTTGTTCATATGTGACGAAGAACCACGACCAACATAACGACCCCCCATTTTGGCTGGGTCGTTCCCTCGATCGCGTTTTGCCTTCGCCGAATCCACCGTCTTTTCCAAAGGGGACGAATTGTGGCTTCCACAGACGGGCACATGGCCGCCTATATTGTTTGGCGATGCACATGGATCCTGCTGAGATAGATTCGAAATGGCCATTACAATGCCCTTTATACTATCCTCTAGCTTACGAAGCTTGTTGTAAACATATTTATATATAATATATAATATAATATACGTATGCATATAATATACTTACAAATTATACATTTATATATTATATTATATTGTTCACGAACGTTTTTTCATTTGATTACTTGTAGTTGTTCGATAAATATGTTTACAACAAGCTTCGTAACCTAGAGGATAGTATAAAGGACATTGTAATAGCCATTTCGAATCTATCTCAGCAGGATCCATGTGCATCGCCAAACAATATAGGCGACCATGTGCCCGTTTGTGGAAGCCACAATTCGTCCCCTTTGGAAAAGACGGTGGATTCGACGAAGGCAAAACGCGATCGAGGTAACGACCCAACCAAAATGGGGGGTCGTTATGTTGGCCGTGGTTCTTCGTCACATATGAATAACATTGAAACCATTATAATCCCAGAAGATGAAGAGGATAATGACACAGATAAAAATTCAGGTTTCGTAACCGGAAAGTTTTTGCGTAACTATAGAAAAATGGAGTTGAAACCGTCAACAAATTCTTGGCCATGGGATAAATCCGACACCGACACAGGTTCGGAAGAAAGGTGTAAGGAAAAACCTTTCATGAGCAACTATAATAGAAGTGTTCAGTTCAAAGTAAGTAAATAGTTTTGAATACCGAATACAAGATTGGTTTCCATGTTTTCATTGCTGTCCATTGACATGGTTATCACGTCCAAATGCAGGGAAAAATACCAATGGAGTCAACATATAATGTTTATGATACCTTAGGTGGAAGAAACTTTAAAAAGATAAAAACTGATACGCAACCATTTACATATAATGTTGATAAATTGAAACTGAAAGAGAAGGCAGATATTAATAACAGGGCAACCACTGTGTTTGAAAGATCAAGACTGAAACCAAACGCAAACAGACATCCTCTCAACAATACACGACTTCTTGTTTTCTTTACATATCAAACATGGGAGTAGTAATAATTGAAAAAACATGAGACTGTAAAGGTAAAATACAGTCTGATACTTCTAAAGTCATCTAGCTTCTTCACAGGTGTTCTGGGCCATTAATTTCCTGTATATTACAATTCAATCTTTAGGCTTAGAAATTAGAATGGCAACCTCATGCAGACAAATAAATGCATATTTAGTAAGATACCTTGTCTATAATGGCAACACCGTCAGGAACTTCCAGCTTTACACCGGGCTTTGCTACAATGCTGACTTTTCCCTGTAACAAAAAAAAAATAAAATAAGAGAACAAAATGATATTATTTTAGTTAAAACATTCTTTTGGTCTCTCTTCTTATATTTTAGTTTCAGTTTCATCCACTAAGTTTAAAATGTTTTACTTTAATCCCTTGAAGTATAGTCGGTTCTTCTATTAATTTATCACCTAACTTGGTTAACTTGACATTCTTTCATTAGTTTATCACACTAAATCAATATAGTATTGATGTGATAAACAGTGAAGATGCGACATCATATAAACATTTGTCATGTCAGCCAAAAAGTTAACAGCGTTGATGCGATAAACTTACAACAAAACTAATTTGGTATAAGATAAAACACTTCAAGGGAACCATGTATACTTAAGAGATCAAACTGAAATAAAAAGTAAGATGAGGAAGCAAAAGGATATTTTAGCCATTTTTTATAACTCTTCCTCCTTTGAGGATGAAATTTCTAAAAGATGAAAACAAAATAAGTTACTGTTAGTCTGAATGTAAACTGAGAAAATCACCAAATAGTTGGACCTGGGTTAGTTTGGACAAATTTAGGTCTTATAGTTGTCCTTCACTTGGGTTTTGGTCCCTATAATTTTTTTTCTTGAATATTTAGGCCCTATAGTTTCATATCATCAAATTAGAGTATAGTCATGAAAAAGAGAATCAGGATCATTTTCATTGCCGGGACCAATACAAATAATTGAAAAATATAGGGTTTAGTAACCAAAACCAAATAAGGAAAATCATAGGGACTAAAACTCAAGGTTATAGGGACCAAAACCAACACTGAACACCCAAAACAGTGGAAACTATGCGGACTAAGGGTCTGGTTGGATAATCATCTTTAGAAGTACTTCTAAGAGAAGAAAGTAAGAAGAAAATAATGAGATGAACTTCTCTATAAGTTAAAATGAGCTCTCCATTAATTAATTTGTAGGAACTCTTTTCTCTAAAAGATGAGAGGACATCTACAAGTTAGCTAATGGATCGCTCATTTTAGCTTAAGGAGAAACTCATTTCATTCTTTTCTTCTTATTTTTTCTCCTAGAAGTGCTTCTAAAGAAGTTTATCCAAACAGGCCCTAAATTTAACTTGTTAACCCATAAAATATTTACCTTGTTTTCTTGGCGACAATCCAATTTACTTTAAAACATTAAAAAATTTCTAAACTTAAACAAAGAATCTTAATTAACATTTCAAGTGTATGCAGATTCAAGATCTTAAATTCATGCGATTGAACATTAGAAAAACAATTTTGAGCTCGAGTAACAAAAGGGACAAAATTTAGATGCAGTTCTGTAAATACTTTTAGCATTGTTCTCCAATCAAAATTGGAGTTTTACTTTGGTAATTTGCGAAATAAATGTTCATTAAAGGTCAACATATGTTCTCGAGATAAAAACTCCTTTGGCTGGAGAACAATATCAAAAAGCACATAAAGTACTGTATCTAAGTTTTATTCTTATTAGTACATCTTGTTATTATCATAGCAAGGGGAACTTTTATGAAGGTTTCTTGCATTAATCGCAACAGTAAAACAATTCTCTCATTCATAAAGTAACCAAATTATATTGAGGGCAGAAGTTTAAGATACTTTAATAAATACTCAGTTCTAAAACTCTTAAGTTTGATATTTGAATTATTAACGTCAGTTTCACGCTTAAAATGAACACTATGTTAAAGAACAGAAACTAATGATCATATCCAATACCTTGAGGATAACACCAGCTCCAAACCACACATCGCCAGCTACTTTTAGACTGTCAAGCTCAACAATACTAGGAATTGACTTGAAGCGGGCCAAGAAGTTGCTAACCTGTGAAGGAGACTAAGAAAATGAGTATCATGGTTACCCTCTAACACAAAGTAGTAAGAAATATTGATCGTAACCTTCTTAAATTCTGGTCCCAGTTCAATGGAAGGGTTTTCAGGATTTTTCCTAGCTTTGTTCCGAATGACAAATCCATCTTCCAAAGTGTAGAGGTCAGACTGAAAAACAAGACAACTGATTATGTCAGATAAAAGACTCAAATTTCAAAGCAAGATTTCATGCCTTGAATCAGAAAAGTTAATAACCTGGACAAGAAGCAAATCTGAAGTTGCCTTCACAGGAAGAAATCGTGATCGAGGAACATTAATCCCAATAGCCTTGTCAAAGAACTGTAGAAATGATATGAATATATTAGCACTAGGAAGAAACTTACTCATTAATATGTTAATAAACATTAAGTACCCTTATTGCAGCACCAGCTGCAGTTTCCAGCTGAAGTACTTTTATTCCATCAACTTCCTACAAATCCACTAATTTTGTCAGCAATTTCTCAACCAAATATCAATCATCAAACAACTAGCCCACAATAGAGCATCCTACAGAAGGAATGTCAGGTAATCACTTGAAAAATAATCAATTTGAACCTTTGGATTGGGAATAATTTCCATCTTAAGAGCATCAGCTTCAACAAGCCTTTTAACTGCGTTTAAGTTCACCCACCTGTAGATTATTGTCAAACATCTACGTATGAGTATATAATCTAAAACAATAAGAACACTAACGAGCAAAACTTACAAATTATTTGTGTTGAAAATTTTGAACTTCTCTATTGACTTGAACTCATTGACCTGCATTGAAGACAGCATTACATTTGAATGTAATAATTGGCAATCTCTTCTCTAGTCTCAACCAAAGTTAAGGCTTAACATCATTATTTACAACATGTTCCAGCTACCATAAATTGTGTCAAAAGAATTGCAAAAGCAAGCATTATCACTTACCATCAAAAACATTATATCATCAATGAGAATAATGAATATCTTTTTATAGAAAAAAAAATGTTAACAGTTCATAATTACAGTTCACATCTTCATATCATCAACATTTATCAACTGTTTGTAAAGCAAAAGATGTCATGCAATTGCATTGAGATATGAACTCTTTATACCTATCAATTTACAGGTCTTTCCTTAACATAAGTTACCAAAGTAACCGCTGCCAATGTATATTGCCATAAAATAACTTATGTATCATCTTTAGCCTTCAAACACTTTTCAGAAAGGAAATCTCGTGAAACTTCAATGAAAATGACAAAAAGAACCATGGTTTATATTTTTTTCACTTTCTTTTTTGAAAAAAGTGTACCCACTGATGTCACATCTCCAGTCAAAGATCAACACATTAACATCAGTTCAGCTTAGTAATCCTTGATTAGACAACAAAATAATTAAATCAAACAAGCCAATCCCATCTCAGTGAATGTATTAATGCTTAATCACTTCCCTTCTTATTCATAGCATTATATTTACATAAAATAACTAAATAATTTATTTAAAAAAATTGCCTATGCAGATGATCTAAGAATAAGAGACAGATTTAGTGGCTTACATGTTCATCTGGGACTTGTGCAATTTCCAGGAGCTGCATTAAAGAATCAAAGATAAATGTCACTCAATAGAAACATTCTTGAGATTTCAATTGATTTTGATTTTATCATTAGACCAAAAAGAGAAAGAGAGCATGATAATTGTTTAACTCTGGATGGATTTTTTTATATTTCTTTTTGAGATATAAATTACAGAAAGAATATATTACACATAAGCAAGTTTACAGAGAGAGACTTGGAAAAAAAATTATTAATAGTGTCTGAAATAATCAGATAAACCTTGGTTGCAAAGAAATAAAATCAGCAAAATTACATGCCTGAACCCTTCCTTCGTAAGAAATCAAAGTGCCACCCTTTACATCAGCCAATGTTTTGGGAGTCACCTGCATAATAGACAGGAAAAAAAAAAAAAAAATATATATATATATATATATATTAAAAAGATGTGAAGTCTGAAAATAAAAGTTACACAATAACAACCATCTTTCCTTATTACCTCCATACAGTATTCATTCTTGTTCTGGATCAAATGATTTAAGATTTCTACATCAATGAGTCAAGTACACTGATGGCACTAAAGACACTGTTTTTACGTATAAATGATAAGCAATATAGCCAAAAATCATTATAAACAAAACAGAAAGAACCAATGACACTTAAATAAGGATACTCAAGTCAACTATAGCTCCCAAGTTATCCGAATTGGCAACAAACACGTACTCTTTACCCTGTAAGAACAAAAGGAAAATAAAGATATAATGATGATAATGATTATGAAAAATAAATAAGTACAGTCAAACTAGAAAGAACTCGAGCTCTAGGATCAACCTGTGACAATAGTGCATCAAGTTTGCCACTGTTCAATAATGATGGGAAGACATCACCATGGCCAGGAGGGTACCTATGCATAGCAAGTAGTCATAAGCCAAACTTAGACTCCATTAGCTGATAAGCTCAATGTTGGTTTCCTATCTTGAACACATTCCATTTAAAAAACAACCATAAAGCATAGGTATCACTTCCAACATAACCAAATACAATATTACTTGGGTCTAAGACATACTAATATGATTACTTTTTAAGTTTTAAATGACATACAACATATATTAAACTGTGACTAATTGTATCCTACTATATGTCACTCGGGTTTACCCTCCCAAACCTCACACTCCTGGCAAGCGTGAAAATTTTGGCCCAAAATGTTTGAGGAATTTCAAAAGGTGCATAATTGCTAATGAGGGGAGTTCAGTGCCAATAATATGTTATTTATCCAAAAGGTAGAGCAATAAAGTGGATCTGAGGATATTTCTATTTATCGTAAGGTTGAGATGAAGCTTAGATGACTCCCTAGAATTTAGCCCAACAAGATAAAAATTTAATGAAGACATATAAGTTACTTAAAAAAAACACTGATTTATGTGATAAACCTTTGGATGTATAGTTTTGATTAATAATATTAAACCTAAGGTTTCTGCTATCGGCTTTTCCTCTTTTCAAAAAGAGAATTTTATAATAGTTAGTTCTTTTCATAATAAATCATCTCGTTTGGCACTTGGAGACAAAAACGACATGGGTAGGGGCACAGAACATAAGCAAGCAATCCATCAAAATATGAACAGTCAGCAATGCTGTGTTAAGCTACATATTTGAAAAAGGAATATAGTTGCAGTGACAACCAGAGCACTGAGCAAATATTAAGTACAAATCCATAAATATGGCATGTGATTGGGTCAAGAGATATGGGAAAAATCACCATGGAAGAAGTTTGCATGTCATCAATGACACTCCAATGCATTCATATAGGCCAGGTACTCTAAACCATGTTAGGCACTCTACAAATAATATTTATTTGCTTGAATATTTTTATAGCTTAGATTTACATCTAAACTATCTATGCAGGCATGTACTACTTTATCAGTGCTAATTCAGAAAAGATAGAAGGAAGACATAAATCTCGTGAAAGTTGTGAAATCAGTGCAATAATATAGTCGAGTATAAAAATAAAAATAATGGCAAAAGGTCATACCATCCATCCTTGTCAGTACGCCCTTTGGAAGGCAATGGTAAAAAGTCCTCAACAACCAACCGAGGATACTGGCTCTGTATAAATTAGTATAATACAACAAAATAACAAAACAAAAAGTTAAATTTCGAACTCCAGAAAATACATAATATAGTAGAACAAGAAATCAGACTTACAGACCTGGTTAAAAGTATGAATCTCAATATTTGAGTTTTGGTATTTTTCAACAATCTAGAAACACTGAAATTGTTAGTTTACGAGCAAATTCAGATTATAATTCTACTCGGCAAAGGGGATAAAAAATAAAGGACAAGTACCTTTTGAGTGTCATCATGAGTGTTGAATGAATTCATCAAAAGCAAAGGAACATTGCTTCCATATTTGGAATTGAGATTCTACATAAATGTTGAAAGAATTCATCAGTGGAAAGTCCATATAAGCAGGAGGGAACATAAAAACCAAGCAAAAGAAGGACTCAAGAATAACCTCAATTTGGATGACAATTAAATCTAGAAATGTCAACCCATCACGAACTTCAATTACAGATCTGCATTTCATTCACGCGCCAATTAAAACTTAAATAAGGATACTGCTCGCCAAAAATGGTGATCTAAGAAAATAATCCTTCAGAAAAATTTTAACCCGGCACAGGGCGCAAATTACTTTACAAAAAAGTAGTTCGCATTTTATTTTATTTTGTGAAAGGAGACACACAGATGTGCTTTCAAACAAAATGTCATATACATATATTGAAAACTAAAGATTAAAAATCAACAAAAATCATATATATTATTTCAATCCTAAATCTCGATTTAAACTTCCTGTTATCTAAAACAAAGAATAATATCCCCAATCCGGGATAGGCATAGACATACTTAGGACCAGTGCAACCCATAGTTGTTCCCAAGCCTCCATTTAGCTTCAACACCACAAGCTTGTCCAATAGATCCTTCACCTCCGAAGAACCTGCACCGATTTCATTTCATATAACAACACCGAACTCTATTTAAAGCATCAAATCGACGAAAGCAAACAACAAAACGTGATGATTCGTTACCTTCAGGAGTTGGCGTCAAAGTGTCGTAAGGCACAACCACTTCGTCCGTAGGCGTCTGGATCTTGCTCCATTCCACATGCTGCGCTTCGCCACTGCAACATATTCAAAGCAACAGAGCTAATCAGAATAGCTAAAAGACGAGATTCGCCGAGATCAACGACAATCACGAATGTAGAAGAGCTTGTTTCGTCTCGGTGATTGATTGGTTCACCTGAGATAGCGACCGACGAGGCTGATGAATCCGTTCTTCTCATTCTCGCTGCACGAAGAAAAAAAAAACACGAATCAGGTTCCGATCACGCGGATTCGCGCGAAAACGGAAACGAAAATGGAAGAGAACGAAGATAGAAGGATTGGAATTGAGAGAACGAGAGACCTGATTTCGTTCAATCCGGCGACGGCGGATTTGAGAGCGGAGAGTTTCTCGGTAGCGGTGGGCATTGCGGTGGAAGATTCGAGAGAAGAGGAAGGTTACGTTGTTGTGTGGAGACAAGAGTGAGAGAGAGTGAGTGAAGGGGGTGGTGATAATAATAATAGAGAATAGAAGAGTGTGGTGGTGGATTTAGAAATTGACACGAGAACAAAACGCCAGTGTAGTTAGTTCTGGACAGAATATGCTTGCATTGCACCCGAATATATATATTTATATCAGGGGACCCTGCTCTGATCTGATGCCTCTTGTCCAATCGGAAAAAGAAAAAAGAAAAAAAAAAAAAAAAGACTGGCGCGTCTTTCACGCAACCGCTATCTGAGGTAAGAAATTTGGTGCTGTGTGTGAGCCCTTTGATTTCGAAGAATTTTTCTTTTCTTAACATTTTCTCTAAGTTTGATTCTTGGTTGTGTTATCCCTTATCAGTGTTAAGCAAGCATTTTTAGTTAGTTTAATGAGTTTAATGATAAATTCGGTGTTAGAGAAGACCTTTTAATTAGTTTAGTACTTCCATTAATTTACAAGTTTTTTAACTTAATAAAAGTGTTTACGTGTAAAAAACTAGATAAAAGTGTTTCATAAATAAAGTTATCTTACTTTTTATATTAATTTTGTTTAATTAAAAAAAAAACTTTTGGTGCTTAAAGTTAATGTATATAAATTAAAGAACATTTAATAGATGTAAATTAGTTATGATAAGTTATTGTCATCATAATTATTAAATATAGGTGGATATAAGTGAAAAAATAATTGATGATATTTTTAAAGAGGGATTTTTAAAACATTTAAAATATAAAATTGATATAGAAGTAATTTCGGATGTTATTTACAATGGAGAATGCTTGATAGTACGGCAAAGTCTACAATTGTTAAGACCAAACATGACAGTTTATTATTGCATCTTCTTTTGGTGTATAGTTCCCTATTTTCTCAAGGAATATACTTCCTTGTGATTGTTCAATGGGAATTCCCACATTTTCGTGTTATAATTTTCGTCCTATATATCATTCCCCATTTAAAATATCTTTTTTAAATGTTACTTAAAATGATAGTTTAGAACTTATTAGTATTATTTTTTATCTTTAATAACTAAATGAAATTTCTTATTTGCTGTCTATTTAATATAAAAAAAATTTAGTTTGAAATTAGATTCAGTTAATCTCTGCTTATCACTTCCTTATTTTCATGGGTTAAAATCCTTCACAAATTAAAAAAAAAACAAAAAAAAAAAAAACAAAACACATCAGTAGGTCTCCCCAAGCAAATCTCTCTCCCTTAACCTTTTTCGAAAGTCTCCCCAAGCAAACATGAGAAACGCAAAAGTCAAACCCGTGAGTCAATTTCAACTTCAAGAGTTCGTCCCTGATTGTGCCATTGTTGGTGAGCAATATTGCGTTGCTGCTAGCAACTTTGTTGTTTAATTTATATAGTATGATAGACCATTAAATCTAAAGAATTATCCAACTTTGTAAATACTATTATGCTGGATCTAAAGGTTACGTCATTTCGAGCATCTGGCTTTCAAGTTCGCACATGAGATTCACCATCGAGTGCTGCTACGATCCCGATTTCTCGCCGCCGCCAGATCTGGTGGTTCATTTCACGGCATCTCCTCCCTCATCCTCCGCCTTCCCTCCCAACTTCCAGCGCCAGCTCAGCACCAAGGTGCGTCGCAACTGCAGCAACATCGGCGTCGCGCAAATCGTCGCCGCTTCGTGGTCCAATGACAGCGTCGACAACCCCTCCGCCGCGGACGCCACCACGGTGCCTCTCCACGTCGACCTTGCTGCCTGTAAGGACATCGCCACCGCCGCCACCGAGAATGGGGCTGTACCACCACCCAAACATATTACCTTCGCGTTGCCATCACCCACCTGCGATACCACCACCAACCAGATCTGCCCCATATCATCATCTCCGTCCAGATCTAAACCAGCTCCGAGGTGATTCTCTTTCTGTTTCAGAATTTGGCTCCTCCGAGGTTAACTCTTCACGGTGGCAGGGGCTAGGATTCTCGCGTCGTGTTGATTCCTCGCGGTTAGATCTTGTTGAAGATGGAGATTAGAGTGTTGTTTCTGTGCTTTATCGCTGGAGATGAAGTTCAAATTTTGTATTTTTTTATAAAAAAAATTGTGATGATTTTTAATCTTTATAAATTATATTTTAAAATTAAAAATCTGAAAAAATGTTATGATAGATTCAGAATTATCCAAATTTAAATCAAACAAAAGGTAATATATTATAATTTCATGGGAAAGAAAAAACAGAAGAAATTTTTTATAAAGACTAAATCTTAATTTTAGTTTATGTTTACCTAAACTAGTTGAAAAGTTAACTGAAAGTTAAAAAATGAAAAATTAATTTATTAAATTATAAATATTTGATAAAATTAATTATTGAATTTGTTGAAAAGTATAAAATGAAAAAAAATATTTAAAAATGATAATTAGAAAATTGAATAAATTT
>PYAF01000447.1:484566-558992 GCA_007407185.1 Glycine tomentella
AATAATATATTGTTTTATTAACTGATTTGTTGGTGATCAAAATCACAGATACCCATATTTACTATATTATAAATGTACAAACCTAAATTACTAGTAATTTTTCTAATATTAAGTTTCAATTAAATTTAATATATTATAAATGGAAAGATATATTTAATTTAATATTTATTAAATTGTTCAGGTCTATTTTATTTCTCGAGAAAAATACTAAACTTCTAGGTTGAAATTATTATTTTTCATATGATCATTTGGAGATTTTATTTCTTAAAACTATTTTTTAAAATTTTATTCTAAGTCACGTTCCATTTGTTAGTTTTTATCACAGTAAATAATATTTTTTTTATTCCTAGGAAATTATTCTTAAGAATCGAAGATAATATCAAAATTTATAAAAATTCAAACACACTATTCAATTAATAACTCAATTAGACTCTCTTCACTTAATAAAACAATATATTATTTATTTTTCATCTCTTTCTTGCAAATCTCATAAAGAAAATTTCACATCCTTAACTTTCTTTTTCTTTAACCAAGCAACTGACTTTATCTGTTTCTCTCCTTTCCTTAACTTTCTTCAACTAAAACCTATCATTGTTTTTTTTAAAATCAAACATATTGTTAACTATTGTTTCTTAAATCAATGACTTTATCTTCCCTCTCACTATTATTTCGATTTCTTTTCGTTTCTCCTTTTCCAACTCTCTATGATCTACTAATTGTGCCCATGCACCAATCAAGAGGTTTCCTTTAACTTTTTAAAGCTCTTCTCCTTTTGTTTATACTTAATATCTATAAATAATATCTTAAGCACAAATAGTGATATAGGATTTCCAAAACCCCTGTAACATGAATCAGTAATTCAGTATGCCAGTTAACATGAGTAACAAATATTAAAAATATATATTACTATCTCCAAACCTTATAAAAGAAATCCAAGTTAAATCTATTTTCAATTCAATAATGGATTTGACACCCATGGAATGAATAGAGGTAGCTATATAATATAACAATGGTAATGGTATACATATTGTTTTTATTGTATCCCCACCAAACAGTGCCTTCAAGGTTAGACTCGGAAACTGAATATCTGGCCAGACATAATGGTCCCTCACGCATTCAATTTCAATGTACACTGCAACCATCCACGTTCTCCTACTATTCCACACCTGCCCCTGTCCAATTCTCCATTAAAGTCTTGAAATGTCTCTTTTGCTTCATAAAGTCTTTCACTTTTTCAAGATTTTTAAATAAGTGTATCACTTAACAGATATTTTTAAATTAAATCTCCTTAAGAAAAATGATAAAAAGAAAATGTTGTGCCATGAGTATCTTTACTTTTTTGTTAATTCATTAAGTTGATGTGAAAAGAAAAAAAAAGTGGTAATTTTTCTTAATCTTAATTAAGACCACGCATTCACGTTTCTTTCTGTTCGTCAACTCATCAATGCAAGCGATAATTTTTTTTTTTTTTTGAGAAATAAAAAAGGGGGAACAAAAATGTTGTGGACAGAAAATTCCGAGGGTTTCTTAAAAAGAAAATGCAATAATGGAAGGGAAAAAACGAGTGGTGGGCAATGATCTCTATCCCTCCCTTGAATATACACGTGGCAGTGTTCTTTTAGTGGGGCGGCAAGTGGCAGTGACGTGGCGAAAAGCGCAAAGGTGAAAGCGACACCCTTTATCGCTCGCGCTTTTTATCCACAACTCTTGGCCAACCCTCACTCTCTCTTCTCTCTGTCTCTCTCACTCTTTAATTTTTAAGATATTTAACCCTTTTTCTCCTCCCTCTCAAATATCCTCCTATTTTAATAAAAAAAAGATTGACCTAACAAAACAACATGATTCATTTAACAGAAAAATTTAATATTAAATTTTTATCATGAACAATTAATAGCGATAATCGTGTAAAAATTGATCTACGAGTGTGTTTAGATATAAGTCAGAAATATTTTTTAAATTTTTTATTAAAAATATAATATTATTTTCAATAATAAATCTTGATCTGGTTAGTTAAAAAAAATACAATGTTCTCATACCCAAAAAAAATATAATGTTATTCTTATTGGGTTGATTTTAAATTTCTTTTAGCCGAAAATAAGATATTAATCTCTTTCAAATAAATTTTCTGTCATATTCACACAGATTTAAGAATTGAATTTCTTATTATATAGTTAGGATAAATAATTATCTATCACGTATATCACATCGTATCAATTCATTTTATTTAAGATCATATTAATTAATTATTGTTATTTTATTTGATTGGAATATTATCCACTTGTATACTCGTGTTGCAAGCTGTTTGGTTGACTCTCATACATCTACTCGCTCATTGCTGCGGATACCTGTTACTTATTTATTCCCGTTGAAAAATTTTCGGATCCTTGGTGTTTTTTTTATATAAAAAATATTGTTTTAAAACAGTATATTTTAATTATTCAAATTAAATTAAAAACAATTATTATTTTGAAAATTTAATTATGCGGTGTTTAAATTTATATGTCTCTTATTTATTTTTATATGAAAAAACAGTGTTTTATTTAATTAATTTACGAAGAGTATATATAACTAGTCATTAAATTTACATAAAACTCGTTAATCGTTATTTTGTGTAATAGTCAAATGCTGCACACGTAGAAGATTTGTAAGTTCTGCAGTATAAAAATTCAAACAAGAGAAACATTAAATGCTAATTTTAGAAAAGTAAAAAAAACAACTTTTTTTATTTTATTTTATTTAGTCAAACATAGAATGTTGTTTAAAATACAACAGTCGTTTATTCAATGTAAGACGGAGTATACGGCAGGTCAAAATCTGTTGCCAACCTACTAGAACACGTTAAAAACAAGCAAATAAAAGTAGTGCTTATAGAGTTATAGTACTAGTAATTATATTTATAATATGCATATAAAATCAATTTATTAATAGCAATATAGCATAAATAAATTTTGATTACAAATACATACTTTTTGTCTTAAAAATATACAATTTTTTCTACACTAAAAGATGATAGAAGTTTAAAGTTTAAACTCTTGATTCCTTAGTAAAAAGAATTATTTTATATTTTTTTTACACTCTTAATTCATATGACAGAATAATATATCACTTTCAAGAAGTGATGTTTTTAATAATAGAAAAAAGAATCATTTTATTTTAGTTAAATAAAATATTCTTCAAAAAGTAGTCTCTTCCATTGTGCAATATCAACAACTCAAAGCTATAGAATATATTATAAAACCAGGAAAAACAAAAACACTAATTAGAATATTTTATAAAAATATTTAGTAAAATAATCTGTATTCGATTTTTAAAATATATTTTGAAAGATACACATAATTTTTAATAGAGAAAAAAATATTTATAAAAAAAGAAGAAGAAATTATGTGTAGGAGAACTGGGAAAATAATGGCCACGCATTAATCATGATAAAGTGTCGTGGCACCTGTAAGTCTGTAACAGGGCGAGTAGTAATGTGGCTGTGGGACCCGCGAGTATGTCCTGTCTTTTTATTTTAATTATTGTGTTATTATTGATATAAAATATTTATTAATTTTGTAAATGATTACTTTTTATTAAAAATTTAAGTTAATTATTTTTAATGAATTTTTCGTTAATAATAATTTTATTTACAAAATTTAAATTTAAATTTCACTTAAAAGATTAAATTTAGTATGATTTGGATATTTGGACCGTTGATTTGAGAATATAATTGAGTAATCACAAAAAAGAAAAAAAAATAACAATTAAAATAGAAGAAAAAGAGAATTTATTCTATTTCATTCAATATAAATTATGTTCAACTATTTATTATATTTTTTCATACACTCATAATTATACTCAAATTAAAAAAAAAATATATAATCTTAAAAATTCTAAATACAATAATTATCAATAATTATCCAAATTACAATTAAACTGAACATCAAAAAAATTTCAAAAACAATGCCCGGTAGCTCTCACCGGGGCGACTCCTTCGAACTCCTCCCCGCTCATCAGATAGTGGAACCCCATGTGTGTGTGTGTATATATATATATATATATATATATATATATTGAAGGCATAATATAAATCAAGTATGTGTCTGAACGCAATTATCCACAACTTCTGTATTAGTTTCCGGCCACCCAATTAGAAAATGAAACGAAAATTAAAGAAAAGAGAAAAGTGAAAACAGACGCGACAGCGGAACGCCACGTATGGAGGACCTCTTTCGACGTGAGCCACAAGATTGCATCGAGTTCTCTAGATTTCGATCGAGTGAAAAATAAAAAATAAAAAGAAAACTTCTTTTTCTCTCCTACAAAACAAAATTCAACATCTGACGTGGCACTCTCTCGTTGCTCCTTTTATTTTTTTTTCTCCTTTCACAATAGTCTCTTTCCCACTTGGCTAGTTGGCTTTTATATCTACCTTCTCTTCTTCTTTGTTATTCTCATTCTTCTGTAACCTCAAAACCTTAAACTCTTTTCTCTTCCTTTCTCTCTATCTACCACTTTTGTTGAACTTTTGAATTTTGAACAACAGGATAATTCACAGAAACTGTTGTCAAGTTTGTGTCCTTTGTGTTATGAAGTGTTTTTGAACATCCATTATTTTGTTCTTTGCAAATTCATGAAGTGGATTCAGTTTGAAGGGTCAAGCTTTTGCAGTGCATGGTCACGGGATCTTAAAAGGGTGTCTTCTATTCTGAGCTGAAACAGTAGTGTTGGATAAAAACAAAGAGACGAAACAGTCTTTTTGTTTGGTGCCGAGAGAAGTCCATTTTGCGCAGAATTTAATGGATTCTAGTGTTTGAGGAAGAAGGGGAAGTGTGGAGCTTTGTGATTTTTTTGTTTTTGTTATATATACTGTTCAGGAAGTTGTGTACAAAGAAAGATAAGTTTACTGTTTTGGTGTACTGTGAGCTAACCACAGAGGAGAAGATATTCACCACATGGCGATACAAGTAAGTAAATATGAGTTTCTTCTTTTGTTTTTCTTTGATATAGAATATTTGATGCTGTGGGGAATTTTTGTAAGGGACATGAGATTGTTGTTGGTTTTGATTGTACTTGTGTGTTTCATGGTTTGTTCTGGATTTCCAGCTAAACAAGTATTTTCATTTGGGTAGGATATGTTTGGTTCTGTTTGAAAGATAAAAATAAAAAGTCAAATAAAATAATGAAAAAAGGATACAAGGTAACTTTATGAATTATGTTTACCTTTTCTCAAATGCCAAATATGCGTAGTTTTTAATTTTATAAATTGGTAAATAATTTTTATAAATTTTGGAAAAGTAACTTTTGAATGTTTCAGGTTTGGTTAACACTTAACAGTTTGTTAAGAACACTTTGCCGGCTTAAGGTCTTATGAATGATCTAATCATCATCAATTTCGCATTTTCCCTTTTCATTAAAAATAAATAAAAAGGGTCATTTAATGGAGAAATTGTGATTGTTGATTGATATTTACTATGAGATGAATGATTTGTTGGTGGATAAATACTCTTTGGTTATGATTTCATTTAACTTGAATTTTCAATTCTGAGAAAATTGTCTTTTTCTTCTTGGTTATTGTATTATATTTATTTGCTATTTGGACTGGATGCAGGGCCAAAATGCATTTACTAGATCACAGGGTGGTCTTCCAATTGGAGATGGAATATCTTTCAATTCTGGTGTGCATTATGTTGCAGATATTCCACTACATGATCAGTTATCTTGTGGAAATGACTATGCCTTGAAGGTTGTCCCTTAATTCTTATGTGTTTGTGGCCTTATAGATTTGATTTTCGCATGTGTGATAGTGTCACCTTAGTTTTAACCAATTTTATATCTACATTAACAGGTAAGGAAACCATATACTATCACAAAGCAGAGAGAGAGGTGGACAGATGAAGAACATAAGAAGTTCCTTGAAGCCTTAAAGCTATATGGCAGGGCCTGGCGACGGATTGAAGGTATAATTAATTTAGAACTTTCATATCTTAGGCAAAGTATGCCATAAAGATTCTAGCAGAAGAATATATATAAATTAGTGAATCAAGAAGTATGGTCTAAGTTCTTGGATCCTTTAATTTTCACCACAGAACATGTTGGCACAAAGACTGCTGTTCAGATTCGAAGTCATGCTCAGAAGTTTTTTTCTAAGGTTTATTGCTATATTCCAGTACCCATGATTTACCATATTTTCAATATAATACCATGAGTCACACATGAGTTAAAATTGTGATGACCTTATAAGATCCGAAAGTGCTAATTTCCTTGAGGGTGAAGTTGAAGGGTTCATCTTAAATTCACTCTAACTCATTTGTTTTAACTTCATGCAGATTCTTCGAGAGTCTAGTGAGAACAGTACAACCTTGGAGGAGTCAATTGAAATTCCACCTCCGCGACCAAAACGGAAGCCAATTCATCCTTACCCTCGTAAACTAGTTGAGATTCCAAAGACAGAAATTTCCAGCTCAGAACACCCACTGAGGTCTAATTCTCTTAAGTCATCAGATTTTGGTCAAGAAAATAATTCTCCCAAGTCAGTGTTATCTACAGTTGTTTCAGAAACCCTTGGTTCCTCCGATTCAGATACACCTACTAGATGTTTGTCACCAGCCTCGTCCATTAGTGGTGTCCTCACAAACAGATTTCCACTTGCTGAGCCCAAAACATCATTTGACGAAGAAGGGTCTCCACCAAGCTCAGCTCATTATGAGCAACCTCCTGTGGTACTTACATCTTAAATGCTAATCAATTTCACTTTCTTGACTACAACAATGTCATCATGAGAATACTTTTAAGAAAATGATAAATTTTTTATGTGCTTATGTTTGATCTTAGAATCTAATTTAAATACAGTGTACATTGTCATCTAATCATAAACTGACATGTACGCTAAGATTGTTAATTTTTATAATCACTACTTCAACAATCATACTTGAGATGATTTCTAATTAGTTGATATTGTACTACAAATCTTTACATAGATAATACATGAAAATTAAACTCTCCCTTGATTTTATTGTGTAGAAACTGGAGGCTTTTCACAAAGAAAGTGTTTCTACCAAAGATGATGCAACAGAAGAATCATCTGGTCGTACTCTCAAACTTTTTGGGACCACTCTACTGGTAACAGACACATGCAAACCTTCTTCTCCAACAACGGAGCCATGCAAACTAACTCCTGCGCCTGCAATGTATCTTATGCAACTTCAGAATGGATGTTCAGATGTTACAGAAGGTCATACTTCTATTGTTCCTTGGTGGACTCTTCCCCACAATACTCCATTCATGCCACTGCACAAGGAGCCAAAAGGGAAGCATCTATATTCTAATCTTGGAGAGTTTGAACATAAGGAAGTTCAAAAGGAAGGATCATGGACTGGTTCAAACACTAGTTCAATTAATGATGGAGATAACACTGAAAAATCAGATGATCAAGCCAAAAGTCATGTACATGGCTTTAGAAAAAGTGAAACCTTAACTATATCTGAGCTAAGGGTGAGGCCTAAAACATGTGGAAAAGGGTTTGTACCATATAAAAGGTGCATGGCAGAGAGGGAAAACCAGTACTCATCAGTATATTATGAGGAAAGGGAAGAGCAACGTATTAAGCTTTCCTTATAGTACCCTCTTATTGGCTTTTCTTCAAAGCAGTTCCCCTTTGACAGGTATAATGTACCTGTTTCTGTTGCTGGATGACCTTGTATGAGAAGAAAGATACGGGAGCTGAAATTTTTGATATTTCTACTGCATTTGTTAATTCTCCACAAGCCTGTGTATTAACCTATGTGATCTTCAAAGACTTTGGGAGAAAAACTATCCAGTGAATTATCCCACCTTTTTATATTTCTTCATGCCTAGGCCTTTTGTATTTCTTCAAATTCTTTCACCCACCCTCCACTCGGATATATCCAGTGTTTTTTTTTTCTTTAATTCTAATTGTCTTTCAAGTGTAAGTTACATACTTATGTATCGCTTATTAGTGTAATTGTTCATATTTCTCAAATGGAGCAAATAATTATACTCAAATCAGCTGAAGTTGAATAAAATTGTACTTACTACTCCTTCCTTTTGTGAGATTATTTTAGCCTCCTTTTCTGTATTAAAGAAAAAGATCCACGATGTTTTTTTCTGACAGCAGATACACGATGTTATGTTGTCATATAAAATTAAAGAAAGTTTGTGTAGGGTATAAAATGAAAGGATATGGAGTAAATTTTTATTAAACTTTAAAATGTCTGAGTTATGATGGAATTCACACTTCTATTGGGCATATTTTGTGAATGCTAGAGTCTGGAAGCGACAATGGCCCATCAAGGGTTAAAAAATCAAAATTTCTTTTTGTCACAAACAGGGGAGAGCATGGCGTGTTGGGCCATTGACAGAAAATCAAATCCATGGGGGGTAATCAAATCCATGAGGGGTGGGGTGGTTCACCTGGTACCAAATCAATGATTAAAGTTATTATTGACCAAAAGAAGAAGAAAAACACCATAAAAATTAATGAAAATGGAAGAAAGTTATTAAATAAGTTATAAATTAATACAAACAAGCGCCAAAGTAAATAAAAACCAATTCTTCTAAATAAAGGTATTCAAAAGAAGAAGAATGGTCTATGACTGTTAAATTCAAATTATATATATTAGTGTCTAATTTCTTTGAAATTTGATTTATTAATTTTTAATTTCTGTAATATAAATTTGAGTCGTTATTTTTATATCAATTTATTTTTTCAAATCACTCTTTTTTCGTAAATTTAATTTATTTATATTTTTAACCATTTAAATAAAAATAGTTGTATAATGTATTGAATAATTATTAATAACAAGTAATTTTTCATTTTCTTCAAAGTATATTCACCGTGAGAAATAAATCAAAAACATGTGAACAGATAAATAACATGGAATTTTTTTTAAAAACAGGTAATTTATATCACTTAAATCAATAATTGACATCTGAATTTGTATGACAGTTAAATTACTTATCAGTTCTCTCTAAATTTTTCACATATTTGCACTTGTAAGTGCAACTGTAAATTAGAAAGACCTCTTAAAGTAATATAAGATTATTGTTTTTGTCCGATTTTGATTATTGGTGTCTTCTTATGTCTCTTTCCCTTGAAAAGGCATAGATTTACTTCTGAGCCAGAAATTCTTTTTTAATTATCATTGATGGGTATTAATTTATTATATTTACTTTCTAGATATATATTTTTTGTTTAGATCCTATGTATCTTTTATTGAGATAATATTTTTCGAGCCAGGTACTATTATTATAGGTAGCAAAATTACTTTTCTCTAAACTTGAACCTAAGACCAGTTATTAAATTGAAATAACTTTCAATTTTTTTTCTTATTTGATATGAAATACCTTATTGTCCATCATTTTATACCAGATTAACATTGGAGTTGTTTATTATATTTAGATCAGAGTGCTAATTCTATCTATTAGGATTGACCTAATAGTGAAAATAATTATATAATTTGTGTAAGATTATAAGTTCTAATCTCGTTATTATCATTGTAAAAAAATTAGAATGCTCCCAAAATGTTATTTGATTTTGAAGATCTCGACTAAAGCCAAACCTCTTCTCATCCTTATCTGGTAACTTTAATACGCTCCTCCATTTTATTTTGTTTTTTGGTTTTCCCCATTCCTTTTCATGTGTCTTTTTCTAACCTCTGTCCATTAATGGCACCCTCGTACTAATCTTACATAGTTGAAAATGAATGGAAAAGCGCAATTACAGTGCGAAGACACGACTATAAGGGGACATTTGCTTTGGATGGCAAGGAATTGTAGCCTTCAAAATGCAGATGATATTTGCTTCTCCGAGTGGATTGTTAAATCAGATTCCTAAACATTATCACAACTCACATCATTCATACAATCATCATTTTCATTATTACTGCCTTACAGCTCAGGTATGTTAGTCAAATACTTGTCCCCTCTTATCACAACACAAGCCCAATGAATCATATGCATGAAGGAAATTTAGTAGTATCTAGCTTAGGTAGGGTTTGAGAGGAAAACTGTCAGATAATTAAATAATTATATTTATATGAAATGATTGCACCTAATTTTTATTATATGAAAGCACATTGATATCCAATTTGAATTTTTTTTAAAGGATAAATTTGAATTTAAACCACAGCCATCGTGTAAAAAATTACTCGCCATTCAATGATAGATATTATCTTATTATTTAATGAAATTAGTCAATGACAATTAGTTTTTTTTAGGGGAAATGACAATTAGGTTATTCAGGTAAAAAATGAAATTAGTAAATGACAATATCAAGTTTATTAAACAAAATAGTTATGCATTATTAAACGAAAATGTAATTTCTACAAATCATGTAATTCTTTTTTTAGGAGTTTTGTGTAAAAATGATGGCCTTGTCACTATCATGATTCGTAGCAATTACAAGTCTCTTGCTGAATTTAAGAGGGATGAAATTGAATCTAATGTAATACTTGCAAGAATTCTTAAGGTTCTGTCAAGCAAGTTCTTCATGCATTCTTTAATGTATATAGCTTCTTATCATGTTATCTTTGATATAAAGGCTTATTATCAAATACTAAAATTGTTTTGTGGAATGCTATTACTTTTGTACTTATAATAGATTTAATTTCTTTCCAGATCTTGAAAACTATATGCAGTAAAGTTTTGAGTGGATGTGTGAACATAAAACATTGTTAATGCAGATGGAGGCAATATGTTTGGCAGAGATTGACCTTTCAGTTACACGTGCACATGTAGTTGCAAGTGATAATATTAGGACCCAGAAGTCTCAATCGGCAATGAAAAACATACAATTTTTGTTAATCAACATGGTTAATGACTACACATTTTTTATGGCTAAGGCATTGCTATATAAAGAGGGAGGCGATATCAAAGTTGTTATTTAGTTATTATAATAATTTTAAATAATGGCTTTGCATTGATAATTAACTAGTTTAACAGAACATTTATAATCTAATAAATTAGTTTATCAACTTATAATTATTAGTTTTTTCAACTATTAGCTATCTTTTGTAATTTTCTGTCAATTTTTCAGTTAGTTTATCAAACATGACCAGCAATCACTTTCACTACCTTCAATTACCGTTATAATAATTGCACAAAATTAAAGTAAATTATAAGAAATATGATTAACAAATACTAGTTTTAAGTAAAAAAAAGTCCGTAAGAATTCAACATATCATTATTAATTTTATATATTTCACTGATTTTTTAAATATAATCGTACTTTTAATATTTTAGTATGATAATTATAATATCATTTTCCATGTGTGAATTACATAAATTAAGTTCTTTAGATATCATAATTAAGTGGTTTTGAATTTTTTTAAAATCTTTCATTAAATATTTACGAAATTTATTGATAAAAATACTGAATCACATGTTCATGATATGATAAATGACAATAAACGTCTTGCTTAACACATATATTAATATAAGCCATATCAACATAAGTTACATTATTATCCAATGTCATGTTCTTAAAATACGTTAAATATTTAATAAATAATTGATAAATATCAAAATCACACAATCATAATATCTAGATTATCCAAATTGCACGTTAGAACTTGAAGAACTAACCAAAATCAAATAAATCAGAGCCAAGCTCTGTTTTTATTTACTAATGGTTATGCTTTAGAATGAAAAGAAGAAGAAGAAGAAAAGTGATCTGGGGACAGACCAACGGAGAATGATGCCAAACAGTAAGCATGTACTTCAATCAGTTGAACTGATCTGAGTGTTGTAAAACTGTATTTAATTCTCACAAATAAAAAATATTAAATTATAATTTTAATCTTTTATAATTTTAAATTCATGATATTAGTGTTCTTATTTCTAATCAAGATATCTAACTTTTTTATTTTGTCAACTAATGATTAAATGATGGAAATTATTTATTCTCAAAAATAGAATGATTAAATATATTAATTTATAAATAAAAGAATAAAATTACATATTTAAAATTTAAAATTATAGGAGTATTTTAATGTTAGATCTTAAATACAAATACAAATCTTTAGTTAAAAATTTGATTTTTTACTATATTTTTCAATAAAAGAAATGAAAAAATCTTTTATAATATGAAGAATTGGTCCTCTTAAAAGAACCTTTTAAAGATATGTATATTGTTAAAAAAAAAATCTATTTCTAAGATTTTGGAATGAAAACTATCACTTAAAAAAAATGGAAAAAATTTCATGTGAGATATTTAATTCTACATAATATTATATTATAAGATCCATTAAAAATAATTTAAGATACTCTAACAAGCCGAAAGTGTAATATTGAAAGAAGAAAAAAAGAAGCAAAAGAAGGAAAAGGGAAAGTAGTGTGTGCAGTAGCATCGTCGGTTGCAAATAAAGGAACCCATAAATCCATAATCCATCCCTTTCTTTGGGTTTCGTTTCACACTAATTTCATTATCTTGGCTTGCATCGGTTCTCCGTTTCCGTTTCCAAAATGTTAACACTCACACTATCCATTCTCCTCATCATCACACTCTCTTCTTCGCCAGTAGTCACCTCTCACTACTCCTCTTCCACTCTCCACTCCCCTTCTTCTCTAGAAGCCTCGCCGTCCTTCACCCAATGGCGATCCGCGCGCGCCACCTACTACGCCCCAGCGGATCCCCGCGACGTCGTGGGAGGCGCGTGCGGCTACGGCGACCTGGTCAAGGGCGGCTATGGCATGGCCACGGTGGGCCTCAGCGAGGCGCTGTTCGAGCGCGGCCAGATCTGCGGCGCGTGCTTCGAGCTCCGCTGCGTCGAGGACATGCGCTGGTGCATCCCCGGCACCTCCATCATCGTCACCGCCACCAACTTCTGCGCCCCCAATTACGGCTTCACCTCCGACGGCGGCGGCCACTGCAACCCTCCCAACAAACACTTCGTTCTCCCCATCGAAGCTTTTGAGAAGATCGCCATTTGGAAAGCCGGCAACATGCCCGTGCAGTATCGCAGGTACTACTCCTAAAATTTTCTCGTACACTTTCGGTTACTACTAGAAATTTCTTTTCAAATATTATTCTATAGATCAATTATGCTGACGTTTTTTAAGCAAATCATGCTGATGGTTTATTTTCAAGTTGAATTTTCATATAATTGTGTTTTACGCTGGGAGTACTGAACATTTGGATACAAGTGCTCTTGAAAGCTTCTTGCTGAAAAAAATTTCTATATTTCAGAAAAGCTCTTTTCAAAGTATTTTTTCCTTTATTCAAACAGGTCCTAACACACTTGGTTAGAATCTGTTGAAAATTATATAATCTTGTTAGAATTATTTATTCAAAACTACATCTGGAGATGCGCTAATTAAATAACAAGTGAGACCCATTCTTTACACATTCTATGACAAGTACTTGCACTCGCTAATAAATTATTTTCTATTGAAAATTATAAAATCAAGGAAATTCATTAATGGTTTCAATTTTTATGTAATGTCATTATCAATCCATTAGATGTCATAGTTAATATGATTTTTAAGTTTTTTTTTTTTTTTTTGAGAGAAAGTATGATTTTTAAGTTAGGTATGGCAAAATCAAATTTGCCATTAATAACCATTTGTTATTGGATGATAAAAAAAACTTTTATTAGATTGTGGATGCATGAACTATTTACTCTTCATTAAATAATTAACAGGCCTACAAAATTTTAAAAAGGTCCTTAAGAGTATATTAGGAAGTGTCTTTAATGTTTTTTCTCCGACTTACTAGAAATTACCACAGGCTATAAGTAGATGATAGTGGTGTCACATGGTGTGGGTCACAGCTATTATGAGTTAGTCTAAATAAGTATAGATTCAATTTAGACTTTTAAAATGAAGTTTGAATTTAATGAAAATTTGATTCTTGAGTTCTTGGACCATGATTGGTCCAGATTAAAATGCTCAAGTTTAATTCATCTCAAGTCTTATTTCATCGGATTTGGGTCCCTCTGCTAACTTGATTTAACTTTGCTTCCTCATGACAATACAGTTTGTCACTATATTTGAGTTAAATTCTATTTTGAATGCTGTGATGTGTTTGGAGCAGGATAAAGTGTAGGAAGGAAGGAGGGATGCGATTTACGGTTACCGGTTCTGGACTCTTCATCTCCGTGCTGATCAGCAATGTTGCTGGCCATGGAGACATAGTGGAGGTGAAGGTTAAAGGCTCAAGAACTGGTTGGCTTCCAATGGGTCGGAATTGGGGGCAAAACTGGCATGTAAACGCGTTGCTGCAAAATCAACCTCTTTCGTTTGAGGTTAAAGCCAGTGATGGGAAAACGGTTACGTCTTACAATGTTGCTCCCAAGGATTGGACCTTTGGACAAACCTTCGAAGGCAAGCAATTTGAGACTTGAAAGCTCAATAAATTGAAGAGACCATTCTCCTTCCCCAAAATTTTTAAACCGATAGTGATACTTTGATCTACTTGCCTGTGGTTTTCTTTTCTACATTTTGATTCTTTTTGGTTTTGTAGAAGACTGTGTAGATAGCAAATGATTTGGTGATTTGTATGAAAAGGTTGTCAATGTGACGGTGTACCTTTCCATTTATTATGTTAGGAAGTTTTGTATGAAAATATATACTATATGTATACCTTGTTGGTCAACCAGCACCAAAGAAGACTTGCAATGTAAATGTTGTGAGGCTCTCATAAGACATATCATCCTACTAACTTCACTTACAAGTTGTCTTAAATGTTAATACTACATCATCCAAGCCCCGTTAATGATTATTAGATAACCCATCGCATTAGATTACTTCTACTGTAACAGTAATCAGAATACTACATGTGTATGCATAATTTTTTATGAGATTTTTTGTTAAAGTTTCGATTGTTTTTTTTTTTTTTTATCTATTTGTTTTTTCCACGTTCTCAATGCTTTGTAAGTCACCACTAGTAAGCCGTTAGTCTGTCAATTTTTTTAACCACTATCGGCCTTATTACAGCTGAATGCAAAAATTGGGGTCGTCAAATTCAACACATGCTAAAGTTTTCCTTTCCCTCAAATATACTACTGTTATGTTCTCTATTGATAGGCCTAAGCTATCTACATGTCCTATTCTTATTAAACGGGTTAGTTAAGTCCATACTTGCTTTAAAATGCAAAATTAAAATTTGTTGTATGATACCTTAATAAACAAATGAATGGTCATTAGAGTTTTAACCAAAAATTTCGTTCATTGATAATTATACCTTCAGGCAACAAAAGGTGTAAAGGACCTCGAAATAATGACATAATATCAGAATGATGGTTGCATACCATCAAATGAATGCCAAATGAACCATGGAGTTGTTAAGACCTGTCCTATACTTGTGTCAAAAAAAAATTATTCGTCAAAAGGAAAAACATTGGACGTACTCCATTTGATTATAATAATCCATGAAGAAGAAAACAAACAACGGTTTCATGGTTGATTACAACAATCAATAACACATCTCACAAAAAATGAGCCAGGAAAACAAAGTAACAAACAGAAATTATTGTACATCAACATGCCATTACATTCTAGTCAGCCTAAAGGATATTTATATAAAGAACTCAGAAATGAATGCCAATTAAATTGTGGTTAAAAGCACGTGTGAACTGTTTGTACAGACATTTGAGTTTCCAATTTTTGTGACTAATACATGAGCTGTTAGCATACAATGAAACAGGAGAAAAATAAAAAAGAGAAAACAAAAAAGAATTTCAAATGTGGTTTACTAAACAAGTAATAATCACTCTAAAACTAATTGAATCTAATGCCTCGGAAGAAACCAGGCAAAAATTTGCAAGCTATCATGGAGAACTCAACTTCTACTAATCAAAATCGTTGGATAGTCCTACGGTATACATCCCCCTTCAGAGGGAGCTGACCTGAGCACATCTAAGAGGGGGAACCACACCAATGCTACAAACTTCATAGCCTCTGATGAGATTCAATAAGCAATGCATTCAACAAAATCTGAACTCCAGCCTCATAAACAACCCCATCATAATGCATCCCATCATCTGTACACTTGATCCCACAATTCCAACTCAATGACCCTATATCCACCAGTTGAAGTGGACCCCCAAACTGCCTCAACATGCCACTTCCCTGAACCTCTCTTTCATATTCTCCCCACATTAGATCAGTCATCTTCTCCCTCTTCTCCTTTGTATTCAACATTGAATTCACCAAAGTTGGCATCCCCAGCCAAAACAAGTGAGGGGATCTAACCGTCGCAGAAACCGCAACAGCCTCATCGTTGCCAAATTCCGATAACAACGGCAACAATGAAGTCACTGAACTCCTCAAAAGCCCCAAAGAGAAACCATAATCCGAAGCATTGGTGAAGTGCAGTATATGCCACAATCCAGAACCCATCACCAAAAGATCGGGATAAACGCGATTCCTCTTAAACCCAGCAACCAAACTAGTCAAATTGGTGACATAAGGTGCCCACATGAAATCCAACTTCATTCCAATCTCATCAACCACAGTGTGGTAATCACTATGCCTCTTGAACAAAGACCCTTTAACAGATTCCATACCCTCCGAGTCCAGAACCAAACTCAGCAACGACAGCGCAAAGATTCGAGCTTGCGAGTCCCCAGCGATCACAACCCAAGACCCATTAAGCAAAACCGAAACGTCGTGCCGTTTGAGCCTCTGAAACTCGCACGAATCAACGGAACCCGATCTCTTCCAAGACCAAGACTTGTCGTAATTCACGGAATTGTTGTTGTTATTTAACTCAAAGTCAAACACCCTTCTTGGTTTCACCTCCCAGACAATCTCGTGAAGCAAGGAAACACACGAATCGCGATCATCCACGACAACGTTTACGGAAGACGAGGAAACCGATGTGACGAAATTAGAAACCGAAGGGAAATAAGGTGTGAGATGAACCCCAACTGCGAGAGTTATGAAAAGTGCGCCACTGAAGAAGAGAACCTTGTTGCGACTCAAGTGCCACCCTGCCATGCCCATAGGCACAAAGAGAACCACACACGCTGCTAATAGCCCCAAATGCACCGCACCTAACATTGCCCCAGATCCCTTTGAAACTCACATAAGGGTTTTTTCGGTTTTTGACAAGACCCGTGAAGGAAAACTAAGAGGAAAACCTGAGATCTGAGGAAAAAATAAAACTTTTCTCCAACTTGGGAAAAGGGTCGGAGAGAAAGTTGGTGGGGGGTTCGTGAATGGCTTGGGATTGAAGAATTTGAAGGTTATTTCGTTTTTTTTTTTTTTTTGGAGGATGATGGGAACGTAATAACTGCAGAAGCGAGATTCAATTCGAGGAGTAAAATGCGAACATGGGTGCGAGAATTGGTATTACTTACACACAACAACAACAACAAAAACACGGTACCGTCGGAAGCAAAAACTGGTGCCAATGATTGTGAGTGTTGTGTGTCATTTTGGCTGCATCTGGTTTTTTGGTCCACGAGTGCGGATTTTTTGCGGTGTATGGGTTTGGTTTGTTTTGTGTTACAAGGTCTTGCAGGGTGCCTGCCAGTTGCCACTGCCAATAACAATAAGGATACAGAGCATTTTGTTTTCCAAGCATTTAAGATGAGTATTAACTACATACTCTTTAGACTTTAATTTCTATCTCTATAAAAAAATTAATTAAATATGAATTTTAACATAATTATATTACAATTTCTGTAAAAAAAATAATTATAATAGAAAACAATAAATTTATTATATATATATCAAAATTTCTGATTAAATAATAAGAAAATAATTTGTGTGTATAATAAAAGGTAATTTTATATTATCATTTAGTTATAAATCACCTTAACTATTATAGTAAAAAAATTTAAATTTTTTATAATAATTATCTAATAAGTCATCGTATTAATGATAATTTTTGATTGATTAATATTGACAAAACATTTATACTAATAATATATGAGCATTAAACTCTTAAATAGTAGCATAAAAATCTTCTATAATTTTAATTTATAAACTATTTTCTCATTTTTCTAATTACATGTTAACCAATGAAAGCTTAGCATATAAAGAAAAGGAAAGTATACAACTTATTATAACTTGAATTTCGCTGTGACCTAGTTTTTTTTTCTCTTTTTTTACAAGAGGAAAAAAATTGAAAAGAAAAAACAACAAATTACATCCTAGGCAATTACACATAGTTTTAGCTCATTGGCATCAAGATGATAAACAAACACCACCTTTCTTAACTAAAGAAACAATTGTTTGGAGTGAGAGACAAACAAACCTTTTGAATCTACCCTTTCTACACTCCCAAAGAAGCCTCATAAAATTTTTCCATTGTGATCTCTACATAATCTTTCAAATTTAGTCTTTCCTAGATTTGTAAGTGTATCCTCGTCCAAATTTTAAACTAAATGATACTTTCTTTTTTCTCTCTACACGTAAATACATCTATATAGTCAAATATTAGAATAATTCCTTGAATTAATTTTTGAATTTATATGGATCAAGCTTTTTAGAATACCTTCTTTTTGATTTTTGAATATATATATATATATATATATATTATAAATTAAAATAGAAAAATTTAACAAATAGCTTCCCATAAAATTAGAGATCAATATTTTTAAAATTTTAAAAATGAAAATTCTCAACTGATACTATTTTTGAAGATTATTTTAAATATTGAGACAAGATTAAACAAATACTTAGACTCCTCCTAAAACAAAAAGGCCTTAAGCCCAACATCTGACATTGGACTCATCGACTCAAATTCGAAAAAATATATTTTTATCTATTAGATTCAAAAACATTAAACACAATATTAATTACAATTTCCATAATCTTAGTGTGTTGTCTACCCATTACATTATCTATTTCATTTAATATTATCTATTTAATAACGATAAAGAAATTATAATTTTTTGTTGTAAAAAGATAATTATCCAAGTAGGAACTAAAATACTAATAAGAGATGTATGAGAATTGGATCCAATATACATATCCGCATGATCTAATTAAATTAGATTTTTTTGGAGTGAATTGTATTGTTGGGTTAAATTAGTTTGAATTTAATGAACTTGATTAAAATTAAATTCAGTGACAGATTTAAAATTATGAACCTGATCAAGATCCAATTCAATTCATATAGAATTTAAATTACTAATATAAAAATCATAAACTAAGCATACCTAATTCTCAAGCTAATATATTATTTATCATAAGATATTATATTATTTGAATTTTTTTTTTGTTTGTTTATTTTCATATAATAACATTGATTTATGAATAATGCTATGAATATATATTTATATTTTTTATGTTTATTATATGAATAATATAATATTTTGTGAATATTTATTTTTAAAATTTTCGTACTATTATGTCAAAAAATATTTTTATTATTTGTAAGTTTGAGAATTTTGTAATTTTTTCCTTAAAACTTAAAAGATAACATTTTTTTAATGATTTAATGATAATCAATCAAATCCAATTTAATTCAAGTTAAGTTTGATTGGATTCATAAAATAAAAATAAATTAAATTCAATATAATTAAATTAAATTAAACAATGCACAAAATTCAATTCAAGTCTTATCAGTTACACCCTCGTACTAACAAACTAATACTTGAAGAAAAAAAGAGAGCAAAATAAGTAGAACAAGTAACGTGAGCGATTTTGTGGAAGAGTCATAGGAGAAGCGCAGTTAATGAAGGTATAAGAGTGCAGAGAGACCGAGAGAGAAAGAGATCTGGAAGAAGAAATGAGTGAAGCGCAGAAGCACGTTTGGGAAGGGGCCATTCCTCTCCAGATTCACCTCCACGAATCCGAAGTCACCACTCTCCCTCCTCCTCCACCCGCTCTCGTATTCTTCTCACGCTACACTCAAACTTCGTTTTTAACATAGGGTTTTTTTTTTTTTCCTACCTAAAAGTTTTAGTTAATTAATCGTTACTTTTCAATTTATATTTTGGTTTCAGGTGTTGGCACCTCGGCTAGGGTATTTGCCTTTGCTGATTTCGCTATTGAAGCCTCAGTTCAGCAGCACGCTTCCACCTGGAGTCGACACCATTTGGTTTGAGTACAAAGGCCTCCCGCTCAAGTGGTGTGTGTCATACAATTATAATGCATTTTCGTGGTTTTTTCAATTGTCGCATTTACACTAACTGTTTTGGTTTTGGTTTTTGTGGCTCATGCAGGTATATACCTACTGGAGTTCTTTTTGATCTTTTGTGCGAGGAGCCAGAGAGGCCGTGGAATTTAACGGTAACGACTTTTTCGGATTAGTCTTTGGTTTCCTGTTCAGTCAATTTGACTGATTACCTTCTCGGTTTTTAAACTGAAGTCTGTTGGGATGGAGGAATATTTTTTCTGTTGAAATTTCATCTGGTTTGAACTTTTTATATTGTTTGCTAGGAATTGGCTCATTTAGATATTGGTTGCATGAAGCAACTTAACACTAGAGTTTAATTATTATGTACAGTCGAGGGTAAATAATTTTACGCTGTCAACTAATCAGAAATCACCATTGATATGACTATTGATATGACTTTTAAGATAGCTATTGTGAAAGTCATCAAATTAAACTTACTATAAGTGGTGGTGGAATTGTGATTGGATGACAGTATAAAACTGCTTTACATTGATAGTATATGTTTTTCTTATCATAAAGCCTTTGTAATTTATTTATTCCATAATTTGAATAGAGTATTAGAGTTTAATTCATATGTACCATTAGTGTAATTATTTTTCACACTAGCGTCCAATAGGAGTTCATCCTGCTGTCTCATCATATTCATAAATAGGATGACGTGACAATGGGGGGAATTCTTAATTTCGCATTTGATGTCTGTAAAATGTTTTAAAGACTGTGGATAGAAATTAAATTCTTTGAATATCATATGAATGTAGCTCTATGTTCTATGAAGGCTACCTTTTGGATTTCTTCCCACTTCATCTCTACCTGCTTGGTGGTGTTGTTATTCAAGAAACTAAGAAAGTTCCTGAACTTAGGGAATCAAATAACATTAAAAATTAAGAGTGCTTGTAGAAATTAGGACTGATTTACTACAAAAAATTTAGTGGCCCTTACAAAAATCATATTTCCACGTGCAACAATATTCAATCTCTGTAGCCTCTTATTTGTAGGTACACTTTAGAGGATATCCAAGTAATATATTACTTCCCTGTGAAGGTGAAGACAGTGTAAAGTGGAGCTTTATTAACTCACTGAAAGAGGTCAGTTATGTGATTTCTTCTTTGTGTGTGCCCGTGCTTATGATGGTACTTGTTTGATTTATAATATGATGTCTTATGGCTGTTCAACTTTTTAAAAAATGCTTATAAACTCAAACATATGCATTTACTGGTATTTTCTTATATGAATCTTTAAACACATCTCACCTGAGTCCATTACATGGTTTATTGTAATAGGATAGTAAGGAAACTATGATGTCAAGGGCTGGGGTTATGATCTTGGATGGATAAGAGTTATGGAACTTGGTTAAATTGAAGCTTATTGAGGATATATTAAGGTAATGGTGGTTTGCTGGACAGAAGTGAAGCTTATGGACCAAGTCAGTGTGATGTTTGTCTGCTATAAAATGTTCTTTAATAATAAAAGTTAATGGATTGATGGGTTTTGTGGAATATCCTAGCTAGAACCCACTGCTGCTTTCAAATAAGGAGCTCTCAAATGGAATCTCTGATGTTTTCAGGTCTCCCATATCTTGGAAGGATTGATATTATTTACTAATACTCAATATGCATCTATGATAAAATCAGTAATGATATGGTAAGGGAAGATATATTTGAGCTAAGTAGTAGGCAAGATTAGTAATTTAGTAATAATATGTTAAGGTGATAGGAACCCAGAAAACAAAATTCTGAATAAGATGAGTTTTATTGAATTGAAGAAAGCTCAAGAGCTATTATAGAAGCAAAACGAAACCAAAGCCTAAGCTCCTCAGAAAAAATATTCTCTGCTCAGCAAAATGCCTAATAAACTATGATTTCCCACAACAGACCCCCTATTCTCCACTCTGCTTACTAATTCCCCTTTTCTGACGTGCTCTCCCTTCCCTCTACTTTGAACCTCAGTTAACTGGCTCTCCGCAAGGCCCTTCTTATTCCTTTTAGAGTAAACCTTCCATAACGTGTGTCTTTTCTGACTATCCACAACTTCCTTGTTTCACATGCTAATATTTTTAAAGTCACTGGCCATGTTTTGCTACCAAACCAAATTAGACTGGAATCCAAAAGAAAGTAGCAGCTAGTGCATTAACTTGCAGAGCAGTGGGTGTTCCAGCCAAATTAGGGGGTGTAGGACTCTAGGTAGCAATGTTGTTAAATAATCATTATAGTGCCGCCATAACACTAACATGTTGTTTTTTGACCTCTCTGCCATGGGCAAATTGTGAAGGGTGGTCCGCTACAGTGGCACCATAGGCCGCAATAACATGTTTCTATAGCGGAATTTTGGCCTTCCGCCATACTCCGGCATCCACCATTGATAACCTTGCTAGGTAGGGAAGTGAGATATTGCATTCAACTTTATGTCCCTCATCCTGTTTTAGAATTAACTTCAGTGAAAACTCGTTATGTTGTCCATATGGAAATACATGTGAGATGTTAAATGATCTTGTGTTCACTGTAATTAACTGGATTTTGATTTTACTGCAGGCTGCATATGTAATAAATGGAAATAGCAAACATGTGATGAACATGTCTCAAACTGATCAGGTGGAGCTCTGGGGCTCTGTTTTAAATGGTACAGTTGCTAATTGCTTGATATGAAATTTAGTATTCTGTTTCTCTTTAGGATGCCCTTGAGTGATTTTATATTTGACCTGTAAAATGTCCTTCCCAGGTGTTGGGAGGAGGAGGAGGAGGGGATAGGATTTTCACTTATTTCAATCAAATAGATTATTAGCAGGTGAATGTTAAGCAAAATAGGATAAACACAAACATGTAGGGCCTGAGTCGGGTTTTGTTATTGATAGTTAATTGGTGGGAATAGAGAGAGTGTGAGACTACATATGTAATTATCTTTGAAGTCTTGTATCTATTTCTACAATCACTTTGATTCAGAACCGACATAAGAGTGAATATCAATACAATTTCCAGTTCTTTACCTATTTCTCTACATTTATGTTATGATCCAGTTCCTATTATATATAGTGCAATTATTTTTAAAATAGAGCTGACCGTATTGAGTTATTGACCTACTCTTGTTTGTCTTCTGATAGTGCTGACTAAAAGGCCCAATAGTTATTCTGGTGGCAAGTCTATATGATGTTAGCAAGGTTGTTGATAAATTTCAATTGTGAAGTTTGTTAGGTTGACGAATATAATATGGGTTAGATTAGAATTAAACCTGAAGTTACCATTTGTCAAACTTGAGGTTGGTTTGTTTGGGATAGCCCTTGTTCAGTCAAGCTTTGCTTGACTTGTGAACAGGCCAAGCTCAGGTACCTCATCTCAAACATTATGTGTGTGTTTGATGCACATCGAGGGACAGGATAGACAAAACAGCACAAAACAAGTAGTTGAGTTACAGTACATACATCAACATCAACATCAATAGCACCTTTAACTCAAGCTAATTGGGGTTGGTGGTGGTAGATGAACCCAATGATAGATATGAGGAGGTTGAACAAAAAAAAAGGGGAAAGAAGGACGGGAGAGATGAAGAGGAAAATGACTAAAAAGGGATCATCTGGAACATAGAGATAACAACGGGTCTAATCCTCCATCAAGCTTATAGTTTTTCTCCATTCCGTCCTAAGACACACTGTCCTCCAATTTATATCCTAAGTCTTGTTTAACTACCTTTACCCTAAGTAAGTTTCGGTTACAATACAAGTTTTCATTTTGTCTATTGTTTGGTGATTCATACACAACATAGGAAATTTGGTGTTGTGTGTTGTTTGATATGTATACATATTAAAAAAATGTGAATTTTACTATAATACCCTTTGTGCTATATAGTGTTTACTTTGAATTATGAAATGTCACAAGATAAAATTTTAGTATTTTAATAGTTATCATTTAATTATTTTTTATTATATTATATAATATATAATGAGAAGTGCTAGGAGCACACTATCTTTCTAACACACTCCCTTTCCTATTGGTTAGAATTTATTGAAATCTACAAAAATCAGGAGAGAGGTTCATTAAATAAGACATGAGACTCACAAAATTGTGGTTTCCAATATATTTTAACCAATGAGAGAGAGTGTGTTCCTAATATTTCTCATTATATGATATCACACACATTATAATTTAATAAATTATTGTTTAATATATTTCTTAATATTATAATGAATGTTTATATAATTGTATCATATTATTCTGTTACCCACCGGAAAAAATGAGCAAGCGAATGCTGTTGAACTTTTTGAGTGTTGATATATCATTTGTGCAGTTGCATTTGTGTTATGGTCCAGTTATCAGTGATTCAGTGTGGGAGTTAAGGGAGTGGATTACAAGTTACAACATTGAGGAAAAGGGGATAATTTGACCTCTTCACATTCTGTCCAGTACTTCATTTTTCTTTTGTGCTATTCCATCACAATTTTTAAATCAAACATAGGGCAAGTGTTTTTATGCTGCTCCTGTCCTTCATCTTTTAGCAAATCTATATACCCTATCTTTATTGACACAAATAGTCATGAAGATTAAAAATGTAAGTCTTTTTTAAGGGTCCTAGGGAGAGACATACATGACCTTTCCCATAGTAGAAAGAGTTTGAGTTAACCAAATTATTTTGTCCCTCTTTTTTTTATTTTGGGCAACAAAAATATTTAAAACACACAGTTGAACATACAATTCCAAAAGCCAGTTGCACTTGCGCAATATATAACCAATCTCAAATTGGAATGAATACTATTCGATCCTTAAAATAGTCAAAATATAATTCAGCATTAAAATCCAGAAAAAAACAAGGGTTGCATCTGCCTTGGTAATTTATGGAGAATTTGTTTTGTTGCCCTCTTATCTTGAACTCGTGTCAACACTCATTTGCATTGTAGGTAATTTGGAAACTTATAGACAGGTGGCATCTAAGCTTAAGCTTGGAACTTTTGAAGATGAATATATGGAAAATGTTAGTTCAGTCTTGATTAAATCTCCACAAAGTCCAGGGGATACTGATGTTACTGGACAAGTGAAGACTGGTAAGCAATATGAACTAATTTTTGTGCCAATTTGGCTTTTCTTTCCCCTCTTCTTTTATAGACAATTTCATGTCCTCCCTGTCCTTTCTTCTATATAACATTTCCTTCTTTTATCTATAAAGATTATGATTTTTATTATTATCTGTAAATTCAAAATTCCTAGCACAGGCAAGGAGCCTCTTTCTTCCATATGAATCTCTCAGAACATTTACAAATGCATTAAACCAATTCTGAGTGCTTTGTGGGCTCTCAGCTTGCCCTTTTAAAAAGGATATCTGTATGGTGTGATCATGTGTAAAGGCTGAGAGCTATTACTGAGGCTATCTGTTTTACTCTATTTTTTCTTCTTATTTTTATGGCTTAAATATGTTTTTTTATGTCTGTAATATATCCCTTTTTCGGTTTACTACCTAATTTTTTTTTATTTTTTTTAATTTTACTACCTGACATTTCCAAACTTTTGCTTTTGGTACCTGCCGTTAGTCTTAGTCCATTAAGTGATGATGTGACAGGCTAACAGTGTTACGTCATCACTTAACAGACTTAGATTAACGGAAGGTACCAAAAGTAAAAGTTTAAAAATGTCAATTAGTAAAATTGATTTTTTTTAGGTTGTAAACTGAAAAAGGTGTATATTATAGGTAATGAAAAACATATTTAAGCCTATTTTTTTCTTTACTTTCTAATTGTACTTAAAACTGTAATACTGTATAATATCTATTTCTTAACATGAGCATGTGTACCAATGCTTCTTGATAAGCTTATTTTGTGTGTTTGACATCTACTATCTTTTGTTAGGTAGAATTCCTGTTCGTTTATATCTGTGGACTGTCAATGAGGAGTTTGATGATTTTGAAGATGCTCCACAAATTGATAATTGGGACAAGGTCTCATATATCAATCGACCTGTTGAGATTTATAAGGAAGATGGTAAGTCATGTCTTGTAGAGATTTATATGGGAAGTTGCATATGGTAAAGTGGATAGTCATCATGCTGTCAATGGTGTCAGGGCAAAAAGCAGCCATAATTTTATGAAGGTGGGAAAAGGGCTTAAATGCAATTTTGGTTCTCCTATTTTGCTCAATCTGCAATTTTAGTCCTTTCATTTTAAAATAAAGACCGTTGGTCACTCTGTTTTTTGAAAAATCCTCGATTTTAGTCCCCATATTTCAAATTAAAGACATTTGGTCCTTCTATTTTAGAAAATTCACAAATTTGATCCCCCATATTTTAAAAAATCAGCAATTTTGGTCCAATCTACAAATTTTATCTACGTTTTATTTCTTTTATTTCTGACATTATAATTAATTAAATTATTTTTTGATGATATCTTTAATGAGTGTGTTTGGTCAAGGATTCAATTAGATCAAAATAAAAGAAATAAAACGTAGACAAAATTGAGAATTTGACTAAAATTGAAAATTTTATAAAATTAGGAAGACCAAATGTCTCTATTTTGAAATATGGGACTAAAATCGCGGATTTTTTAATACAGAGGGACCAAATGTCTCTATTTTAAAATGGAGGGACCAAAATTGCGGATTGATCAAAATAGCGGGACCAAAATTGCATTTAAGCCTAGAAAAAAATAATAAACACATAAAAACTGAATAAAGGACCTAGTATTTTATATCAGGAGCTATACACATAATGGCAATTTTTGTTTTTCGGAAAAAACAACTAATCATTAAGGACAATTTAACAATAGTGCAGCAAAGGCTCAAACTTAAATATGAATGGACTAAAATGGAAAAGAACAGAGAACCAAAGCTGAGGATTAGCCCACTTCTTGTGTTCCTGAGAATTGAGTAGAATAAAAAACCCAGGAAATCAGTTTTGAAAAAAATGAGTTAAGTAGGAGCATAAAAATTGAAAAATGTGTATCCGGAAAATGAATTGAAGTGTAATTAGTTGAAACAAAAAAGAATACAGGACACACCGTATTAGATAGCACATATAAATCCTAGAAAAGGAAAGTATACAAGAAATATACTATGAAGAGTAATAAGATGAATAAAGCATACTGTGAGGCTTGGGAAACTCTCCATGCATGGATGTTTTCATGGTGGTAGCACCAAGAGATGCCATGCCATGCAGCCTTGGTGACTGTCATTTACAACATATTTATCTGGTGTATTACCTTACCTGACAGTTCTCATCTTCGGTGAGAAAAGATTATGTTCGCATTTACTATCTGTTTTTTATCCAACACTAGAAGTTTGAAGGGCTATTTTGCATTAATTTTTTCCTTTTCTTTCCTTGTTCTCTGTTCTCTTGTTTTAGAGGATATGTTGTCCTTATGCTCTTTTCTTCACTTTCGTTAGTAGTTCTTTGTTTATATATCATTAAAGAATACCTGAAATGTGATATATATGGTATTTGCAACTTTAGAGCATATATTAGCCTATATATAATTTTCAGTCTTATTAACTGTAATTTCAATTCATTTATTAACCTTATTAGTTAATTAAATCTTAGGATTAGATTATTCACTCATAATAACTCTTTCCCCCTGTATTATGGAAGTTTAAGTCACTTGTCAGGTGTTTTGGGTCATTTAGTATTAGTGATTTATAGAAGTCATTAAACTTTCTTTCATGGGGTTGTGTGATCATTGGGCTTGTGCTTTATACCACGTCTCTGTTCACATTATTTTGTGCTTTCTATTTTGATTGAATTCGGCTGTGTATCTTGACCACATAATTATAGTTGTCCTTTTTTTCTGTTTTATGCTCTTTTCTGCAATATTATTTTTTATCTACAAATGAATATTTACGAGTTACCGCATTATTATTTGAAGAGAGCAAAAAATCTCATGAATTAAACAAAGCATATATCCTCTTAGAAGATAACATGGAAAAGAGAAAGCAAAGAGAAGATAATAACACTCTAATATGGAGTGCTTCAGTTTCCTTGATTATCAATCCAAGCAATTCCCTAATAACCTATCTTGTGTTGCAGATGATGTAATGGAAGAAACTTGTTTATAATTATTGTATTTGTAACCAAGCTGCAGCAAACATAACATACATCCACACAAACTTCTTTTTATTTGCTACTATAACAGTGTTTTACTGCAATGCTGTGCGTCTTTGAGATCACACTAAATATTTATAATAAGCAAATAGGATCAGTATGGATTACATAGGATCAATCTAATAAGAGTTATAAGGACTAAATCCCTAATTACTATCAAATCATATCTAATCATAAACAAGAGAATAATATGTAATCTAACAAACAGTTATGATAACAATTAATGATTTATTAAAATCTGACAATTATTTACTTTCCAAGTAGCAGCAGTGGTAAAGCTCCTGTGGTCACTGGATTATTAGGGGCAAATAAACCTCTTAAAGTGTTGACACCTGTATTGAGTGCCGGAGGCTACATAATGGAAACCATAAAATTAAAATGAGCTTGCATTTTTTTAAAGTGAATTGCTCATTTTAAAATACATTATGAATGGGGCTTTAAATTTATTATAAAGTTATTTAAGTCCTTCTATATTTACTAATAAATGAGCGACTAAGTTGAAAAATTGTGACATATAGAAGGACTAAAAACATATTTAAGCTTTTTGTTAACATTATATCTTCCATCATGATTGTAGTTATTTTCATTTTATTACATGACTTACCTATTATTGATGAATGATTTCTATCTGTCTCTCTTTTTGGGCATGGGAGTTGATATTTAAATAAATTTATACTTAATGAACTCTAGAGATAAACATGCATTAATTTAGAAAAGCATGGATACGATATGGGACAAGAGTATAATACAGCAGACATGTGACAAATTTTAACAATTGTAGGATACCATATGGATGTAACAATATATAATACAATATAATTAATGTGTGTATGGCATGGGTATGGCTACTATTTTTAAGTATCCGTGCTTCCTTTGCTATTCCTTTGTCTCTGCTTATATTGCTTTTGACTCTGCTTAAACGGCTTATGATTAATAGAAATGATTTTATTGTTAGCATCATCTTTACTTTCCCACAACTGAAGGAGATGCAAACATCTGTTGTGTGCAGGTAAATACTTTAGCTTAAATGATGCGGTTAAAAGAATATTGCCCGAGTTTTTTCCGGAAAATGCCTTTGTAACTGAAGGAGATGCAAACATCAACCAAATTGGAGAAGAGGGAGAAAGTTCATCTGATCCAGGGTCATCTTGCAACACACTTGAGATTGCTGAAATCAAATTTGTACGCGTTCAAGGAATAGAACCAATTTTAGACATACCTTTTTCTTGGGTAGTTAACAACTTGATGAATCCCGATTATTTTCTTCATATGTGTGTTTGCTTAAAAGTTTCAAAGGCCAATGCTGTGCAATAGGGATAAATTTAGTTATGTTGGACATACATTTTACTGGGAAAATCAGAAGGTGCAATTCTTTTGTACATATATGTACATAACGGTTTCATATCATATATTCATTTCATGATTCGATTGCTATTTTCCACTTCCAAGTGTAATAAATGTTGACAGATGATCATTTTTTAAATCCAATCAAGGGTACCGTTTCCCTGAATATTTGGCTATGTTTCAGTTCTGAATTTTCCTTTCCGTCAGTGAGTTGGTTGAAAGGTGTTTGCACAAATTTTGGTTTGTCCAATTGTTCTTTGATTAAGCAAAAGATGTTCTTTTTTTTTTTTAATAGCTGATCAATTAATTATGCGAAAGGAATGCTAAATATTACTTCTTTTTAGCACAATTTTTTATTATTGATTCAATTTGGTGTGGCCAAGATAGGCTGGAGTTTAATGGTGAAATAGCACAGGCCTATCCACAAAAGTAAATAAATAAATAAATAGCACAGGCATATCCATTATTATTTTTTAAAGCTGCAAAATTTATATGGGAATTTTAATATTTAACCAGCTACTTGTACAAAATTTAAGTAATATGCATTCACTTACAAATCTTAAGAATAAAGAAAAGTTGTAGGTTGAGAACAAATCACAGTTTGGATTCATCGTCAACAATGATATGATAAAAAAAAAAAAAAAAAGACTACCTATATTATTCAGCCAGCCATTTGATACTACGTACTTTCTCACCCCGCGCGAAACTTCAGTGACACCTCACACTAAAGGCTGTTAAAACCAAAACACAGAAATTGACACTTAAAAGATTGTTGCAACATTGTAAAGTACTAAGCTACGAACATTGTGGGCATCGTGTAAATTCCAAAGATTTCATCTAATTATAATTGTTCACTATAAATTTGAACTTCCCTCACAATCTTCTAATCACCCGAAAAGAAAGGAAAGACATCAAACTTTAGAGGATAATAACATGTCAAAGGGTGACAAGGTTGAGGTTTTGGACTTTTGGGCTAGCCCATTTTGTGCAAGAGTGAAAGTTGCTTTGGAAAAGAAGGCGGTGAACTATGTAGCCAGTGAAGAGGATTTGTTTGGAGGCAAGAGTGAGGTTCTCCTAAAGTCAAATCCTATCCATCAAAGAGTTCCTGTGCTCTTGCACAATGACAAACCTCTAGCCGAGTCTTCTATCATTGTTAGCTACATTGATGAAGTCTAAGCCAGATTCTGGACTGATTACATTGACAAAAAGGTTAGTTGTTGCCTCGTTCTTAATGTCTAAGAGTATCGTGTGCCAAATTTTTTTTCCTTATATTTTGACACTAAGAAGTTTTGTGACCCCCTTACAATATTGTGTTGAAATTTCTGAACATTTAAAATATATGCTTAATATGTTTAGTTCAACTAAGATGATGTGCTTTGTGGATTTGGTTCCTTTGACATGTAGAGTGTACTTGGATAATAAAGTGTTTTCAATATAGCATTACATGTCATTTGTTATTTATATCGCTTATACTTTATGAAATTGATTTTTTCCTCAACTGATTATCAACAAGTTTTTACTGTTTAAAAATGCATGTTTGAAAAACATCTAAAATGAATGGTGTGATAAAATTGTGATCCTAAGTTGTTTTGGTTTACAAGAGATTGAAATAAACCCAAAAAACTATGTCTAATATCCAAATCTCTACCTTAGGAAAAATTGTTAGAGTCTTGAATCAACATGCATGTGTTATGCTCTTGTCTAATTATTATGTAACATGTAGTCGGTTTTTTTTTAATCACAAGAAAGAATTAATAATATTTAATTACTTATCATGTGAAGATTAGTTTGTATTATAGTGATCTCGACTATGTAATGATTTCTCGTAAGTTAGAGGTTAAAATTAATGATATGTATAGATTTATGTGTGCATATATGATTATGGATGGTTACTTTTAAACTTGGAAGGTATTTGAAACCGGGAGGAGTATCTGGGGAAGCAATGGAGAAGAAAGAGAAGTGGGCACTAGGGACTTCATTGAAGTTTTAAAGCATCTTGAGGAAGCTCTAGTGGAGAAGAACTATTTTGGTGGTAATGCCTTTGGGTATGTGCACATCATAGCCATTGGTCACTCGGCTTGGTTTTTGGCTTATGAGAAGCTTGGGGGCTTCAAAGTTGAAGACCATTCACCAAAAATCTCAGCTTGGATTAAGAGGTGTTTGCAAAGGGAATCTGTTGCCAAAGTTCTGCCAGACCCTGAGAAGGTCTACCAGTTTGTCCTTCATTAATTTTATGAAGATGTTAGGACTTGAATAATGAATGAAATGAAGCATGTTTGGTTTGGCAGTGAAGGGTGCTTGTTGCTGCTTTTTTTCCCCCTTCTTTTCCACTGTATTAGAATTTGCTGTTTTAGTTTTTAGCCAACTCTCATATGATGGCTTGAATTAAAATAAGGGGATTAAGAAATAATAACGACCTCTGGGTTTGCTTTTCAACGATATTGGGTATGCTAACAGATGAACCATTTTAGCATAATTGTTATGTAATATTGTTTCCTTAATCTATATCTCTCGAAGTTAAAGGGTTGGAAGATTTTCACCCAAAACAATAGTGGTACTTGCTAGAAATCAAAATTCCTTGCTCTCTTATGCCACTTTCCGTTTAGCATAACAACTATGTTGATGGTAATTAATTTAAACTTATGAGTAGGACTTATATAAACTATCTATTTAACTCTTCTCTCCTAGCTTACTTAGTAACTTACAATTCCAATGTGTCCAACTGATACATTTATGGGATTGAAAGAAATAAGGGGAAATCAATTATGGTCTGCCTGTTCTTAAAATTGTTTTTCCCCCCTGAACCCAGCCTAATCAATTGCTTCTTGATTAAAACAATGGTGACTTAATTTCTTTTGGCTTGATTTCACTTTCAACCCCTTTAGTTTGGATTATGTGCAAACTTGATTTTTTTTCATTTAATTACTTTTTTTTATAAAAAAAAGCAAGTTTCGTTTTGTCATATTTTTTATATTAAAAATCTTCAAAATATTTATTTTCTATCCAAATATTCACATATTCGTGATTAAATATGAAATAATTTTAAAAATTATAAGATGTGATATTAGGGTTTAAAAAGAGTTTCATTTTTCTTTATTATTAGATCAATTTCAATGTTTAGTTAATGAATTTTGAGTTAAATAAGGTTTAATACAATATAAATAATTCAATTTGTGAAAAATTTAGACAAACAAAATGGGAATTAAAAGGTTTTATGGAGAATAAAATTAATGGTAAAACTAAATTTGCTTAACTTTAAGAATGGAATAACTTAATTTTTTTTACAAAATTTAAGAGATTAAAATTTTACGTAATCCAAACTAAAGAATAAAACTGTAATTACATTTTTATTCAAAATGTGTATTTGATTTCAATCTTAAATATCAATTTAAACAAATTTAATAAATGGATAGTTTTGTAAATTATTAGGTATTGAACTCACTATTCCATTCTTATCGACTTTCAATGAGATTAATACTTTCGAATGAGCTTCAAAACAAAAGTATTTGGTATGTTGATCGTAAAGAGGAGAGAGTACATGATATATTGAGAATTAGTAATCCTATCGAATCAGGAAAAAAAAGGTATATTTTTTCCAAAGTTTTAGGGTGATTATTAGATGGGAAAATGTTGAAAATTAGTCATATACCCAAGATTCAACAACTATGTCACATACCATTTAGTTAAAAGTATTACAAAAACCGAATAAATTGAAGAAAAGAAGCGCGCATTCTTCCAAAATTTGGAAGACAAAGATTACTACTACTAATAATGATAATAATAACTTGTTAATTATTTATCGAAAACCTTTTCCAGCAGTTCAAATTAGGTTATAGCTTTACTCTTTCTCAATTTTTTTTCAACCATATGTACAAATCAAATTATAAAATTATTACTTTAGCGTTGTTTTGCACTCGAAGCTTTTGATCCATGTAGACCCTCGCCACCTCAGTATGAACAGGTATTTTTGAGCTTTCAGAATTTCATATTTCAAACTGAAAAAGATATGCATGATTGTTTCCTTTCGTCAGCAATATACTTTGCATACATGCATAAGTTTTTCGAAAAATAAATTAATATGGAAGTAGATATAATATTTTGTCATTGAGAATATAAAAATATGATAGAAAGAAGCCAAACAACCCAATTAAGCTATATACGTGCGTTGTTATGGGAGAATACACCGACCTACCTTTTGTGATCACTTATATTAATTGGTTTGAGTGTGTTTCATAGTTTTGCATTGCATGCATGGGTTACTAATTATATGATTTGTGTCTCCTAAATTTGTTGTGTTTTGGATGCCCAAATGCTACTCGTCGTCGCACACAATGTAAACGTGATGCTTTTCTAAAACTAAATTATTTTGTAACTAATTATCTCACGGGTTAAAGCTCAAGTTAAACCCTTTTGAAATGTGATACATGTACAACAAAATGCAATAATTTTTAAAATATTAGTTGTTGTCCGTCAAAAAAATATATTAATTGTTCTCTCTCTCTCTCTCTCTCTCTCTCTCTCTCTCTCTCTCTATTATTAATTATGATATGTGATAAACTAATCATGTGCATGAGATAGATAAATACCAAAAAAAAAATGTTGTACAAACTATAGTATGAATTGTTGTTAAAATAATATTTCTCAATTAAGCCTTTTATTGGTCAAATAGAAATTTAGTTTAGTAATATTTACATCTATTAATTTGAATACGACAGACAATTAAAAGTGGAAACTAATTAGGATACTATATAGAGTTATTTTTATGCTTGTTATGCTAAATTGATAAATAAAAAAACCATTATTATACATTTTATTTCACAACCAAGTCCTATTCATGTAAGAAGAATCTGCTTTATAAAATCATCATAATTTGAAATCTCTAAATTACAATTTCAAGGTGATTTTAGTTTTCTTTTTGCTGCAAATAAGTTCAAGCAAAAATACAATATATTTAGAAGAGGTTAATTAATTAGGTGCTTAATTGGTTCATTATACAATCGATTGACGACATTTCACTCATATGTTTTATACTATTTTATTTCGCCTACAATTAGTGATTGGATTCCATATTGTTTATATATATATATATATATATATATATATATATGTACGTAGAAAAAAATGAATTAAAAGGAGCATGGTGTGAGGAGACTAGGAAGATAAAGCATAAACTCATAAAGGAGAAAAGCACCAAAAGATGGATTCATGAAAGGGAAAGCATGAGAGTGAGTAACTTTGGCATGATGGGAAAAGCATGACTTACAAGTGATCCTGCCATGCCACGTGGATAACTTAATTGGTTCACGTGGCAAAAGCTGGCCCCACATGGGTCCCGCTTTAGACCTAATTAGTTCGTTGTCCATGTGCCACATGCCCACATATCGATAGGCAGTGCTTAAACTAAAACATGAACCTAGTTTATTCTTTTCTTTTCATTATTTCTTCTTCTTTTATAGTATTATTATTCCTTAAATATTACTAATACCCATTTTGAGTTTTATTTTTCTGTTCCGACCTTAGGAATCATCAATGATCGATAGAGCCAATTATATTTTACGTTGCTGAAGATGAGGATATACACGAAAATATTGTCGTGTATCTATAACTATTAAAAAATAAATCTTATTTGATGTTTTTTTTTTCTGAATATTTTAACCCTCATTTACTTTAAATTACTATAATATTTTATTTTAACTTCAAAAAACAGTTACATATTTTAAAATAAATTACATCTAATTAAGTATATAAGAAACTTTCATATCTAGATACCAAGTGTCCTTTTTTTTACTAGTATATAATAAAGTCATTATGAGCGTTTAAACAAGTATAACAATATCGAACGTGTTTCTTGTGGTTGTATAATAAGAGTAAAACATATTATGATTCGAACGTAAACAACTAATCATGCTTGAAACCTTCATGAATCAAGGTTATTATACTAACCAATCGTCCACATGAACGAAAAAAAAAATGATGAGCAATTAAATATATAAAGCTTAGAGAATGATTGGCAACAAATGTGAAAGGGCCGTTTGTTCAGTTATGTATAGCCGTCATAGTTGGTTTTGTTAAGGGTTTTCATTACGTTAATGTCGGTTATTGTAAGATCCTTCTTCGGAATAATATAGCTAGCTATAGGCCCAGAATCCAAGAAAGAACAAAAGCTTGAAGCATAGGATCAATGGGTGCAAAATTAAGAGAAGAGAATGAATTATAACATAGTAATATTAATTAATTAATCTGTATAGCTGCCCATGGATTAATTAACTAGTAAATAAGCATTAATTCAAGCTTGATAGCAAAGATAACAGGAATCCATCCATTTGATCATAAAAACAAATAAAAAGTACTTAAAAAGAAAAAGAGATCAAGGGGTGACACAACCCCCCATCCAACTTTTTTTTCTTCTTTTCTCCCTATCTTCTCTCTCTTCTTCTCTTTTTGTCCTCTTTAATAAAACCCCAAGCAAGCCCCACATTCCATCCCTTCTCCTCTTTGCCTCTCATCTCGTCCTTGTGTTAATTTTTCTCTCCCACTTTCTGACTTTGGATCTTCTTCTTCCCTAAGGTCTTTGCTCTTTCTTCCCCTCTATATTCTTGAACGATTAATTTATGCATGGCAGGGTTTGATTTGTATAATTTGGTGATCATCACTTGGATTAATTGAGGCTTTGTATACTCATTGATATCTATGTACTATCTCTATTTACAGGTTGTTTAGATAACTATAAGAGGAAGAAGGAGGCCCAAAGTATATAAATATATACACATGGCACCTGTTTTGCCTCCCGGTTTCAGGTTCCACCCTACTGACGAAGAACTTGTTGCTTACTACCTTAAAAGAAAGATTAATGGTCGAAAGATTGAGTTGGAAATCATACCTGAAGTTGATCTCTATAAGTGTGAACCGTGGGACTTGCCAGGTAACTAATTAGATGCTTAATCACACACATAACATTTTTATTACATATGTTGTGCATGACTGCATGGATATGTATCTTGCAGTACTGTTTTATTTTTCTGGCTAGTAACGTTTTTCTTGGAGAAATAAATAGTTGAAAATTTACGAAAGGTCGCATGGCTGGTCTAAATTATAGTTGATTTTAAAATTCGATCTTATTCTGATTAACACACCAGGCACCAGCACCATATTATATGTAAAATTTCTTTTGGTGACTTTAGTCTTCAACATTGACGATATAGAAATCCCATGACGACAAGCAAGTTTTAATATCATCAAGAGAAGTTTCTATAAAAATCTCATTTTTTTTGCTTATTTGTAAATCACTATTCCTTAATGATTTCGTACAGCTTATTAGAACTCCAAAATACTATATCTTAAAAAAGTGGGCACGCGCTTTGGTCGCGATTTTGCTTCCGATCTTTATATTCAGTGATGATGAAACACATACTTGCTTTCTTGGTCAAGTATATTTTCCTGCTTTAATTTATCATAAATATCTAATGTGATATATGGTGGAAAGGACTGTACTTAAGACTTCTAAAGAGGATGGTCCCTTCACCTTTTAGGGTTCCTATTGTGACCGTCAAGATTAGTAATAATGAGACAATAGTAGATTCCCAAGTCAAAAAGCGTATGATAAAAAAAAAAAAAAAAGGATTGCAATGTAAGCCATATAAGATGTATTTGGATAAATTTCTTTATAAGTATTTTTAAAAGAAGGAAATGAGAAGAAAAAAAAAAGATAAATTTTTTCATAAACAAAAATAAATTTTCTATTAGTTAATTTTTAGAAACTCACCAATATAACTTCTCTAAAAGATGAGATGACATCTATAAATTAACTAATAAAAAATTTATTTGAATTTATGAAAAAATTTATTTTATTTTTTTCTTGTTACTTTTTCTTCTAGAAGTGTTTTTAGAGAAACTTATACTCAAACCCATAATACATATTTATAGCCGACTCCCATGCAATATACTTTGCGTTTCTTATTCTCCCATTGTCATTTGCTTTATCACATTGCGAATTTGACTTGAAAATTATGAAATATGGAAAAAAATTAATATTAAAAATAATCAATTTTTCTACTTTTGCTAGGATATGTATGATAATTTACTTCATGTTCTTATGAAAATATTAAAATTATTTTTTAATATTTAGCCTTTTTTTTATAAATTACAGGGAAATCATTGTTACCGGGAAAGGATTTGGAGTGGTATTTCTTTAGCCCTCGAGATAGGAAGTATCCAAATGGATCAAGAACAAACCGTGCAACTAAATCTGGATACTGGAAGGCCACAGGGAAGGATAGAAAAGTAAATTCCCAGGCTCGAGCTGTAGGTATGAAGAAAACCCTAGTTTACTATCGAGGAAGAGCACCCCATGGCTCTCGTACGAATTGGGTGATGCATGAATATCGTCTTGATGAGAGAGAATGTGAAACCAATTCAGGCTTTCAGGTATTCATCACCTCTTCATTTTTTTTTGTTATTTTTTTTCATTTCTTTTTATTTCTTTTACGTATATAGATACAAATTTAATTGATGAAACTCCTTTATATTAACCGTACACATACAACCAAAATCCTTCATATATATATATATATATATCATATAGTATTAAGTATAAATGGTAAAAAATATTAATTATGTTAACTACACTCTTTCTAGTGTATCTTTTGGATGAAATTAAAGTTATAAGGTTGATTTAATGATAAAAAAAATTGTAAATTTGATTCATCTACTAACAAAATACTAACAATTAACAACTAATATTTATTTACTAATTAAAAGAAAATCTTTTGGATCAAATTGTACACCATAGATGTATAATATTCCCTAAGCATATTTTTCTTGGTTGTATATACAACTAACTAATAAGAGACTTCTATTTTTGAATTCTACAAGTTGATATGGCTCTCTTTTGAATCTGGGAGAATGTAATTTTTCAGGATGCATATGCTCTTTGCCGTGTGGTCAAGAAGACTGCAGTGATTCCTCCAAAAGTTGGGGAGCACTATGTTAATGTTCCCAATGCCAACCAGATTACAAGCGATCAATCATCAAGCATTGAACTATACTCTGAAGGAAGGCGCGAAGATTTAGATAGTTCAAACTATTTGATGTCTGTGGATATTTGCTCACCCCACAACATCGGAAATGATCAAACTTCTCTCACAATCAATAGTGGGATGACAAGGAATCTTGAGAAATGGTCACACTTCTCATCACAAGACGACCCATTATTTAGTCTTCCAACTTCTTCATCATTTTCCAATTTTGGAGCCATAGCGTACCCTCCATCCAAGGTACGTACCCTAATTTATTTATCTTTTGTATAAATTAAACATTTTGAAATATACACAAAGATCTGTAATTTAAATGTGACTTAAATGTTTTTTAGTTCATAAAAATATATTTTCATTTGAAGGTGGATATAGCACTAGAGTGTGCAAGGATGCAGCATAGGTTTGTTATGCCTCCTTTGGAGGTGGATGACTTCCCTCAAGTTGGAGTCTCAGAGCTGAAAATGGCACAAGCCTCCGGTTCCATGCAAGGGAGCTGCAGAACTGAAACAGATATTTTGCAGGAAATTCTTTCAGTTGCTCAAGTTTCTCAGGAATTAATAAACCAATCTAGCTACTCACAGGATTGGGGTGGCAATGATAATTATGCTCCTCGTGAAGATGATTTTACCTTCATGGTTGGCACTAATTACAATCATTCAAATGAAATAAGCTCAATGAGGTATGTTGACAAGACATGGGAAGATGCAAACACAAGGACAATAGAGATCGGAGATGTGGATGAAGAATTTAAGGCAGAGAGGATGGTAGAGAATTTAAGATGGGTTGGAATGTCAAGTGAATATTTAGAAAAGGTACAATGTTTATTTGTTCAAGTTTCTTTCTTACATGAATTTTAATTAACCCATTTAAGATTTTATTTCAATGAGAAAACTATATGAATTGGCGTAAGGCTATTGCCAAAAAAAAAAAAAAAAAGAGAGAGAGAGAATTATATATATCTTAAAGGTATTGTTAGAGGGATTGAAAATCATGTATCCACTCCCTGTATGTCTTATTTCTTCTCCCTTGATTTGAAAACTTATTCACCATTAAATTTTTTCTCATTTTTAAAAATAATATTTTTTCTCTTAATTATTATTATTAATTTTATTATTTTTTACTAAAATGTTATATTTTAACCTGAAAGTGTCTATCTACGGAATGTGTAATTTGATACCTTGCCGAAGCCCCATAAAATATTTGACAATTTATTAATGATCAGTAATTTTATATGATTGTTAATCTGACCAATTGGACTTACAGATGGAAGAACAAAAGATTGTCCCAATAGAGGATATTTCAAGCTTCCAAACTAACAGGGAAGAAAATGAGGTACAAGGTATATATTAAGAATCCCATGCATGGTTGCTTTGCTTTATTCTTTTTTTTTTTTTTTTCCGTAAATAACAATGGTTTATGCAAACTTCTAATCTTCTAGTAATTGCTGGATGATATCAGAATCTGAGCAACAAAACAACAAGGAACACAATGACACTGAAATCAACGATTTCTCATTGGGCTTCATCAATGACGATGACCCTAACAAGAACTTCATAGAAGATGGTAACATGGACGATTATTCAAGTTCTCCTAGCTTTAAGGTCGTTGAGGAAACAAAGGTCAATCATGGAATGCTTGTTTCGACTGGTCAAGTAGTGGAGACATTCTTTCACCAAATAGTTCCTTCACAAACTGTTCAAGTTCACCTCATCAATTCAGTGATGGCACGCAATCATTATGTGGAGAATGCAGAGGCAATGCTAATGATAATGGAGAACCAAGGGTCTTTATTAAGGAATAAGGTTAAGGCCTATGTGATGGGGAAGCTTATAAAGCCTTCGAAGACAATAGCAAGTGCAATTGTATTCGTCTTTGCACTTGTGTTGATGCATTGTGTTTATTTGAAGGAAGAAGTGGAAATTTGGAATGAGTCAAATAATGAGGTTTGGTTTGTTGGTGTCAAAGGTCATGATGAGAGAGGACTGAGTGCGGTCTTGAAGAAAATAGGCATTTTTCTCACCATATCTTTGGCTCTTTGTACCATGTGGGCTAACCAGAATATGATAGTTAACCCTTGATCTCCTAATTTGTTTAATTTTGTCTCTAACTTGAGGAATTAGCTTGGGAAAGCTCAAATTGTGCTTCTCTCCCAGTTAAGTAGGAGGCCGATCTATCCATATACTTGTTATATTTACTTTATAGTATCACCTGTTCTTTGGTTAAGACTTAATTGTATTCAATCTTAATTACAAATAGAATGTTTACTTTTATAATTACATCTCACTCTTGAAAATTTTATTTGAAGATTACTCAAACTAGATATTTATAATTTGCCGTGTCGTGCTCGTGCAGATCTCGATTATGTTTTTAAAGAAAAAAATTATATTATCATACAATTAATCAATAATGTAACTGCTTAAAATGCAAAAAAATCATTTCATTAACGAAATATTTGTTACGAATGAAAGCACGAATAGTGGGAAATAACATACTATACATGGTGAGTCTTTAAAAATTGCTATTTGTTCGTTTACTCTGCATACTTTTTTCATGTCTCAACTCTCAACCAATGACATTCATTCGTGTTGCTTTTACGAAAATTTGTTCATACCAAAAAGCATTTTCCATTGACAAAGAGTAGTGTACGTTGTTTAGTACGAAATATATGTTACGAATGATAGCACGAATAGTGGGAAATAACAGACCATACATGGTGGGTCCTTGAAAATTGCTATTTTTATGTTATTCTGCATCCTTTTTACACGTTCTCAACCAATGACATCCATTCGTGTTGTTTTTGCGAAGAAAAAAAAGACATTTTTATAAAATATTTATGTGCTAGTTTGATTTTAACTATCAATAATTACAAAAAAAAAAAAAAAAGTTGTAATGAATCATGTGTATCTTATATTAAAATAAAAGGTTGTAATGAATCAGATCCACTTGGTGGTGGCAGATTCACGATAGTGTATATGAACGAAATCATAAGTTCATAATCATTGTACACAAAAAAAATATTAATAAGATATCACACCCCATTTTTTTTTTAAGAAATTATAATAATGATAATAGTAATTTATTTTTTAAGAAAATTTCATAAGTGATTATACTTAGATATCTCATTAAAATGTCAAATTGACATCATTTCTCAAATAACTTCATCTTTCATATTTAAAATAATAACCGTAATAATAATTCATTAAAGAATATCAAGAATTAACTAACATGTTGTTAGTGTAAGTGACAGAGTCCTCTAAACAAGATTTCGAATATTATGAATAAGAAAAACATAGTTGACCAAAGGGGAGACCCACTAAATGTGGATGCTTCTCATTATTTGATTAAGGAGGATTGCAAGCATAAATTGACATAACGTAAATCTTTAAGTCTGTCGGGGTTTCGTTTTAGGATGTTAGCATATAAAATCTTTATTAATGTTTAAGAATAAATTTTCAGCTTCCTACGTGAAATTAAGCATTGCTCCATCTTCGTTTTAAATTTCCTCACATAGGGCATTTTAATGATAACATAAAATAATTGTTATTATTCAACAACAGCAGAGCTTCTCCGATTAATAATAATAACAAAAAAGTAAAATATAAGGGGTGTACATCAGAGAAATATCAATATCCAGAGTGACAAGATGAATCGTACTAATTGACCTGCTTCATGGTTCAGACATTAATTTCCAAATAACCTGAAAGGAATCAAGTAACTTTTTAGTACACAACTAATAATCATGAGCTAATTAATAAGTGCTATGTAATATCCTAACCTTTGCAATCTGGACTGTGAACGTCTGATGCAGCAAACCAAGAAGGAAAAAGAAAAAAGATGTTAGCATACGGATCAGATGGAAAACCATTTTCTTAACTGCACAAAGGTGCATGCAAACAAAGCAATAATGAAGTAACAATTTGACGAATTTAAAAGCATTTCATAGATACAATCCCATAAGGGGAAAAGACTAATGAAGATATCCAACAATTCAATCAACTTCAATAATTTGTTCCCTTCCCTTCATAAAGATGAAAAATGATTTATTGGTTGAGTGACGTACCCCGTGCTACGCGATTTGAGACTCGGCTGCTTGCCCACTGGTTGTTAAGGTTCATCACTAGGAACAGGTACAGTCTTAACCTGTTACATTTACATATATAAAATGTTTACCTTTTCAGAACTCATGACACAATAATTGGTGAATGTCTTAAAAAACTAAATATTGGCATACCAAACTCTTGAATATTAGATTATAGAACATCTGAATGTATCTCTGTTTTGCCTCCTTTTGTTCCTTATTCACTTGTCTCCAAAAGGTGTAAATGTTCCCCATGTTTACCATCTTGTTTGCATAAATCTTCCAGGTATAGCTATAAGACAAAGACATGTAACACGTTTGAAATTTAATTCCTCATTGATGCATAACAAAAGGGAATGTTGCTACACAAAGGTGTAACATATTTGTTAAATAATAACTGTGATAGCTTGAAGCTAAGGAAATGATATGATATGATAAGTTGGTTACCATTCGTTTATGCGCTGCAATCCAGCCGCAGAAATCATGTTCCATTGTGATTGATTCATTTTGCATTTTTCAAAGAAATCAGCGATTTTGTTGCTTGATTCATCTCCATTCAGGGGATCAATGTGGAAGCCGGAGACCCCATCAACAATAATTTCTGCTGGACCTCCTTGGTTGGTAGCAAAAGTGGGCAAGCCACAGCTCATTGCTTCAATGACAGTTAATCCAAATGCTTCATACAAAGCATGCTGAACAAAGGCTCCCCTCTTGTCAGCGATGCAACGGTAGAGCTCTGCATTGCGATACCTATTAGTCTGAGCAGCAATCCATCTAAATTGGCCCTTGAGTTGGTACTTATCAATTAAGTTATGCATCTTTTTTATTTCTGTCATTTCCTCCCTATCTTTTGATTTTGAAGGGTCAAAGAAACCTCCTACTACGACAAGGTTCACCAGATTTCTCAGTCTCTTGTTCTTGCCATACCATTCAACTAACCCAGTTAAGTTCTTCACAACATCAAGCCTTGCCATTGAGAAGATGATTGGCTTCCTCCTATTAGCTAGATATCCACTGTTTACATAACAATTTCAGAAGTGAAAGTCATTCATTCATTAGGATTTAGAAAGAGTGTAGGATGTCATAACTGAATTTTACCATGCAAGAGTGCAACAAAGTCACTTACATATGCTCAATGTTATCAACTTTACTAAAGAGAAGGTCCTCAATGGCAGGGTGACATTGAGAGAGCCTTTTTTCTTTCTCTGTATAAGGGAAATACACAGACTGGTCAGCTCCTGGCGCAGCTATGTTGAACTTCGGATCAAACACGTTTATCCCTGAAACAACCCTACACAGCCCTGGGAGGGTAAATGCAGCATGGCTTTCATATTGTCCAGGTCTATCTTTGCTGCAAACATCAACTTTCAAAATTCAGATTTCATTTTAGGTACTATTTTGTTCTCATTAACATGCGTGTAAGGCTATTTGAGCAAACCTTCCAGCAATTTCCTGGTAGGTGCTGGTTATGATGAAATCAGATGCATTCATTGCCACTATATCCACTATGAATTGACACGAGAAGTGGTACTTGGGCTCCAACTCTTTCCACTTGACATCTGAGTCTTCATGCTTGATCTTCCCTAAAGCATGTGCTATAGTTCCCTGGTTTCAATTACCCTATGGAATTAGTACACGTAGCAAAAACAGACATATACTTGCAGTCACAAAAACAGTTGAAAGGAAAACTTAAACAAACTTATAGTGACCAGAGTTATCCCAAGTTTTCTAGCCATTAGTGATGCTACCAAATTTCCATCAGTGTAATTTCCAATAACAAGATCTGGTTTCCCTTCCATGAACTCAAGAATCTTTGCTGTTGCATCCTATTAATACGAACCAAAGTATGGTCATAACTCAGAAGGAAACTTCACGAGGGAAAATAGATACCAGTTAAAGAATATTGAATCAGGTATACATGCCTGAGTAAACCTCTCAAGATAGGGGTAAATGTCGAAGCAAGAAATCCATTGACGCAGGATTCCTTTATCTGTCTGAAAAGGCACACGTAGAATGTGGGAGTGCTTGGTATCACTGATTGGTTCCAACTCTTGGTGGCACTTGGTTCCCCGAGCATCAGGAATGAGCCTTGTTACCTGTCAAGATCAATAGTATACTCTTAAGATTCTTATAAGTTTAAGTGTATATAGAGAAAGAGATAATTCTTCATTCCTTTTGCATAAAACTAACCACCAGAATTTGAGGTTTCACATTTAGCCCTTGTTGCTTGATTCTCAGAAGCAACTCTGCTTCCAAAGACTTGACTTGGTCCAATATGTAAACTACCTGTTGTAATTTTCTCAATGAGTATTAGATATGAAAAAGCATTTTGTTTTTCAATCATCTCTTAATTGCAACAGTTTTTCCCCCTTTTAAAAGAAATAGCACTTGACATGATATCACAAAGGAGTGCTAGTTAAGCAGTTGTTCTAATACACTTCCGTGTGTTGGTTAAAATTTAATGAAAATTACAGAATCATGAGCGAAACTCATAGTAAATCCCTCAGGATTTCGTAATTTCCAATAATTTATTGTATTTAAGAGTGTATTTCCAATCATTGCTTTAACATAAGACTTTATTGACCTTGCTACAAGGTGAATAATCTCTATTAACTTATCCTTATAATCAAATTAATTGTTCCTAATGGTAAGAATTTTACCTGGCCACCTGTCTCTGGCAAGCCAAGGACATCTGCTTGCCCAAAGTAACCATGAACAGAGAAGATGACTACATTGAATATTATTGGTAAGCTGCTTAAAAATTTTTCCAAGTTCACTGGGTCAGGTGCTTGGAGTACTTCTGATAGAGTTCTCATTGTCTCCTTCACTGTTACTGCAGTATCTCCCCATCCTCTCTCAAACCCCCACTCCTTAAACCTGTCAATGAAATTGGTATTACCATTGGGCTAAAACTTCAAACAACTTTGGCCTCTTTTATAGAAAAATAATAAACTCTTTACCTTAGTTCAAAATTCTGATATGCAGTATCTTTGGGAAGTCCTGAGAGGAATGCATCAGCCACTACAAGTGCCATCTGGAGCTTTGCAGAGGAGTTCAGCCTTTCATTTATCATCAGGCTCTGCCAGTGTAGATGATAAAATGGAAAATGAATATTATTAAGTTATAACTTTGGTGTTGAAGCATAATATTTATGAACTTAATCACATGTTGTTTCACTTACTTCTCCCTGATGATTCAGTGTTAACAAGTAGTCCACTATAGCCTGTGTTTTCTCCAATTTCCCAGTTAACTTTGACGTTAAGAATTTGGAAGTAAATTGGAGCCCATTTCCAATTGAAGAAGAGTGGGTTAACCGAGGAATTTGGAAATCAAATGCTCCAAAGTCTGCTTCAAATGAGTTCTCATCGGTTGCCCTTCAGTATAGAGCCAAGTTATAGATCAAATGCATAGTTCAAGTGAATCAACACAACATTATTTGACCTTTTTAAGCCAAGTGTTCAACTTAGACTAGATCTTCCAGGTGTAAGTGCAGTGTGAAAAAATTTCGTTAAAAATTATTCTAATTCGTCTTATTTACATTTAGTTTGATAAACATATGAGTCAACAAATAAATAAAAGGCTTAAGAAAATTATGAAATGTGATGAAAATTATGCCACGTCAATTATAAATAGCTTTCATAATAAATTGGTACTAATGATCATTTGGTTTAAGAAAAAAACCCAAATAGAGAGGAGAAAAGGAGGATATTGATGAATGTTGATGATTAGAAAGTTACTATAGAAAAATCCAAGCCCGGTTTCAAAATAAGAAAAATGAAGATAAATGATGTACCATTTTTCATCGTATACCCTTTCCTTGAATTTGAGGTAGTCTGTGGGGGTAATAGCCTCAACAGAAAGGTCCTCAGAACTCACTTTTACAAATTCCCAAACTCCTGGATTAGGCCTTATTGCAAAGGCAACATATGGTGGATCAACAACAGCTTCCTGCAAGTTTCAGGCGCACAACATTAAAATCCACAAGCTAATTATGTGGTAATATTATATATATGGGTCTTGCTAACCAGTTCCTCTAAGATACTTTTTAAGAAACTAAAAAAAGAAATATTTATTGTAGAAATAACAGGAAAGCACAAGAAAGGTCATAGACAACATAATTTTTCATCTCCCAATAAAAATATTTCTATTTTAACTTCCTTACTCAGTATCCTAACTGGGACATATATAATGAAACAACACTCATCTTAAAACCCATTGATGTTAAAACTAACACTCCCTCTATCAATGCTGTTAAAATAGGAATAAGCAATATGGTAATAAACTCTATGATGTTAGCTTTCGTCTTAAATTTAGTGTTAAGTCAAATTATCCAATATATAACTCTAGGAATTGACTTTTGAGGTAGGTGATATAAGACTTTTCAACATTATATTTAACCTATATTTTATATAAAGGTCTCATTGAAGTTGGAATCTACGACATCATGTATATCATTCCATTCTCCTACTACTAGTATATTTAATGCACATAATCATACTTTGATAATCAAAATTAAAAAGTCATAGTTGATAATGATGTGACCACTAGCTTCTCGCCTTGGGTATGATCTAACCATCCCAAGTGTTTTGTATTTCTTGTTTCTAATCTGTATATTTTGAGTGACTCGGTTTGATGTTGTAGAGATTGAGGTGCCAATATAGTTGGGATGTGAATCTCTTATTCACCTAGACCCATCTTCTTTTGCTTAAAAAAACACCTAATTTATTTATTTATTGTCGAGTATATATAAGGTGAAGAGTGAAAACAAAGAACCTGTGTGGAGCTAAATATGAAGCCAAGAATGCCCTCCAAAACTTGACTTCTTTCGCTTTTGTCATCTATAACTAGTTCCATTTCTTCCATCAAATGATGAAGTTTCATAATCCTCCTACCCTTTCCAAGGTACTTAGCGAAGCACCTCTTCATATGATACCGGCTCTGCCTCAATGCATCCGCCATATTATCTACAACAGAATTTGTGAGTTTTAAGTCTGGTGCAGAAGCCATTTAAACGTACAAAGCAAAAGAGAAAATCTTAATTAAGGTTTTGAAATTCAGATGGGTCTTGATTGGTGGTCAAATGAGATGTGTCTCAATCTATATGCATGGCTATTATGTGTATGTCATGTGAAATAAATTTCAGGCTTTGATATAGCTAGGTGTAAGCGCATGAGTTGAAGAAGCTAGGAATATTTGCTTAGGGAGGGAAAGGAATAGAATTTTTGAGTTTTGAGAAGAGATTTCATTGTTTTAAAAAGTGGAGGAAGGTGTGAATATTATTTCTATCAAGGAATTATAGGAACCATTCTTTTCTTCTCTATGCCTTGGGGTGCCATATGATGATCAACAGAAAACGTATATGATAAGATGCCATCTTCACAGCATTTGCTTTCTCTTTTTTGGAGGACGAAGGAGTGTTTAGTGACTCAGACTTTGAGAGTCCACCTATTCTAGATGACATGTATAATACTATGAAGTATGAACACGTTTTCTAAAATATTCTTTTTAAATGAGAAATTATTAAATAATTTTGAGCTGCATAATATAAACTAATCTTCACATGACTTATTATTATTTTTTCTCTCAAATTAAAAAATATAAAATACATGTGATGTAGAGATTGATATTAACCATAAACAAGTAGTATTTCTAAATCACCTAATTACATTTTCTTTTAAACATGTATATTGTTTAAATTTTTACAACAAGTCTTATGTTACTATGTGAGATGACTTAATGATCATAAAATGTCATTTGATATAATTAAAAACTAAAATTTCAATTTGAAAGATATTATTAAGGTTCAATTTCTTTAAATTTCTTTATTAAAATAAGCACTATTTTAATAAAATAAATATTTTTTTTATTTTTTTAGTGTATTTCTCTAAACTGTTCCTGCTTAAAAAATAGTTTTTTACTTATTTTAATAAGTAAATCTTACCTACTTCTTAAAAACATTAATATAAAAATATTTATTCTTAATTTTCTTTTCTAAGTTTAAGTAAACTCACCCCAAGTTACTTTGTTTAAATTTTTAGAAATCACAAAATTTGGTAGCTCTCACGTTTTATTTAATGAACTCCTCTTAATTTTGTAATTTATTGAATGTATGTTAAATAATATGTTCGAGAGTGTGACTTTGTGTAACCTACCCCAAATGAAAATATAGGGTTATTTAAGTTCATCCTACGTGGCAAAGTATGCACCATTGATGAACAATTTAGGGAGGAATGTCTGATTTCTGTCACTTGTATTTTGGTTATTTAAGCCGAATTGAATTCATTAGTGCAAGTGTGGAACAATTCAGGAGTTGATGACAAGCCCAATTATTAGTAGATTTTGGATTCAACTAATTGGGCCTGTCAAAGCCCAAGAGACTGACACTTTCTTTTTGCATTTTTTTCTCTTCACACTCCTACTTTTTTATTTTATATTTTCAAAATACCCTTCTGCCCTCTCACCTTCACCCTCCTCCCTTCCCTACATCCTCCCCAGCTCCACACCCACATCCATGGCCAACTTCTTTCTCTCACCTTCACCATTCCTCTTCTCACATTCCTCTCCACCATATGCACCCTCCTCATTTTAATATAAAAATACAATTTTTGAAATAAAATTTCAAATTTGAAGTATCAATCAATCATTTTTCTTATAAAAATTTGATATTTGATAGAATCATTTTCTCTCTCTCATTTCTTCTCTACATAACCATATCGGGCCATCTTGATCTTCTGTCTTTTTAAGTTTATCTTTTTCTCTACTCAGATTTAGATTTTCTTAATTGGTTCACTTATTTAAATTTGAACTTTGTCTAGAAGACTCGAAATATAAAAGATAAGATTAAGTCAATTCGACCTTTTAATGTAATATATATATATATATATATATATATTAATCTTAATATTATGTATGATTAAATTGTTGTTGAAAAATGTATAAAATTTAAATTAAAGTATGTTTTACAATATATTTTAAAACAAATAATAATATTACAATATAATATTATGTTGCACAAATATTATCTATTAAGTAATTTTTATTATTATTAAAGCACAATTATTAAAAAATATACTTTTTTATAAAAATATGTATAGAACACTAAACTGAATTGAGGTGAAAAAGTATCACTCAAATACATCCTAAAAAATGCATTGGATCAAATTTTAAAACTCAAACCGGTCAAATTCAACCGCAAACTGAACCGGATTAATGCAACAGACCGATCACGCTCACTATAATTAACCCAATTGGACTGCAGCAAAAGGCCCATATAATTAATCCGTTTCCTTCATTTTTATGGACAATTAAAACTAGAAACTTCTCCCAACCTCAAATTAGGGTTTCCTCCTCTTCATATATAAACGGCCTCCCCTTCTCTACTATCATATATCATAGGGTTCATTCTCCCAACCTGTGTTTTAAAACTCTATTTGGAATCTCTTACTCAAAATAGTTTAGTTTGGTTAATGGGTTTCTCTTTTTTGTGTGTGAAATTTGCATTTGAATTTGTATGCTATTAGATGTTATTTCAACTTTAGGTTATAAATAATCCGATCCTCTTTCACCAGAGGGTGTTCAAATTTCAAGCTAAAGTTCCGATTTTTATTTGCTAAAATCATGTGTCCAATCATTAAGTGTCGGAATTGACATGTACAGGTGATGTAGAGATGGAAGTGATGATTTTTTCCCCAGGTGATCGACGCTGAACAAACTGTGCGATTTTTCTCTTTCGAGAAACCAAGCCAAATAAATCCGATCCATCTCTTCATGTAACATCAGTTCCTCTACCGCATAAGTATTTGATTTCGATTATACAATAAGCACTTAACTTGTTTTGGTGTGTTTTTAGTAAAGTTTTTTTTCAATTTTTATTGGTGTTTTCTTTTTAAGAGACTTTTTATTGGTTTAAATTTTAAGTTCTGTGTCCTTCAGTGTCCAACAAGTTGAGAATTATTATTGAAAATAAACTTCTAATCCTTCAAGCCAACATCTTTGGCCATATGTTTAATTAGCAGTCAATGCTGATGGATGAATTTTTTGATGCATTGTTATATGTTCCTAAGGGGATGGATGGACATTGGACGCAATGCATTTTCTTATATTTAGATTGCATATTTATTCCCCAATTATAATTTAGTGTAATTATAATTTCTTAATGTTTTAAAAAAATTAATTGTTATATAATTAAGTTGATTTGTTAATTTTTTTTACATAAATCTCAATTTTTTATTTTTGAAAAATTATATGTTCAGACAGGTTTTGAGGAGAATAACTCTATGATTACATCATATCAAATTGTGTTTATCTCTATTCAAAATATATAACAAATTGATCTTATTTATTTATTGTTTTTGAAAAGAAAATCTAGTCCTGGTTTGAGATATTTAGAGGGGTTTGAGATATTTAGGGGGGTTTAAAATTTTCAATGGTATGTGAAATATGTTTTTGTTAGGTTCAGTTGTTCCCTTTGAAAATGGATCCGTGGAAATTATGCAAACATATTTGAGAATTTTAAAAATATAGGATAAATGAAATGGAATTTAATATTATAGTAATTAAAGAATTTCATTGTAACAAAATGAGGGATTAAATTTGCATGCAAAATGTGGGATTGAAAATTAAGGTGACAATAATAATAAATTTTATTTAACACCTAAATTGCTGGACATAGTCAAAACTTAGACAATTACTTGGACTCGCTTGCAAATCCATATCCATAATACCTTACAAAGCTACACTAGAACAAGATAAGGTGTTCAAGGTGCCGAAGATGGGTTGCTCTAGCTCATTTTAGCATGTGCAGAAGCATTTAAACAATTGTATTGTATTTTGAATTTTTTGGGATTGAGACCCTCTGCCAATAAGACTCTTATCCATGAAAATGTTGGGGACAATATAGTAAAAACAAGAATTTATAGAATGTATAATACTAAGTAAAACCGTATCATTATCCTCTAAGCACTATTTTATAGGGAAGTTGTATTTTGTAACCAATTTAGGTTTAGATTCTCTTATTAAGACTCATGTCATGTGTCAACTCACCACAGCCTAATTTTCTATCCTTCTTGAGTGTAGTACTTAAAAGACATACAAGAAACTAATTCAGCTGTAGAGATTTATTTGGTGTATGAGAAACTATCTTGCACATAAAATATGTTGAAAAGAGTTTAGAATTATGTCCATCCAGCTTATATGTTGGATTTTCTATACCGCAAAAACTGCAAAACTTTCAGGTTTAATCCAGTTCAAATAAAATTACGTCAAAAGTGAATAAACGGGGAGAGTTGCTTCAAAATTCAAGCACACATATACAATGAAATCAAATAGATTTGCAAATCGGGGCATAAATTCTCAGTCATTACCGCAATTATACATGACAATAGTGTCAAAATAATGATTAATTAAAAACAAGCATGGTTCATATTTTGTACCTAATATGAATTGTTTAGGATTTCATCATGCAACTCTTTTCCCATCAGAAATTGGATGTCCGAACTCCCAACAGAAGACCAACAGAAAAATTGCTTCTGATAATCTAACACGTGATTAAAATCATTGATATAAAGCTAGCAGATCAGACAAATGCAAAAGCTTCAACTTCCTGTTGCATGAGGCTAGCTTTACTATTCAAGCCATTTCTGGTAATATATATCCTTTCTCTTCCTTCTTTCAATCAATAAAAAACTACTATCCGAAGAAAGAAAAGGATAAAACAGAAAAGAAAAAGCCTTAACTACACTGTAACCAGTATATCAAAGCATTATTTTATTAAAGAATCCAGTATTTCGTTGCAATAAGAGATGCAATCAAAAATGACTTTCTTATACTTGAGCCTCCATTGGACAGCTAATTTCCACCTGTCCATGGACCTTTTTGCTTTTCTAGATAAAATTACATCAGTAAAACTACGAGTATCCTTCATATTATGTGTTTCTAAGAAGGTGTAAGTCTCATCTCTGGAAGACATTAACTTTGTGATCTCCATGAAAGTTGAAAAATCTTGACTGTTGTCCATTGCATTGAGGAGTAAAGTGTCTTCCTCAAGAGATGTTGGCAGATTCCTTAACACAGCATCACAAGTTTTTGACAGCCATTTCATGATGAAAATTTCATTGTCTGCAGAAACTTGAGAACCAGAATACACAAGATGTCCAACTGACCTCCTCTTGTTTTGAGGGGTTGCCCACAACCGCAATGCAGCTAGTAGTGCAAAGGAAGGCTTCCCATTGTGATGGATATAGATTGATTCCTTAGACCATGAAGTGGAAGAATATAAAGCAGGTTCCAAAGGGATAAAAACTTTGTCATTTGGATTTTCTTGTAGGAGAAACCCATAGTGTTCAAGAAGCTCCAAATTTGTGTAAGTTCCATAGCATAATAGAACCTGGTGAAAACAAGGTAATTAGTAATTTCCTATTTTCTAGACAATGGGATGAAGAGAGTGAAAACAGGAATTGTACTAGTGACCCCTATCTGTTGAATATACAAATGGAAATAGGATTTATGAAGTAGAAATTAGAAAATATCAACCCTTGCAAAATTTGATGGTCTACATCCAGGAGACAAGCAATGATTAATTTGTTTCTAGAATTGAAGTTTGACATAGGATTTATGATTAATTATATTCATATTTTTGGGAAAACATATCAGTCATATTTATATGCTTAAATGGATATGTAAACCTAACAGCAGTTACATATAGTGCTCCCTTCCCCCAAACTTTTCTTCACCAAGGAAAGATACCATCAAGCACCACAGCTTCAAGTTCAAATCACTATCCTAACCAAATAGGTACAAACATAATATTTTATGTCTACAGAATAAATTAGAGCCAAGGACAACCAATTCAAACCAGACAAAGATGCAGGACTCCATTATTCTGTACCTGGAAGAGCCTACAATACAATTGTTCAAAATAAATTTTAATTCATGTTTACTCACATTTAGAAACTAATGCAAACAGTGTCATTCAAAAAAGTTAATAGGCCATAGAAAGAACAGTTCAGTAGAAAAAAAAATGGAAAATAAAGATAAACCTTAGGTATATAAAATAAAAGTGGAAAGCAAAAAGATGCATATATAATTTTCAAAAATAGTGTAATACCTGATCTCCTTTCTTGTAATGTTCCCTAGCATAAAAACAATATGCATTAACATCTTCCTCAAACCCACCATCTGTTAATCTCTGAGAATGTGAATCAAGCTGTTCCGCATCTACCATAATATTCTTGTCTCCATTCAATACAATAGTATCAGGGATGGAAGTGTTAGATAGCAAACGATCTAAATCCTCAATGTCAGATGGTTCTATTCCAGGTGCATCATAATTAAACAAGTCACCCACAGGGCATAAACACCCAGCTTCATCCCACGGGATATGCAATGTCCGGGAAGATATCTAGAATTTTGAAAATTTAAATGTGACTACATGATAGAGTGAGTGGTGATTTACCTCTGATAACTATAAATAAATATAAATATACCATGTAATACATGAAGGCAAAAGCTGATGTATCAATCAATAAAAATTAATCAATGTTCAATACAACTTGTTGGTTTTTCTTATTGTTGAAATAATTTAAGTAGCACACTTAAAATAGATTAGTCAAAATAAGTCTGTTGCAATTTCATGGATGTGAGGTAAAGGTTTAGGCAAGGGAAAGTTTTGTTGGTATTATTAACCAATATTAAAGATGTTTGCAATCCATGTATGTGTAGAAAAACCAATTAGAATGTTTATAAATGAACTACTTTAAACATGCACACGGGTTTCCCCCCTCTCAAAGGCTAGGTTTCTTAACGACTAACCGTTGCAGCAGCCCAAACCCAAGCCTTAAATGTTAAAAACTGAGGCTTAAACATGAGATCTTGCATCAGAGAATGAGCTTCTTTCCACTCTGATTTGGCTTTAAGTACAGCTTTGTCTGTGATCCACATTGCCTCATCCACCTAATAACCACATCATAAAGATTATATCTTAATTCTTAACAAAGAAATAACAAAATGCTAATAAATATCATTAGAAAAGATGCTATAATCTAACCTAACAAGATAAACTAAAATTTTTAATAGAAACTGAACTTGCAGAGCATGCTTCTCAAATTCACCAAACATGGCTAGTATGTCATAAGTGTGCGGCAAATGCACGAGGTAAGGATGCCACCTTGAAGTCTTTCCTTTGCCCATTTCATACAACAAGCAAACAATCAATATCTGCATTATACGCAAGCACATAAGTAAGTATAAGAGATTCAATTAAAAGCAAGAATAGATAACAATAATAAAACAATAATGACGAAACCATATCTAATTAGGTGTGTTCAGAGCCAAGTTCAACCATGAACAGAATAATTTTAACAAAAAGTATTTAGTTTGGTCTCATAACCAAAAAAAGATAATAAAAACCAATGGCTTTAGCACATTCTCACAAATTAAATTAAATTACAGGAACAATAAGCAAAACCAGCAAGTGAACAATCACACTTAAGTAAAACCCTTAAGAAAGAAACCTGAGCTGAGGAGAGAGAAGAGTGTCTATTGACAGCATCACAGAGCTTTTTATCTTCCATAACACTCTCTCTAGTCATTAAAGCAGATTTTGGAACTCTGAGAACAATCTCTCCCCGCCTAAGGTCTCTCACAGCACCCAAACCTCTCCTGCAGCATTCACCAAACAATACGCGAAAGTGGGTCAAAAATTCGTTAACAGAAACAAGTCAAAAGCATCAAGCTTTGCATTATTATCATCAGCTTTGATTAATTACCCAAGAAAACACATGTCAAGAGTAAGAGGGAAATAATCACCGTGTAATAAAATTGTTCGTGTGATAAATCTAATGCAAAGTTTACATTAACCATGATGAACATGTATGATGTTAAGAGGGAATGTAAGAGGGATTAGTGAGTACCCGCCAGTTTGAGGAAAATGAGAGACAGATAGAGAAGAACCCAAACATGAGGAAAGAGAGTGCTGAGGTTGGTTGGTGAGTGTTGTTGAGTCTGATATTCCAAGCTGTGATGCCCATGATAAGAAACTTTCAAGGTTTTGGTGTTCCTGCTCCATCTTCTTCTCACTAAAACCTTAACCTAGTTTTCTCAGAACCCAGAAATGTTAACCTACTCCATCCTCGTAGGAGCCGCGCACGGAACTTCCAGTCGGACAAAAATACCCCTTTCACCGGGTTGGTATTCCGGAGTAGTCATTCCGGAAGAGTATCTTAATTCGCAATAAGATTTTTCATATTTTAGAATACTTCTGGTAGAATAAGTTTCCATATTACTTATCCTATTTAAGAATAACTATTTTGCATTACTTATGACAAGGTTTGATTAAAAAAAATGTATTTTTATTTTAACTATATTGTGTCTTGTTATTCAATACTTTTTAAAAACTTATATATAAATAAAGATAATTATTTTTGCGCTGATTAAAAAAATTATTTGAAATCGTTTAATATTATTAATCTTAAGTAATAAATAAAATTATTTTAAGTTGTCATTTCTAAAATACAAAACATTTTTTTTTCTTATATATAAGTACAAAGTGTAATAAAATAACAAGATCTAAAATCCAGTTGAATGACGAACATACTCCCCAAAATAAAGTTTCCATAATCAAAAACTTCTAGGTCCAAAAGATCTAAAATCGCAACCAAATCCAAAAATCAGATCCAACAAGATCAGACATCGCGAAAAACCCATGACTTAGCACACTTGCTTCGATCCAAACTTCCCCAACCAACAACCCTTCAAACACTAGATCTGGAACGTACCCACATCGCAATCCTATTCTCAAACCTAATCTTCATGAATCCGTGAGCAAAGAATCAAATATGTTTATCAATATTAACAAAGGAAGTTGAAGAATCAAATCCAAAAATCAAATAAATCGAAGAACGAGGATGGAGACAATAGAGTAGGAGGAGGATTAAGGGTAATAAAGAGAGAAGGCTACATGTTGAAGCCTTGATGCTTATTGATTCTTTTGAAATTGTTATTTTTTCCCTATGTTTGATTTGTTTTGTTTTTTTTTTTGATGTTGGAAGATTAAAAAAAAAAATCATTGTGAAACAATTTTTGAAGATTTTTAACTTTCAGAAATCAAATCATAATAAAATAATAATAAATTTAAAATCACATTATCATTTAACATTTAAAATAGACTAAATAACTATAATGTTGAAGGACTAGTCAGGTTAACAAAAAAGTGTAGGGAGCAAAACAAAAATCTTAAAAAGTTCAAGAATTAAAACATAGTTTATCCAAACAAATTTTTATAATGAGTGTTGTGTGTGTATTAACTATCAATAGAGTAATTATTATGAGCTTTTTTGGTTTCAAAATGAATATTTTCATCGGATAAATAAGTTACACTCCTTAGTTCTTATGAAACCCATAAACTGGTATTCTAATAGGTAAAGCTTTGTGTATCAATCCATTAACACCATTTGCTCTCTTCCAAACCTGTAACTCCCTTGTGTATCAATCCATTAGCACCATCTTTTCTCTTCAAAACACAATCAATACTAGACATCAATGTGAATAGTCAAAAAGAATATTTCTATTAATCTTTGTTTGTTAAGAGATATAACACATTTGATTGAGTAGAGTGTGAGTTATTATAATCTCTCTATGATACTATCTTCAGATTCTCAATTTTCCAATGGATAAAAACAAAAATATTATTCCTTGCTTGGCATAACTTGTGAGCAAAACAAATTGACTATTTGTGTTGATGCTAGTGTTGATAATGTGTTTATAAATATTCACCATATCTTCTTAGGATAAATCCTTATTAAAGAAAACTAATTATACCATATTCTTTTTTTTATCTAGTAAAATTTAGGTAAATTGGGTCCTTGGGACTCACTAGGGATTAAGATAGGTCTCAAGATTCAACGAGTGCTTACAAAGGTATTTATAAATTACTAACCAACAAGGTCATCACACGAGCAATGAGAATTGAACCCATATCCTTTTGGGATATAAGTTTGTTACTTATCAACTGAATCGATCTTTGTTAAAAATTATACCATAATCTTAATTAAGAGAGATCAAAATAAATTTAATAAAAGATAGTTTTTATTTATTTTATTAATTGTAAATTTTGTAATGATTATGTATAAAGATAGATATTGGGTTTATGTTTAGCCAAAACTTTCTCCTTTCGATGTTGGTTTGGGTGTAAGTTTAGACAATAATACATTGATATGAGAAACTTTGGGATGAACATAAGCTAAATATCACTCAAATGTTTATATTTTAGGCATACAGTTATGTGCCTTCGGATATAAATATTAAGCTTCTATTGTATACATGTAACACCTCGAATAAATCACACAAAAATAAGAGGGATCTAGAGATTGTGTAGATATGAGACTGTATAATTGAGAATGACTTAAAAAAATTAATTAGTACTTCCTATACTAACAAGATACATTTATGTTTCAGTCCGACACTTAAGAACTTTATAGTTAAACGTGCTTGACTTGGAGTGGTTATAAGATGGGTGAATGATATTGAAAATAGTCAAGCGGTGTCAAAGCTAATTGTTAAAGTCTCATAAATGACTAACGTTTTAAAAAACATTTCTTCAAATAGTATTTTATAAAAAAATCTTATTTACGAATTTTCAACCAAGTTTTTCAGATAGTAACAAAAATAAAAAAAATATTTAAAATATCTCATCAAAAATATTCTTAATTAAATATATATATATATATATAATATTGTACATTTTAAGATTTATCTAGTATTTTTTAAAATTTTAAAAAATAAACCAATTCAAGTTGTTTTGCATTGAATAACTATATTAAAAAAATTGATAAAATAATTATATTCAATTAAACCAATAAAATAAAATTGATTTGATATAACTTGTTTTTAAGAGTTTTTTGGGTGAACTTAAATATTCCAAACTTTAGTCCGGAGCTATTCTCTTTATACACACAACACACAGAATTTGAAAGTCTATTTGGACTGATTAAAGAAATCAACCTTTCCAATAAATGCTTTTACATACAAATGAATTTGAAAATCAAACTCCGATCAAAGATTTTTTTGTTTGACCCTGAGTACCCTCAACCAAAACCATAGATTATTCTCTTAAAATATACTTGGATCCATTAAAGGAATCGATCTTTCCTGATAAATATTTTTTTTTTTTTACAAACCTTGTAATTGTTTTTATATACACAGATTTTAAAATCAAACTCCTATCTATACATAATCATCCGCCAACCAAATCTAACCACATTAATAACTTGTTTTTAAGATTAATCTAACATAATTGTTGAACACATCTTCCATGAAAAGGATATAGCAATCTAATCTAAATGTAGTATTTAGGAGTGACAAAAGATCAACCAATTTGGAAGATAAGAAAATATCATCATCATGTTCATGCTAACCCACCAGACGTACCACAACAGCATTTCTTTATTCAGATTTAGACCGGTTTTGATATGGTCATCCTCAATACAAATTAAGGATTGCTCAGTTTTGACTATTTAATTTAATCATGACTAGCAATCTAATCAACCTCTAGTCGAATTACGAACACTCTAAGCTTTTACCTACCTTTTTCCCATTAATTAATGGCTAATGAGATCCGAGTCAAAAACGCTTCCCACCACTATATAAGATTCGAGTCAAATTGTTTAAAGTTTAATTTTGACCCTACCAATGCAATTTCCTTTAATTCCACTGCCAGGTGTCAGGGGCTCTGCATCAAGACGAGTAAACTGAAAAGTTGAGTCCTCTGTGAAATAATAGTCAGATAATCAAATAATGATATTAATCCAATGCCATGAGATCCACACAAGGTGCAAATTGACTACGTGTCTAGTTATGTTGGAGTGAACGTGTGGGAATTTTGCTAAATTCATATTCTTGTTCATTCCACTTTTCCACTATGTAGGGTACAATGCAAACCGACAAAGGCCCACTGGGCCCCATGTAGCCCATTTAAGGAATAAAAAAGAGCAAAAACTCTATAATTGGTAACCCTGTGGGTCCCACACCCTTACGCCAAACCAATCCATGAATGATCCAGCTATATCAGTGTAAATCACTTGCTGGAGTCAATGAGAGCGCGCCACGTGTCAGTCCCCACATCACCGTCTAGATACCACTTTGTTGCACACGATAAGGTTATCCTCCGCTGATTGGTTGATTGCGTCCACGTAGGATTTCGCTTTTTCCTGCGCACTTTACGTACCTGCCGTCATTCGTGGGTGGTGTCCGATTCATTTTTCAGGGTCCGGGTCGGGTCTATGCCCATTTTGATTTTTTTTTTTTTATGCACTATAAAATTGTCTAATTTACCGAATATATAACTATTAGCCTGTGGTTGTTACTCAATCATAACACATACTGAATGTTAATGTAGAAGAGAATTTGTATTGAATTTTTATATAATATATTCTTGAAAATATTAAGTCTCAATTTTATGATTAGTTTTATTGTTAATTCAAAGAATTAAAACTTATGAGATACCATTGAGGAGATTAAGATCCTAACTATTATAATGAGATATCCCATCTTACTGTATATTTTTTATTGAATATTTTTAAATATTATTAGTTTTATGTTTGGTAGGAAGAAAATATATAAAATAATTAAAAATAGAAAAGAAAGAAATAGATAAAAATAGATTAAATTTTTGAGTTGTTTTATTGAATATTTTTAATATTATTAATTTAATGTTTGATAGGAAGAAAAGAAATAAAGTAAATAAAATAAGAAAGAAAGAAATAGATAGAAACCATCTACTAATTAAAGAATGTCATTTTTACATTGGTTGTAAAAATATTTATTACAAAATATTTGTCAATCAAACTAACATAATTGACATAATGAGTTTGATTGTAGTGTCTTTTAATAATTAGAGGATCTCATTAATTTTTTTAATAATTAATGAACTTAATTGAACTTTTACAAATAATTAAAGAATCAATTATGTAATTAATTTTTTCTTTTTTTTCCAATATTTCTTTATATGTTTATAATTTATACTTACTCAAAAAATAAAAATTAATCGCAAAGCCCCACATTCTATTATACAGTTGTAGACTTATAGTGTTGGGTAAACCCGACCCATTATAAATTGGAGAAGATGTTGTTGAACTAAGACACAGAAAAGCTCCAAACTTTGTGTTGTGAGTTGTGCCAACAAACGTGTGAAACTTAGAACAAGACACTGGCTGGTGTCAAGAGAGTGGCCTCAAATGCTGTCACGGATGTAGAGAATTCCCCATACAAAAAGGGGACATTCTTTTTATCCTATATATAAAAAGAAGAAAGAAAAAGACAAGAAAAAAAAAATAGTATTAAGGTCTGGAAGAGTGGAGAGAGTTTGGTGGGTCATGTCATATGGTGTATGTGAGTGAAAGAGTATTATGCTCAACTAATGGGAAGCCCTTCTAAGTGGGTCACTGCAGCACCACCCAACAGGTGCGTGTGTGTGAATCTTGTTTTGTTTTCTTTTTTTCTTTCATTCATGCTATTCGTCTAAGTGGTTGGATTTTCGTGTAGGTTAGGGAAGATAGCACGTATATAGATAGGTTTAGCCAACTTCATAAGTTAATGCTGTTTGGAATGAATGAGAAATCGTAGCAAACACTGTTTGTTAGGTAATGTTTTCTCTTGTGACAGCTGCAACACTTTTTTTTCCTTCTTTTTTTGGGGGAGGGGGTGTTGTTTGGATTTGGATCCTCATTAGGTGAGTTTTTGTATTCTTGTATGAAAAGGGCTCTTTTGAGTCGTGTTGTTTTGTTTTGTTTTAGGTTGGTTTTACTGTGATACTGAATATGATGTTTTGTTTTGGTTGGTTCAATCACAGATAGCCTTGGTAGAACAAGTTTTGTAGTTGCTGGAACTGTGGTTTCCGAGACTTTCATAGGATTGAAGGCAATTGTTTTTCATGATTTGCCAGTGTTTTCAATTTAATGGTTCTCTGAAGGATTAATATTTGAGGAATAGGAAGTCAAGAAGGAAAGGAATAAGCTCCACAAGCAGGTTTCAAGAACACAATAGTTTAGTCATGTCTGTGACATTATTATGGGTTGTTTCCTCCCCTGGTTTAGAGGTTTCCCATTCCATTGGGTTACTTGATTCTATTCGGAGTGTGAAGTTCTTAGATTCCTCAAAGGCCATGTCTCGAGATTTTGGGTCGATTAGAGCGAGGATGGGTAAGGAAAAGGGATGGAGACTGTGCTCTTTGAGTACAGATATGAAGTACGCATGTGTTGGTCGGTCTGGCTTAGAAAATGCTAGCAACTTCCCTCTGATAGCTGATGTGCTTGCAAACCCAGCAGCAGGAGAAGTGGCTGTCTCTTCAGAACAGAAGGTCTATGATGTGGTGTTGAAGCAGGCATCTTTGGTTAAGAGGAAGTTGGGCGCTACGGGTGAACTTGATGCAAAGCCAGATATTGCTCTGCCTGGGAATTTGAGCTTGTTGAATGAAGCATATGACCGTTGTGGAGAAATTTGTGCAGAATATGCTAAAACATTTTACCTGGGTTAGCTTTCTCTTATCCTTCCTTCATGTGAGGATGTCAACTTTATATTCATTTGGGTTTTTGGCATGGTTTGAGTCCAATTTACATGGGATTTTGCCTTTCAGGAACTCTCCTAATGACTCCCGAAAGGCGAAGAGCTATCTGGGCAATATATGGTGAGTGATCATGCTCCTTTAGTTAGGGTCTTTCTCTCTTTCTAGACTATTTTCTTTTATTTTCTTATATCCATAAATCTTGCTTTTCATTTTGATTAGCCTTAGCTGGTTTGCAAAAGCAATCTACTGTAAAACTCTTTCAGTGTAGTGGGAATCACAACAAGCAAATACGTTAAGAAGACTGATCATAAACTGTTTTTGATTTGAGAGTTATTGCAACAAAATTGTTGGTTTTAGAATGCACTAAGATGGTTTTGGGCCATTAAATTAGGGTTCAAATTCCATATCTAATTGTAGTATCTAACTCAGAAGTTAAAAGCATAAGAAGCAAAGTTTCAGTCTCCTAAAAGCATATTGGCTAAGTATATATTTGCATAAAATCTTTTTTGAACTTTCAGGGTAGTTTTATGTTCAAAACTGAGCAATCATTGACTAATTATACCTTAATTCTCTTATATGCACAAAACTGAGCAATCATTGTTGAAGCTTTCACCTCCAGATAACAAAATTGCTAAAACACAGTTGTCTTACTCTAATGTCTGGTTGAATGCTTAAACAGTTAGACATTTCCAGCTGTCTAAATCTTTGATGTCCATTTTGATGACCGAAGTTGTACAGATAAGGGTAAGCTGTGGTAATGCTTATGGATTCATAAGTGAAGAAAATCTGGTTATGTTTTATCTTGTATTACATAACTTTTGTCAGATGATTGTGCAAGAGGGTTATATGAAGTAAGACCAATTTATCTGATCAATTCTCAATTGCCTTATGTTGCTCCCTGTTTTTCAGTGTGGTGTAGGAGAACGGATGAACTTGTTGATGGCCCTAATGCTTCACAAATTACACCAACTGCTTTGGATAGGTGGGAATCAAGATTGGAAGAACTTTTCCAAGGTCGTCCATTTGATATGCTTGATGCTGCTTTATCAGATACAGTAGCCAAATTTCCTGTTGATATCCAGGTATGGATCCTTTTTCTGGATCAAATAAGATATTGGCTGGAAATTCATTGCTAATCTTTACACACACATGCACATGATATAATATGGATAGTGTGTAAATTTTAAAGCAATTGGAGGTGATTATTATCCTTTATATTATTATTACTACATATTTTTCTTTGTAGTATTATTATTTTTGTTATTGTTATTATTATTATTATCACTTCAGAGCTTTCCTTTATAACTAGTATTTGATGAGACTGACCTCTGCTTGCTCTGAATTCTTTCATTAGTGCAGTGATCAGATCCACATTTTGTCTTCCATAGAATACCTTTATGTTATGGGGAACAGACTGGCAAATATGCAGTCTGTGTCCAAAATTTGTTTGTTATGTCATCCAAATCAGCGTTCTTAACTCCTCATGGTACTAACCTGTTTGATTCTTAATTTTTGGTGAAACACATTTTATATTTTTCTGAAAATTTCACTGCTTGTCTTTTCTATAAAATATGTTGTAAACTGCCATGGTTTTTCATGTGCCCCTCACATGATTTTAATTGTGTTTCATTACTTACAATAAGCTCTTGAATTTAACATATTCACCTTCATTGTTAGAGTACTTATTTTTCAAATATTTTATTTGTGTTCATGCAGCCATTTAAAGATATGATAGAAGGAATGAGACTGGATCTTAAGAAGCCAAGATACAAAAACTTTGATGAACTATATCTTTACTGTTACTATGTTGCTGGGACAGTTGGTATAATGAGTGTTCCAATCATGGGCATTTCACCAAATTCACAAGCCACAACAGAGAGTGTATACAATGCTGCCTTGGCCCTAGGAATTGCAAATCAGCTAACCAACATACTCAGAGATGTTGGAGAGGAGTAAGTCCATAACTATTGATGTTTACTCTTCAGAATTGTTAGGAACAAAATACTTGTAGAATGTGAAGTTTACTTCTCCCATTATCACCATTGTGGTATTATCCATTAGAGTATTAGACCATAACAAGTCAAATATCTAACTCAATTCCAGAAGATTATGAAATGCATATCACCCCATTAAGATGGATATAAAATGCAGTATTTTACTACTTTATATTACTATGGAAGCTAGCCGAATCTTTCTGTTAACACTTGTTCTGGAATTGTCAACATTTGTATACAAGTTTGCTTTATTGTTGATACATTAATAGCCATTCATGCTACTACATCTGGTTTAGGTTCCAAGGTGTCTTTGTTCTGTCTCAGGTCCATAAAACTTAATAGGATTTCCTGACTGTGTGTTGTCTCACCTGATTGGCTAGAGAAAAGAAAACATAGGGGGATGGAAATGAAAATAGTAGTGGAATTGATATCAATATATGCATCAATGGGTATATATGTTACTGTTAGTAGTCTGTGTTAGGTACTGGTTTTGTTTCACTCTAATCTGAGATTCTAATGGACTGAAAGTACCAAGTTGGTTTTTTCTGATACTGATTTCAAGAATGAACCTTCGTTTTAATTTGGTTACACCCTCCTGATCACATACTCGATTTTCAACAGTGCCAGCAGAGGAAGAGTGTATCTTCCACAAGATGAGTTGGCTCTAGCAGGGCTTTCGGATGAAGACATTTTTGCTGGTAAGGTGACAGACAAGTGGAGGAACTTCATGAAGAGCCAAATTAAAAGGGCAAGAATGTTTTTTGATGAGGCAGAAAAGGGAGTGACGGAGCTTAATGAAGCTAGCAGATGGCCGGTAAGAAATTCCAAACATTTATCATTATATAAAAACTTTTCTGTGGTTGAAAGAATAAAAACCATCGATTATACTTGAAGTGTTCTCTTAAATATTATTAGAAATCATGAAATCATGCTAAGTAGTCTCTTCAATATTGAAAAACCCTTCAAATTGATTCCTGAACTATAGTAAAATGTATTAACTTAATGACTAAATACTTAGGGGATTACTTGTATAGTTTTATTATTTTAGGAACTATTTTAATACTTAAAAGTTAAAAGACCAAATTAGTAGTTTAGTCAAATTTTAATGTGGACACACATGCAAAGCCTTTTCAGAATAAGTGGGGGTGGGCCTGGGGAAGCTTAATGAAATATTAACTATTTGGGTCGAAATATTTGTTTCACGGTGACAGTCACACACACATATTTATAATATTAACTTTAATCCAACAAATAAAACTTTGTGGTCAATGTTGTCAACATAAAATTGTTTCTTATTGGCCATGCTCTTACGTGTTTGCATACTAGTTTGTTTATAGCATCGTCTAATGGAGTGACGTGATTATAACTAACTCTTGATTTGTCATTATAATAACAATGTAATGTTGAATGTGGGATTATAATTTATTAATGTTCAATACCTAAGCAATTTTTTAAGGGTGACCCCTATGTGCTAAAGTAAGAATACACATATTCCTAGAAAGATTATGGTAATTCTAGAACGACATGGACCCATGAGTTCAAATTGAAAAAGGGTCAAGCAATTGGCTAAGGCTAATGATTTTATGCATTATTATTTAACTAATTTCAAATGTGAACACAAAAGGGTGTTGTGGATGTTTGTAGGTATGGGCGTCTTTGCTATTGTATCGCCAAATATTGGACGAGATAGAAGCTAATGATTACAACAATTTCACTAGAAGGGCTTATGTGAGCAAAGCCAAGAAATTACTTTCTTTGCCAGCTGCATATGCTAGATCTATGGTTCCTCCATCAAAAAAGTTATCTTCTGTAATGAAGACATAAATCGAACGCCTTATAGCATTGTGTAGAAAAATGGATAAGGAGGACCACAGAAAATGGAAAGGAACAATTTGTATATGATAAAACAAGGCATGATTTTAGTCAATATTGGATTTTGATATTCATATTTCCCCGTCTTTTTTTACATAAAAAAAAAAAGTTTGGACTAATATTTTGTTACTTTAGAGTTCATTTTGATGCGAGTTATGAATTATTTGAACTGACCAATTTTTTTTTTTAATTTATTGTTACTATTATAATTGAAAAGGTGTGAATTCTAAACAACTTATTTTTTGATTAAACTGTATTTCAAAAACTTATTTGAAATTGGCATTTCCACTTCAACAATCATACTCTTTGTTGCATGTTTCAATTAGATAATAAACATACTACATGAAAAAATAATTTATGTTTTAAATAAAAAAAATAATTGTTTAGTTGTAATATTTGAAAGGAATATAATTTGAGTATTACAAACCAGCATCAGGGGCAGACCATGAGGCGGTTAGAGGGCGATTGCCAAGAGCACATGATTGAAGAGGGGTGTAAAATAATCTACACAATTTTAATGTAAGAAGAAAAAAAGTTTTCAAATTTTTTTATAATGATGTTTCAAATTCATCTGATTCTTTGAGACTCTTTTGATTTTCAAATTTCAACTAATCTAAGTATTAAAAATAAAAGTCAATTTTCTCAAAAAGATTAAATCTCTGTTCACATGTAATATTTTGTATTTGGATTTATTTGTGAGTAGAAAAAATATTTTATATGTAATAAAATATACTATTCTAGAACCTGTGCTTATATTTTAAAATATTCATACATTAGAGACCCTTATTTGTTCCTCCCTTTGGTCTTTTTATAAGGAAAAAAATGATTTTACACTTATTAAGGACTGAGTTAATTTCAAATTCAAAATAAAAATAAGTTTTTTTAAAAATTATCTTTTATTAGAATTTGATATCAAACATAAAAAAGTCTTTAATCTATTGAAAGAAAGACATTTTGAAGATAATCTAAGTTAATAAGACAAAGTTAGTTAACTTTTTTTTTTTTATATTTAAGATCAAAAAATAGATTTTTTTTCTTATAAAAAAGATCAAAAATAATATTTTTTGTTGGACCTATAAAATGTCAGGATGTGCCCAACATAAGATAAAAGCTAAATGAAGGTTTTAAATGATTTTATTAGAAAACTGAGTCAATAGCCAGTAAGAAAGAACTAATATTGGAACTACCCAATGTCTTTGATTTAAGAATAATTTTAAATTTTCTTACACCATTCTCTTGCATTACATATATCCTCCTAATATCTTTTTATGTAAGTAATTAATGTGTTTTACATTTTCAAGATATTAAATGCATTAATTTTTTTAATCAATACTTGCTATAAAAGATAGCAAGAGAAGTTTTTTTTATTGGTAAGTAAAAAGAAGGACAACAAGACTAAAAGCAAAAACTAAGCTCTCAGGATAAGCCACTCCCATCTGGTCAACTAGTAACCAGCCACTCAAGAACTTAATAAGTAATAGATAATTAAAAAAGAATACATTCAAGAACTTAGATGAATTTTGAGGAGTAACGATTAACGTACACCTAAGAATTGTACCCTCAGCATCTATCCAACACGACACAAAAGGTTAGCTATATGTATAAATATACTTAAACACAATTATAGACATGATTAATATTAACCATTTTGAAAGCATAATTAAATACTACTATTAAATATTTTAATAACCTTAGGATATTATTAATCACTTGTTAAAACAACATTAACCACTATTAAATGTTTTAATAACCTTATTATAGTATTAACTATATGCTGATAATTATATACAATTACATTTATTTACTTTTAACTACTTAGATCAAATTAATTATATTTACACATATAAACAATCAATAACTTCGTGACATTATTAATCATTTCTGAAATAAATTTAACTATTATTAAACATTTCAAAATTTTATGATACATTAACCACATGAATAAATCATTTACACTCAAATTATTTTTAATCATTTATAACATAAAGTTAACCATATTTACATACATGATTAGTCGTAGTCTGATACCAGGTGTACATTTCTAAAATATTGTCGAGAACATTTCAAAGAGCAAATGACCACTTCTGTTCTTAAAAGTGCAAAGTAAGACAACTTAGTCTTGAAAAAATACAAAATTTAAAATAATTCTTGAAAGTGCAAAAAATACATAAAAATAACATTCATTTGAATTTATACATCTATTTCATGAGTTATTATATTCATAATGTTTGAAAGTTAATTTAACATTAAATTATACTTTTTAAAAAGTAATTTAACATTAAATTTTACTCTAAAATTCATGGACTATTTAATACATGACATTAAAGTTAACATTTCACACACTTAATGGTATGACAGTGCATGCACGAACACCCTTGAAGTAGATAATCCAGTGGTCTATATAGACTATAGAAATACTGCAACACATTGATCCCGAATAAAATAAAAACACGTACACCTCTACCAGTTTAACAATAAATCGTCTTCAGTATCAAATTATGTGAAACAAAGAAAAAAACATACCGTTTAAAAATATCAAATTTAATAATTGAGCCTACCAATACCAATATGGCCTATTAGCTCAGTTGGTTAGAGCGTCGTGCTAATAACGCGAAGGTCGCAGGTTCGAGACCTGCATGGGCCATTTCATTTTCCATTTTATTATTTTCTCATTTTTAATGACATTCCTTTAACAATTAGAATACATAATAACCGAATAATAATTATATCATTTATCTCGTGTTAATTTTTCTTTATTTCATCATATTTAATTTGTAAGGATATTTTTTAATTTATTTTTAAAGTCTTATTTTATTAAAAATTTCACCGTATTCACACTGACCTAGTAAAAAAAATATATTAAATATATATGTAGAGTTGTACTTGTACATATATATTGTGAAGGATAAAAAGAAATTGATAAGTAACATATTTAAAGATGAGTGACGTAAATTATTATTGTTATTTAAAAATTGTCATTTTTGTACTTTTAAAATTTCAAATTAACTCATTAGTATATTCTTATTTGTTTTAAATGAACCAATATTTTTTAAAAATTGTCTATTTTTTATTTTTAAAATTCCAAAATTGTATAATATAAAAATTTCGATTTTTTAATCTTAAAATTTCGATTTTTTAATCTTAAAATTTCAAATTACCCCACTTCTGACTCTATTGTTTAAAAACCATCACAATTTTCAATTTTTCCATTCGCACTACACTCTTTTCGGATATTTTTAGATGAGTTTTTTTTTTTTTTTTAATTCTTAAAACCAATCAATTAGTTATTGAGAAATAAGTCCAGACATAGTATGTTATCGATAAGCAATTAGATAGAAAATTAAGAAAAGAGGGATAGTTAAATTACATCGGTCATTATTTTTTAACTTTTGATTAATTTCCCTTTTTTTATTTATTTAAACATAAAGAGGTTTCTTGAATAAAAGTAGTTTTCTTCTTCACATATGTAAGGACGAATAACGTAAAACTTATTATTTAAAAACTGTTTTTTTTAATAAAAAATTCTTTTTTTATTATTTTAAAATTCCAAACTACTATTATTTTAAAACTGCAAATTTTTTGAATTTTAAAATTCCAAACTACCTGCTACTCTCTTAGATTTTTAAAATTAACTTCTAATATTTAGAAACTGTCATTTTTTTAATGTTAAAATTCCAAACTATTATTTGATGACTTTTTTTTTTTAAAAAAAAAAATTAAACTACATCACCACTTTCCTTGTTCCTTGAATAGAGACATATTTAGACTTGTCATTTGCATTTGATTTAAAATACTATATATACTCTATTAGTAACGTGAATTACATGATTTTTTTTTTTCACATTACAAATATACATTGTATATGTGACCTCTGTTCTAAGGGTAGTGGGCGGCAATTAGAGACTAAGTAAAGAAGGATTTTACACATGATTGATGAAATTACAGCAATACATTAATAGAGGAATGTAAATTACAAATGAAATATAACTCAAAAACTGGTTGATAAAATCTGTGAAAGTATATAAGAAAGAACCATTAAGCTTTGCTTCTCTAAAACTCCATGACAAATAAAATATAAATCTTAAAGCTCAGATGATGATTGATGAAGATTAATAAGTCCAAATTTCTATGTCAAGAAGATGTTATGATACCTTCTTCACTTAAAAGGGGCAAGGCATGTCCTATAGTAAATAAAAGTGTAATCATATTATTATAGAAGATAAAACTTAATTAACAAATAAAATAATTAAATAAATAGTAAGTGAATAATAATCTGTTGAACTTAAATGGGAATGCATGGTGAAATACACATACACTTATTTGAATGTAACCCTTTAAACAAAAACAGAAATATACAAAGTTGAACACTCCTAATTGAAGGCCCTGCTCCTCTTGTCGATGGAGGAGGGTAGAGAACCGATGATCACAGACGAGGAGTTGGATGATAGGATGAACGGCCTTGATTACATCGACCCTCAAGGTCTTGCCGTGCGACGTCGTTCCCGATCAGTATAGCCTCTAAACCCTATTGTATCTTTCTCCCCTTATTTCCTACATATATACTTTTTCAGTGATAAATAGAATTGTGTTTCCATTTTGGTATTCATGATTGTGGTGGGATGTAAATTGAATTACTTTCCATTTTTCTGGAGAAGTATTGAAGATTTTCTGCTTCATTTGTGCATCTCCATTGAATTATTCATCTTATGTTAATTGGTCCTTACAAATTAAGCAACTCGTATATATTTTTTTTCCCATGGTATAATTTTAAACAACTCTTAAATTATATGTCCCTTAAACAATATCATTTTCCGTGCAATAATTTCTTGAGATTGAATAACGAATTAAGCTCTAGGCAACGCAATTAATACCACATCTAAGATGATGAATCATGAGATCGTATGCATGTATGGTCTTTAAAAAGGAACTTAGCAGAAGTGCTTTGCTCAAACTTGGTCTTAAAAGGATTTATTATAGATTTCTTAATGTATTTTAGATATACTGCGACGGGGAACAATCTGTTAATAAAACATTTTCATAATGGGGGCACTGCAAAGTAACATGCTAATTAAACCAAAAATGCTTCGGTGTGTAACATAATTTTTGATAAATAAAAGGAATATGTGGCCACCTAAGATCTGTTCGGTTTTATATTTAACGTGCAGCACTGGTCATGACTTCATGTTTTAGGAATATGCCCCTCATGGTTTATGTTTCTACCCATCCTTTTTTCAGTTTGATATATTTTAGGCCTTGATTCTGCTTGGCCTCTTTTATATATATATATATATATATATATATATATATATATATATATATATATATTACATTATTTTCACTTTGTTTTCTGTATTTAAAGATTTGGAGAGGAAATAATAAGTTTTATATTTTTTTTATAAAAAAGGGTTTAATGAGTTAAATCTCGAATCGATAACGAGATTCAAATTTGTGTCCTTGTGAGATACAAGTATGATCTTTTGGTAACATGTCCAAGTCAAAACCAAAATAAAATGATAAATTAATCAGATTATTTTATGTTTAATTAATTTTTTCATTTTCATTTTTTATTATTTTAATTCAATTTGATCATTTAATTTATTTAGATTCAATTTAATCATTTAATTTGTTTAAAAATGATTCAATTTGATATATGTCATCCATTTCATCAACTAATCGTTGTATAAAAGACCAACCTCATTTGCCACAATTGAAACATATTCTTAACATGAAATAGTACACTTAAGGAGATAATAATGTTACAATTTTTTTTTAATATGTTTGTTACCAGACTGTTTTTTTTTTTAATGCAAAGCCGTTATGTGGACCAAATTTTAAATCACTTAATATATTATATATTAGTGGACCATATCTTTTGTTATTGAAATTTTTAATCCATTTATTTTATAATAAAATTATATATATTTAAATCTTCGTGCCTTTATTTTTAAAAGTAGGGAATTGTAGATTTCATCCATAAGAGATAAAACTGATTGACCCATCAATTGGGAGACAATTATAATCATGTATTTATATTGCATATTAAATCAATTACATATTTATATATGGCTGCATTTCACTTTTAGGTTTCATAATATTTTGTATTTTGTTATTTCATGGTGTTATTTTAGTGTATTCACAATTAACACAATTTAATACATAATTATTATTTTAGTACATATGGTTGATAATAAGTGAAGATTTTCTTCATTGGTAAATGCAATAATTTCAAGAAACACATGTTAAAAAAGTGTTTTATGTTGTTTGAGCATGTTTGGTTCATGAGCTGTTATTGTTATTTTAATAATTATTATATGTTAATTACCCATCTAAAGGGAGTTTCTAATATATAATAATAAATTACATGAGGATAAATTTTATTGATGGGAACATGTAATTAAAAATTATTTATCTGTACAAAGGGGATGAATTTTTTTTAATTACATGTGATAGTTTTATACTGAAATTATGGAGATATATAATTTATAAAATTTATCTGTCCAAAGGAGATAAATTTTAGACAATTATATATGATTCTCTCTGTTATTAATAATTACATGTGATACCTTTATATTGTAATTATGGAAATATATAATTATAAAATCTATCTGTCCAAAGGAGATAAATTTTAGACAATTATATATTATTCTCTCTGTTATTAAATCTTCATGTGATGAAAAATAATTATATATTATATTTTCTATCCAAAGGAGAGTTTATGATATTTAATTAAATCTTCAGCTTTCCTTTGATTCAATAATGATCTAACAAAATACACATAATCATAACTTTGATAATTCTAATTTATTTTTAGTTGGTGTTTTATAATCATATGTATAATTTTTCAAATAATTGCAACGATAAATGTCCAGTGAACCTAATACAAGTCTGTCCTACACATTCTCATTTAACACATGCACAACAGGAGGTGCCAAACTTTTCCTCCCATTTTTATCATTATTTTAATGTCTCGTGCAAAGTGAAACCCTTTTGCAGAGGAAGTGCCACACTGTGATTTGCTCCACCCAATCCTTTTCCTCCCATTTCATTATTATTGTAAGCGCAACACTAGGATTTTCTAGAAAACTGATTTATTTTACGTTTTTCATGCTCATTTTACACTTATTTTTTAGTGTGATTGGCAGTTGTGTGAATGCTACCATTAAATAGAACAACATGAATATTAATGGAATCACCATCATTTCATGCAAAAGTAATGCATTTAAGCGAAAGAAAAAAAATTGAGCTTAAAAACACCATTGTGAAATCCTTCTTTTTTTCTTTACATTTTTAAGACTTTTTTTTTTACGTTTTTATGGCTCATTTTACAATGATATTTCCAAACTCGAGACTTCCATACTCAGTATGATACCATGGTTTTCAGCTCTATTACTGCTCTGTGTTTGCATATTCCTATTTGTTGGGGTCTGGAATTATATTTAAGGGTCTAGTTTCCTATTATAAGATGTATTGGGTTTATATTCTTAAACATGAGGATTATGTGTTTATGGGAATTATGGCTTAGTCGAAGAAGAAGCAACGTAACTAATCCTCCTGAAATATGTGGTTTTTGGGTTGTTAATGAAGATTCTTTTATAAAAGGAAAAAAAGAAGTTGTTGTATGTATTCTGTTTAGTTTACTTGTATGAGCCTATTTGGATATAAGACTAGAAGTGCTTTTGAGAATTTTTTTACTGAAAAATATTATATTTTTAATAAAAAAATTTTCAAAAGTCTTTCTGACTTGTATCCAAACAGATCTTATATCTACTCCTGGACCTGAATATAACTGACAAATTGTGATGAAGTTAATAATAGTAGTGGATCGAGGACATGAAATTGTTGAGAGGGCTGAATTTTTTAACCTTGTTGTAACTTGAAACAAAAGCTAGATACAATAATGAAGTTATTATGTTTCTCAATTGTCATTAGTAAAAATTTTGATGATGTTAATTTTGCAGTCTGAGTAACTGATAATTGAGAGCTCATGGTCCCCTTAGCATTAGTACTCTTATTGCCACCTTAGATGCCAACCAAGTAATAGACTATTTTAAATTTACTAATTTTAGTTATTTAAAATTATTACAATACTTTCTTGAAATTTATTCTGATTTGAATCATTTTAAAACGGCTATGAACACTTTTATTCGATTTTAAAATTTTCAAAAATATTACAAATGGGAATTACTGAAATAAAATAGTTAAATTAAAATTTAATCAATTTCATTATTTAATTCTTTTAATAAGTTCTGTTTTAAAATTATAAAATTTAAAATTTATTAAAATTATGAATAGTTGAACTCAAATTTATTAATTTTATTTATTTAAATTTGTTATAAATGTTTGGTTGAAATTTTAAATATTTTTAAAATATAAATGATTTTTGGGTTAAACTAGTAATTTTAAATTCACTAATTATA